>OZ024910.1:12233272-12763272 GCA_964017125.1 Flabesymbios commensalis
TGAATCAAACAATCAATCAATCAAACAATGAACCAATCAATGAATCAATGAATGCGGCTTTAAGCCACTTTTGTACACATACATGCTGAGCTGGGCCAGGATAACCCCCTGACGATGGTGAGATGACACAGACACAGGATTCCAAATTCTCATACTAGTGGTGTGAGGCCAAGCACGTTATATCCCTATCACGGAGGCTTCGCACTATAATATTTATTTTTTACGACTGAGTGGGGAAGAAACATATGTTTCTTTGAGACCTTAATGTCAGAGTTACATTTATCATTTCCGGATTGCTCTGTTTTAACTTATGACAAGGTCACTCAACTGACCGCCCAGGTCCGTAATTATCCCAGTTACGATAACCCTGAGAGCTCAGAAAAAAAGTCTTTTTCAGTAATGTCAAGTTGTGTGTCGCTACCGCGATTCACAGGAAATTACTTAGATTTGTGACTTGGGACGCAGATTGTTGCAGTGCCGGAGATTTAGGAGAGATTTTATATTTATAGACTGTCTACACAAATTGAAAATAAAAAAATACACTTCAATAAGGCATAGTCTGTGGCTGCCATTACAATAATCACACTCGTGACTGACAACTCCCCTGATTAAAAGGGTTTGTTTTTACTGAGAATAATACCTGAATTCTCTCGATATGTTGTTGTCATTTCTCCAATTTTGAACGGCAGGTGTGAAGGCTACTTTTGGCAACCCAGTAGCGTCTGGATTTTCTTGGTTACAGACGCAGTACAATGTGGACGCGCTATAAGATTGTCCTCTGCTTGTTGATGGTATTTTATCGTGTTTATAAAGGTGAGTGTGTATGATAAAGGTGATATATCACCCCTTATATAGTATGAATAAATTTGTGAAAAAATCAAAGTTGCCACAAGATGGGGCACAAGTGTTTCCTTATATGGGGTGATTGGTTATCATGTGACCCTCTGAGAGGGTCACATGATAGCCGATCACTCCCATGTATGGGGTGATCAGCTATCATGTGACCCTCGGAGAGGGTCACATGATAGCCAATCACCCCATATAAGGACATATAAGGACATAATTATTCATACCGCATAAGGGGTGATAGATCACCTTTAACATGCACATGTTCTAAGGACAATATTACAATATATGTAATGCACGTATTTCTCAGTAATAGAACTAAAGCAGACATAATGGCATACTTCAAATGACCACACATTGGCTCAATATAAACAAGTAGGCTTTGCTAAGGGGATATAGGAGAAGGGGACGTTGCACAATGGCCAGAGCGCCCGACGGCCTCGCCATTCATGCATGCGTCCCGGTCTCGAACCCCGCTGTTCCCGTGTGGGGTCCCTTCTCAATCTGACTAGGCGATCACATTAATGGCGGCCACGTCGAGTTAAGATTGAGGCCTGTGTATCGACGTCAATTTCGTGCAGTGCCCCGCGCTGCGCGCTCCTCACAAATGTATATAGCAATGGAATTACACGTTTATTTCGTCACTTCAATTTAAGAAACGAAAAATATAATTCAACCATTTACCTGCGGTTGTGTCTCGCTAACGGATGTTTCGCATGCATATTTTATGATATAAAATATTAAAACTTAAGTGACGTTTATCATGTCGGACTCTAACCCAGTGTAATAATAATTATTTTCATAGGAGTCTGCTGCAATTCGTTTGGTTAGATTTAGTTCAATACGGTATATTGCAGTTCAGGTGCTTGAAAGGTTGGCGAATTAAGGCTGTTGTTGTAGCTGTTTATCTTGTGGAAAATTACTTTTAAAAATAATTACACAAGTGCGAATATAACCATTAAAATACCGCTATATCCGACATCAGTGTTCTCGAGGTTAAGTCGCTGATAACATTTCGATTATGATGTAGTTTGAATATGTTGATATCCTTGCATCTTTTGTTCATATTTGGAATTGTGGCTTATTTTCATGCAGCAAAAACTTCCGCGAGGGCTCAATTTTCTTTATTGAATTCAATTCAATTCAATTCAATCCATTTATTGATGCAATAAAGGCCTCTGGTTTAAAATGCAAGTAAAAATTCATGTGCTGACTGTCTCTACAATACAGTTTTTGGTGCGGGAAACAAAATGATAGACCTTATGTTACCCTGGCAATGCCTTTCAATCTTACTTAAAGTACATACCCAGTGTTTCTTATGGTAATGCCAGTTAACATGATTTTAGTTATGTATGTCATACTATGTATATTGTCATATGATTTTAACAAATTAACAATGTTGTATATACATGTACATATCTCTAGTTCTATGACAAATAATGTCTGAATACATTGCGTACAAATGCTGCTTTTTTACACATCTGCATTTTATATCACGATCAAATAGAAATCGCGTGTATAACTAAATAGAGAAAAGTTATTGCTCGATCAAGTATATTTAATTCAGTACGCACCAACCATTGCCAAGTGGAACAGTAATGTTCATTAACCCTTTAACCGCCGGTGTCGCATATATTCGGGTTTTGATTTTTTATTAGCACATTAAGTACCACATTTTAAATATGTTAAAGATAAAATGTGACATCAACCAGCAAGATTTGAAAAGAATTGACCTCCATTTTGTCAAATCTGAATAATTTTTACTCACTTGAAGTTGTGGATCGCGTCAGCGAGACACAACTTCAAGTGGGTGAAAATTCAATTTGAATAATTTGGCGATTAAAGGGTTAAAATGTGGGACGGGAGTCAGGAGTCACTGAGTAATAGGATTGAAGCGTCAGAACTCGTCAAAACAATCGAATCTATACCAGTAGCCATGGATGGCAAAATCATGAAACAGCTTCAAAATCCGGCATAATCAAAAAACAAATCTAACGTAATATATGGACTAATACTATCAGAATGTAATATGTATTGTTAAATTTATTGATCAAACAGGTGAAAGACTGACGTGTCTGGGATGTATTTGCGAATGGGGCACCACTGATCCACCATCGGACAATGCCTGCTACTCTGGAAAAACACAGAAGTTCAGGATATGTCCGCCTTCCCACGTTTGCTATGAAATGGCATTGAATGCAACAACGACACGAAAGAGGACCATGCCATGTAATTTCATTTAACATTCATCTAGTACACGATAATGACTCACTTGGCAAACTGAGTGAGTGAGTGAGTGAGTGAGTGAGTGAGTGAGTGAGTGAGTGAGTGAGTGAGTGAGTGAGTGAGTGAGTGAGTGAGTGAGTGAGTGAGTGAGTGAGTGAGTGAGTGAGTGAGTGAGTGAGTGAGTGAGTGAGTGAGTGAGTGAGTGAGTGAGTGAGTGAGTGAGTGAGTGAGTGAGTGAGTGAGTGAGTGAGTGAGTGAGTGAGTGAGTGAGTGAGTGAGTGAGTGAGTGAGTGAGTGAGTGAGTGAGTGAGTGAGTGAGTGAGTGAGTGAGTGAGTGAGTGAGTGAGGGAGGGAGGGAGGGAGGGAGGGAGTGAGTGAGTGAGTGAGTGAGTGAGTGAGTGAGTGAGTGAGTGAGTGAGTGAGTGAGTGAGTGAGTGAGTGAGTGAGTGAGTGAGTGAGTGAGTGAGTGAGTGAGTGAGTGAGTGAGTGAGTGAGTGAGTGAGTGAGTGAGTGAGTGAGTGAGTGAGTGAGTGAGTGAGTGAGTGAGTGAGTGAGTGAGTGAGTGAGTGAGTGAGTGAGTGAGTGAGTGAGTGAGTGAGTGAGTGAGTGAGTGAGTGAGTGAGTGAGTGAGGGAGGGAGGGAGGGAGGGAGGGAGGGAGTGAGTGAGTGAGTGAGTGAGTGAGTGAGTGAGTGAGTGAGTGAGTGAGTGAGTGAGTGAGTGAGTGAGTGAGTGAGTGAGTGAGTGAGTGAGTGAGTGAGTGAGTGAGTGAGTGAGTGAGTGAGTGAGTGAGTGAGTGAGTGAGTGAGTGAGTGAGTGAGTGAGTGAGTGAGTGAGTGAGTGAGTGAGTGAGTGAGTGAGTGAGTGAGTGAGTGAGTGAGTGAGTGAGTGAGTGAGTGAGTGAGTGAGTGAGTGAGTGAGTGAGTGAGTGAGTGAGTGAGTGAGTGAGTGAGTGAGTGAGTGAGTGAGGGAGGGAGGGAGTGAGTGAGTGAGTGAGTGAGTGAGTGAGTGAGTGAGTGAGTGAGTGAGTGAGTGAGTGAGTGAGTGAGTGAGTGAGTGAGTGAGTGAGTGAGTGAGTGAGTGAGTGAGTGAGTGAGTGAGTGAGTGAGTGAGTGAGTGAGTGAGTGAGTGAGTGAGTGAGTGAGTGAGTGAGTGAGTGAGTGAGTGAGTGAGTGAGTGAGTGAGTGAGTGAGTGAGTGAGTGAGTGAGTGAGTGAGTGAGTGAGTGAGTGAGTGAGTGAGTGAGTGAGTGAGTGAGTGACTGAGTGAGTGAGTGAGTGAGTGAGTGAGTGAGTGAATGAGTGAGTGAGTGAGTTTACGAGTTAAGGCCTATGTCTTTCTGTTTCAGATATGTTATTTAGAGGGTGTAAGCCATCTCAGACGTCTCACAATTTATGTGAAAAACACACAGATGGAAAGTTTGTGGAAATCATCTGCACATGTCAGAGCGATAAGTGCAATAATAATGTATGGGGAACGATATTGGAAGCTGCGATAATAGCTACTCCACACCAAGACAATCAAATCAATTATACAGCAAACCCTCATTTTAGTGGCTCCGGAGTGACTACTGATACACGAACATATAATGCTACAGACCAGACAGTTGTAAACCGTGCTACTACAATCAATCTGTACAAAAATAGTCCTGATCTTACTGTTCAATATATAATTGTTGCTTCATATTTGATATCGAAAACATTTTGCGCGTGATCCGGTTTTTAAAAAAGAACACAACCATTTCTCTGAACATTTACCTTTCATGACCTATTAATACTTTTTTGTAGTGTTTTATGTCATTATAAAACACAGATAAAATAAAATGTATGCATTGTTTCATTATTGTTTGAGAAGAAAAAATCAATGTGGTATTCGTTTGTCATCATTGTCAATAACTATTGGCTACACTTAATGATCAGTCCTGTCTGAAAGACACAGGTCAAAACAAAATAAAACATCAACCGAAGAATGACCCTTTGACCCAGTAAGTTTACACTCTAGGGGAGAATGGCCCCTGAAACCCAGTTAATTTCCAGCCATAATGACCCCTGACCCGACCAGTAATTTTACACTAATGGGGAGAGTGGTTACTGATCTGCCCAGTAATTTTAAACCCAGAATGACCCCTGACCGCCCAGTAGGTTTAATTCTGGGGGAGAATGACCCCTGATCCGCCCAGTAAGTGTACATTGGAGACTTTTGTATATATGTAGAGTAGAAATGGTTTATTAATTAAGGAGAGGTGGAGATGTAGGGTTGTAATGGTGAGATGATTCATGTTGATGACTTGGTTATGAAGCTACGGTAGAAAGAGAGAGTCAATTGATTCACTAAAGGCCCCATGTAATTCCCAGACCCACTCTGCACAAAGTCATATTTTTTACTATTTTAGGTAACTTTTTTGAGACTGGAGTGCTCAGCTCTCATTTATAAACCACTGCGATGAAGTTGAGAATGACCCCTGATCCGCCTAATAAGTTTACATCCATGACAGAATGTCTAAAGTAGAAAGGGTTTATTGAATCCAGAAGAGGTGGGGATGTAGGATAGAACATGTTAGATGATCCATCGTGACGATTGGTTATGTAGGATAGATAGCATCAGGTGATTGATTAAGTAGACTTGTGGTTGTAAGACTGACTGGCGTCACAAATGTATGATTTAGTTTCATCATCGAGGGTTCGATTACTTTGTGCCACTATCAAATAAACACTGTGTGTAGGCCTATAGTTTAATAGTGAAACATTACTCCTCGATCAAGTATATTAAGTGAATACGAACCAATCATGGTGAAGATGATATTAAGCAAGTAGTTCTCTTATATTTAAGCATAAAAATAATGTTAATTGAAAATGTGAGACAAAAGTCACAAATCCTCACCATTTAGGGTACAAATGATTAGGTAATTCATCACAGTAAAAGGGGTTGTGTGATTTTTACCTTGATGAGTACAGTTATCTGAATTTTGTGTGGGCTAAAAAATGGACAATTATACCTGTAGAAAGTGATATCGTCTTAGTGGGCTTAAAAGATGATATGTTTGCTTTGATAGATGTTCAAACACTGTTCACACTTATCCTGCTATTAAAAGGACATGCCCAGGTCTAAAATCATAAAAAAAAATCGGTAATTTTATTTTAGCTAAATAATATGACCATATGATGTAAGTATGTCCATAGACTACAACTGCAAAAGTTTTTTAATTTTTGTGCTGCGCATTCACCAGTTAGGCTAGATATAGAGACGAAATTCCTGATTGGTAATTATTGACAACCATGTCAAAAATAAGAAATACTATGGAAATATTTACATCATATGGTCATATTATTAGGCTAAAATAAAATCAACGATATTTTTTTATGATCTTAGACCTGGGCATGTCCATTTAACGTAATTTATTAAAAAAATTACCCACTTGG
Source organism: Flabesymbios commensalis (assembly GCA_964017125.1). Lineage (NCBI taxonomy): Eukaryota > Metazoa > Annelida > Polychaeta > Terebellida > Flabelligeridae > Flabesymbios > Flabesymbios commensalis. The sequence continues at coordinate 12,239,761 of OZ024910.1, forward strand.
AAGTTGTGTCTCGCTACCGCGAACCACAACTTCCAAGTGGTTAAAATTACGTCTATTTGTTCAATTTGACGTAATATCCATTGCGAATCCTAATGTTTAAACGCACATTTTGTTCCCAGCATCAGTGATTTGATCGACAAATAAACCAAACCATCTAACGAAAATGCTCAAGCCTCCGAACCATACTCGTGATCTTCGCTCATCTGACCAAAATTTGTTATTTATTGCACTGATTGTGACAAAGATGGCTGAAGGATCTTTCTCTGATAGTCCAGGCGATTTGTGATAAAATATGGCCCAAATCAAAACACATTGCAAAAGTAGGCTAATTAACGATAATTAATATATAAATGAAAATTTAAACACTCGTCTATAACATATGCAAAACCTAAGAAAATATATTCAGTGGAACAACTTTTTCTGGAGGAGGGGGATACTTTGGCCTTACGCCTATCCGGATATAAAGCATTATCTGTGATATTTGCTCTCTAAAGTTTATTATAGCAATAACTTGTAGTATTACACGAAAAGGTGAGGTAGACTATTATATGATCAGATAAAAAGATAAGAATATATTATTTCCACTACATAATTCATAAATTGAGCTGAAATGTAGTGAATATGCAAAAGATATATGTGATTTACTAGGAAACTAGTCATGTATATAATACAATACATGTAATATCAAAGTATTTTGTTTTTGTGAAACTTCTTATATTTTTCCAGAGATGCTCAAACGTACGGGATCGCATTGGGGACATGGTGTGTTTTATTTTTTTCCCCATTTTCATAACTCGCCCAGGCAAGATACTAACTTGCCCCGGTGGGATATTATTTCATACACACACACACACTCACTCACTCAAACTATCGCACACTCACACACTCACACTATCGCACACTCACTCACACACTCACGCATTCACTCGCTCGCTTACTCACTCACTCTCACGCATTCGCTCACTCACTGATTCACTCACTCGCTCGCTTTACTCACACACTCACTCACACACTCACTCACACACTCGCTCCCGTACTCCTACCAACCACTCTATATCGTGTCGTTAACATTTTTACCTGTCACATCACCTGCTTTAGAAGACAGAGGTTTAACCTATCAGGCGCTTGATTATAGCAAGGAGGTTATAACAAGGAGGTTATAAGTTGGCGTTGTGTATCCATTTCTGGCTGCATGATTTGTAACTTTATATATTTGACACAATCCGCAATCAGTACTTATATAGAAACTCATAGTATCTTTCTGGTTAAAAGCATTGCAGTTGAATGTAGGGGTTACCTTTATAGCAATTAAGGGTTTACCGCCTCGCGCTATGTGAAATGACATCATTAAAATAAGCAATATCTTTTCCGGCGCAATATTATTCATAACACACTCGATTTACAATTATCGCGGACTGTGTGAAAATGGTCTTTACTTTTGAGTCAGAATTGGTAAAGTTTGAAATCGTAGAATATAAAGTAGAGTGTGCTATGCTAACATTCAGCCAATCAATCAGAGCATGGCTTGAGTTTTAGCATTATACCAACGCCGTACTGACAATGGCAGTGAGGCCAGATCCGCGGGGGACTAGAATCCAAAGGACGTGGCGATGTGTCTGGTATGTGATGCGGACAGAGAAAGGCAAGTGGTGCTGCCTGAGTGAGGCAGTGTCGTGCGCGCCGTCAACCCGGCCGCTGTCAGAAACGGCTACTCACAAAAATTGTGACATTTATCTTTTACAATAGTGTTTTAATAAATAAGACTAACACGTTCTATTATTATCATGTTTACCATCTATGGATGAGACTGAATCCTGTGAAATACTTTTTATCAATAAAGAAGCTTGAAACTGTATTCGTATCCAGATTTCTCCTCGTAAGATAAAATAATCCTATATTTAAAATATCAAGTTGGTTGTCAAATACCATAACAAAGAAACTAACATAATCACTCTGTTCGGATTCAACCATTAACCCTTTAACCGCCGGTGCCGCATATATTCGGGTTGTCATTTTTTATTAGCACATTAAATACCACATTTTAAATATGTTAAAGATAAAATGTGACGTCAACCAGCAAGATTTGAGATGAGTTGTCCTCCATTTTGTCAAATCTGAATAATTTTTACTCACTTGAAGTTGTGGATCGCGTCAGCGAGACACAACTTTGAGTGGGTGAATATTCGGATTGAATAATTTGGCGGTTAAAGGGTTAAAGCAGTGAAATATGTTTGTATAAACCATAGATACGAAAGGATTTTAATCAATTCAAAATCTATAGACGTCGGATTATGACGTCAAAAGTTGGTCCCCGCGGTGAAAGGATCAAGCCGTATGAGCAATGCATTGCGCCAGAAATCATTTATGATAAAATATTTATTAGACCATATTGGAACTATAGAAATGAAAACTGTAACGTATGTAAATCGATAAAAAATATTTATAATTCCAAGCGTAAAATGCAATATGTTTGATTCAACCAATTTCTTAGTGTGGCTTATAAATTTTAAACTTTCTGCGTATTTTTACAATTGGAACAGTTTTAGGAAGGCTTAAAATGTAAATTTTGAAGGCTTTTATATTTAGGTTCCATAACTTGAACAACAATAATTCATAATGCATATAACGGTTTGGACACACAAATCGTCTCCCTGGTCGTGTTGTAGGTGCATATCGGCTTTTACACCTTGAAAGCAATGATACAATGTATGTTAACTGGATATTCACCAGATGTCGCTAATGCTGTATTGCACTTTATAGAAAAAGCTATTATGGTGATAACGATGAGTACATTATTTTATTACATAATATCATTATGTTGAGAATATGTACGGTTTTGCTTTCATGCACATATTTTGTAATCATATAACAGACATGTCAATTCCAAACGCTACAAATACTTATATTCCGTGTAGGGCCAGAATGAACTATACCGTGTTTGACATTATAGGTCTCTCACCTGGGATAAATGGAGTTTTTTCAATAATTGTTACTCTGGGGCATGCATGGGGATAAATTTGTAGACATGCCCATAACCTCTTATTTGGCCAGTGAAAGATAACACTCTCAAAACACACCATGCCCTATCACCCCACTTCCACTTCATCATCTGTACATCATTTATCTCATCAATGGGCTGCACTGTTTATATCGTATTACATTTAATACTCAATAAATACGTAAAACAATAATTTGCTACTACACTTAACTAAGAGCTATCTACTTATAGATTATACCATGGCTAAAGTTCTATTACCCACATCAGCCCTTCCTAGTTGTATTCTCCAGAGGGTCAGGCCCAAGATACGATATAGGGCCCATGACCTTCTGGGGAATACAACTAGGGAGGGCTGATGTGAGGGGCGATGCAACTTTATTGTCTTTTTATCCCATACAAACAATGTAGGCCTAGCATAGAGAACATCAATTGCAATTTAGAAAGTAAATGACCATAATCCTAGATCTTCAATTGTAACATTGCTTATAACTTTATCCTTTAATTAAGGTTAGGATTAGTAGCAATAGTCTACCTGTGATCTGTAGTTGGGTCATATCCCCAGGTCCCATGACCATAGAGGTCTGAAAAAAATAGTGGTTTTGTCATCTTGAGAGGTGAATAAGACAATTGATCTATATATGTACCTTTGAAAAAATTAGCACTTGGCAGCACATTTTAAAATGGCTGCCAATGTGAATGATGCAATTTAGAAAATTTGTGGTTGATCATATTTTTGTAATGAAACATTCAGATAGGGTGTTTGTTGGGTCATGGAATTCATTTGTGCAACACAATTTTTATATCCTGGCTTTCCTTGAAAAAAAAATCCAATATTATATACCATAAATCGATAAATTGTGATCAATCTAAGATATAACCAAGAACCTTTCAAGTGAATGATTTAAAATATAAAAAATAACAAAGCCAATTACAATATTACACCAGCTTGAAAACGTGTCTCACGTGTCTGTTGATTATTTATTGCTAAATAAGTCAAACATTTCCATATTGCATCACTTTTGTCTCATTTAACCCCTCAAGATGGCAAAACCACAAACAAAAATTGTGGATTCCATAGTCGCAGGACCCAATTATATGATCCAACTATTATGTGGGCATATACATTGCTTTCTGAATTGTGACACATTCCAGTGGGACATCTAGCGGTGATGCAGTGACAGAGGAGGGGGTCTGACAGTTAGCGGATGTGTGGCGTGAGTTATAACAGGAGATGCGGGTGTGTACATCTAGCGGTGATGCAGTGATAGAGGAGGGGGTCTGACAGTTGGAGGATGTGTGGCGTGAGTTACGTCAAGAGATGCGGGTGTGTACATCTAGCGGGGATGCAGTGACAGAAGAGGGGATCTGACAGTTGGAGGATGTGTTGCGTGAGTTACGTCAGGAGATGCGGGTGTGTACAACTAGCAGTGATGCAGTGACAGAGGAGGGGGTCTGACAGTTGGAGGATGTGTGGCATGAGTTACGTCAAGAGATGCGGGTGTGTACATCTAGCGGTGATGCAGTGACAGAGGAGGGGGTCTGACAGTTGGAGGATGTGTTGCGTGAGTTACGTCAAGAGATGCGGGTGTGTACATCTAGCGGGGATGCAGTGACAGAGGAGGGGGTCTGACAGTTGGAGGATGTGTTGCGTGAGTTACGTCAAGAGATGCGGGTGTGTACAACTAGCAGTGATGCAGTGACAGAGGAGGGGGTCTGACAGTTGGAGGATGTGTTGCGTGAGTTACGTCAGGAGATGCTGGTGTGTACATCTAGCGGTGATGCAGTGACAGAGGAGGGGGTCTGACAGTTGGAGGATGTGTTGCGTGAGTTACGTCAGGAGATGCGGGTGTGTACATCTAGCGGTGATGCAGTGACAGAGGAGGGGGTCTGACAGTTGGAGGATGTGTTGCGTGAGTTACGTCAAGAGATGCGGGTGTTCACAACTAGCAGTGATGCAGTGACAGAGGAGGGGGTCTGACAGTTGGAGGATGTGTTGCGTGAGTTACGTCAGGAGATGCGGTTGTGTACATCCAGCGGTGATGCAGTGACAGAGGAGGGGGTCTGACAGTTGGAGGATGTGTGGTGTGAGTTACGGCAAGAGATGCTGGTGTGTACACAATTATGTTCTAGGGTAATGAACGTAGCCTGATTTTCATCCAATCAAACTCTAATCTAGAAGTAACATATAGATAGACGATAATTACAACAAATCCCCGTGGGGAGATGCCTACCCGTACTAGAGCATACCCTTGTTTTCCTTAAATCGTCATAGTTGTATCAGTCCAATAAGAAAAGCTTGTATCTGATGCAAACCTTGGTATGAGAAAAATGTTAAAGGTTACCCTGATGACATCGCAATGCTCTGACACAGTGACCTCCATTTTTAAATGTAATAGTTCTAATACGATAAAAAATTTACGCCTGCTGAAAATGGCCTAGTTTTCGTGGACACTTGAAATATTTGTTTTTGGTAGGCAGTACGAGTGTCGTTTTTACACAGATGCATGTGGAAACAAAAATGTCGGTCAGTGTGACTGAGCCTCACGCAGTAAATTAGTTAGGTTGCCCAGTCATACCGGGTAGTTAAAGGTATAGTCAACTGTCAAAATACACTGAACAAGGGTGTCCCCAGAATTCAACAGTGGCCCCTGGATATTCCACAATAACATATCACCCCACATCCACAGTTATCAGCCAAGATAATAATACTATATGTATTTCATACACATCGCCGCATTAAGAACTAGTTCCCATATCATATAAACTCTATATACTTGAGCAACATCTATAAGAAAATAATTCGACAATTCTCTCATGTGGGCTTTGTGTTGAGACCCAAACGGTTGTGTTACCATGGGGGTCTAAAAAACGTTTACCTCCAGCATATTGACAGTAAGAGCTTTCCCATTCCACACGGCACACTCACCAAATTTTGGTTAATGTTGGCCATCGTCGCATCGTCTAACTTTAAGACAACATTGAGCCAATTTCTCGTTGGAGTAGTATCTTGTAATCATCACATATTATTGCCGTCAAAGTGTACTCTATAGGCTAATGTAGGCCTACACCTGACCGTCCCACGCATGCCCATTTCGCAGTTGTATGAATCTTTAATGATACATGTTACTGTTACATGTTACTATACATGATACACGATGTCTCCCACACCAATATCAGAGATAAAATATCCTAACTAGCAAATTTATTGCTTGTTTCTACTTAATTTTTTCTTGCTTTAGAGACAAATAAAAAGGCTGAAACAGCTAATGACGAGATTATTTTCTCAAACACTGATATACAGTCGACATAGCCTATGTACACAGTGCTTGAAAAAAGGGTGTGTGTGTGTGTACACAAAATTTCAGAGCTTGTCGTATGGAAGTTGACAAAAATATGTTTGTTTTATTGTTGTCACGTGGGAACTACTCAGCCATTTTGTTATCGAGTGAGCGGAGTGTGAATATATAAGTACTTCAAGTGGCTAGTTGTTAGGCTGACTAGCTGGTTAATTCACCGTCTGAATAACTCGACACCAGCAGGATAACTAATGCGCAATTAAAGGATTAACCCTCCTAATCACGTCAATTAGCATTTGTAGTCTTTCCACATGTCATTAAAAAAAGTTAAAAGAAAAATATGCACTATATTTTCAAAATAGGCATCTATGTGGATTCAATTTTAATAATATAAGTATTTTTACACACTCGAAGTTGTGAGACACTACTTCAAGTGGGAAAACAATAAAATTGTGTTATGCAGCGCTTTAAGATTTAATGAATGAACAAATTAATCAATAAAACAACATTTTAATGTACAGTTAGTATGTGTCTTATATCGATATCTTTTGTTAATGTCTAAGAAAATAACCCACGAATAACGAAATTAATATCTCCTCCTATTGAACAATACATGTTGTTATATTATAACATATTGTGATATAAACCACAAATATAATATTAATTTTGTAAAATGTCATTCCTCATTACAAGTGTAAGCTATATCATGTAGATTTATATGTGATTTTACAGAGCTGACCCGGTTCAAGCATGTTTTGATGTATTAAGGATGTTTTATGGTTGATTCTGTTTCTAAGGGATGTCCTGGGCAGGAATCAGGCGGGTGCCATTCTAGCACCTTTGGGCGATATTGTTTATGGGCAAACGCGAAATGGCCACCAGATATTTAAATATGACTTTTCAAAAAATAAAGCTAGGAACAAGTGTACGTAATACCCCACTTTCATGCGATTTTGACTGGGCAATCCGTTTCTTTTATTATTTTTTATGACTCAACTCAAGGTCAAAAATACGATTTTTAACAAACATAAATAGCAACAAAAATGAAATGAATCGGGCTTTAGGCCACCTTTGTGCACATATAGGCTAAACTGGGTCAGGAAAACCTCCTGAGGATGGTGAGATGATTGAGATGACACTGCCCTCCAGACACAGGATTCGAAATTTGAGCCCTGGCGGTCAGAGGCCGAGCACGCTACCTCTCGGTCACAGAGGCTCCTCACAATACTGACTTTCACACGTGGATGGGGAAGAAACCGTTTTTGTTTCTTTCAAACCGCCGAGACCGGGAACCGAACCCCGAACTCTGGCGTGAAAGGCAGCGGTGCTAACCACTACCCTAGGGCCCCCGCCCATAAAAACAACAGTGTAGTACGTCTTTTTAATGTAATTTTGACTGAATAATTTCTGCTACTGTTTTAATTTTTAAAGGTCATTTTCAAGGTCAGTGTGTCAATTTCAAGGTCAGGTAAGCAAAAATATGATTTTTAGCAAATGAAGCTAAAAACAGGTGTAATATACCTTTTTGTCGTGTGATTTTGTCTGGAAAATATATTTCTGGTATTACTTTGGTGATTTGAGGTAATTCTGTACCTCAAAAAGTCAATTTTAAGGCCAAATATGATTTTAACATAGTGTGCTACAAATTGGAGCACATATAAGATATTGCTTTGGTGTGACTTTGACTGGATAATTTAATTCTAGAAGGTTTTTATAATTAAATATAATAAAAGTGAAATGAAAAGAAAACGAGAAGCCATTAAAGGGTGACGGGGAGGCATTTTTGTCCTTGGAATTGCCCTTTCGACTTGAAGATGACCTTGGACACCAAAATAAACCCATAAATGGATTCTTCAGACAAAATCGCATGGAAAAGAGGTATTACACATATTCCTTGCTTTATTTGTTAAAAAAATTATTTTAGTTTCTTGACCTTGAAATTGACTTTTCCACATTAAAGATGATCCTGAATCATAAAAATATTACAAGAAAAGGATTGCCCAGTCAAAATCACTTGAACATGAGGTATTAGACTTGTTCCTAGCTTCATTTGTTGAAAAATCATATTTTGAACTTGAAATAGTTGGCGGCCATTTTGTTTTTGCCATTAAAAAAATCCGGACAAGGGTGCAGAAGTGGAACCCGGCTGATTTCTGATGGGGACATCGCAAAGTATCATAATTAATCATAAAAAATCATTCATGTTGAGATCCCCTGGACTATGAGCAGATACTGCCATTTGGCTTTGCCATTTGGCAGTTTTGTCCTCTTGTAGGCTGTCTTCAAAATAAGTCATAATATTTCACACAGAAATGTCATGGACGACAGTATAATGAGTTCTGCAACATAAGTACACGTCTTCAATTGGTGGCTCGGATTTTACAGGTAAACATTGTAGGTCAGATAAACCCTTCAAGTACCAGTCAGATGACTACAGTCTCACATGAGAAACAGAACAGATTAAACAGTCTCCACTATGATCGCTTCAACCTTTATACGCACCTCAGATTGCACCTCTTAAAAGCAAAATATTATGAAAAAACATGATTAGCCTGTATGTTGAAAAATATAACCATTTTCAGCCCACTCAGCCCAATTAGTTGATCATACCACTTAGATACATTGGTGCTTTAGGGATCAATCTTATTGAATGTCAGATACTGCCTGTCTTCTGTATGTGTCACGCAGGCACTAAGTACAGTCCAGTGGCCGACGGTACATTAACCATTTAACCACCGCTCCCGATTATATTAGTGGGTTTTTTCATTTTATTATTAGCACATTTAATACCTGCCGTCGACCATGTTAATGATAAAACGTGACAACAAGCAAAAAGACTGCAAATTTGAAATCGTCATAAATTTCTAGTTAGCTATTTCTGTTTAATTTGAATACTTACCTTATGGGTATACGACCGTTATAAATGTTTTTTTTTATTCTCCCAGTAGGGGGATCGACTGTAGACGTCAGAATCTGACGTCCACAGACGTCAGATTCTGACGTCTACTGTCAATCCCCGCGCTGTAGGGGTTAATCCTGAGTGAGAGCTCTGCACAATAAAACCGATTTCAGTCCTTTCGAGCTGTGAGTGGCTATATCGCGATTCACAGCAAATTACTCAGATTTGCGAAATATGAAGTGAAATGAAAGGGGTTTGTGAAATATAATGCCTCAGCAAACACGAGACGTTGGGCCAACGTTCGTTTACTGTTGTCCCAACGTCGTAGACGGTGGACCAACATGAAACAAACGTTGGCACAACGTCTCATGTTTGCTGGGCCGCATTATTTATCAGTGCCAGAGATTTATGAGAGATTTATATTTGTAGACTACTTACGCAAATTGAAAACAAAAACATAAACTTAAATAGGGTGCAGTATGAGAAGGTCATTAAAATAATCCTACTCCTGACTGACAATTTCACTGATTGAAATGTGTTTGTTTTTTTAAAGAATAATACCTGATTTATCTGGCAATGTTGTGTGATACTCTCTATTTGATACAGGCCCTACCAGTACATCACGTCACATGTAGTATATAAGTTTTGTGAAAAAGAGTTCGAACGATAGTCAAAACAATAGTAGCGACTGTCATTATTGGAAAAATCAATAGTGACTGTTTTGTTTACAGTCGCAGTACAATGTGGAAACGCTATAAGATTGTTCTCTGCTTGTCAATGGTATTTTATCATTGTTATAAAGGTAGGTCTGTATGCTTAACATATATATTTTCTAAGGGCAATTATACAAAATTATATATATTATGTTTATTATTATATTATTATATATATGTAATGTCTCGTATTGTTCAGTAGTTAAACTAGAGCAGAGATAATGACAGACTTTAAATGACCACATTGTGTATTATGCGTATTATGTGTATTATACACATTGGCTCTACAAAACAAGTAGACTTGTTAAGTGGACATAGCAATGGAATTGCACGGAATACACGTCATTCCGTGACTTTAATTTCAGTAACGAAAAATATAATTTAACCTTTTATGCGTTATTTTATTTTTCACCCGCTTGAGTGGATAAGTCCACAGAAAATACCACTATAGTCGACATCAGAGCTCTGGGGGTTATTCGCCAATACTATTTTGATTAAGATGTAATTTGAATGTGCCGGTATCATTGCATCTTTTGTTAGTATCTAAAATTCTGCTTATTTCAAAAAGTATGCTATAAGTGTGATAATTGAGTGAAGAAAAAACAGCCGACTGGTGTCATACATATTTTAATCCCGCGATTCAATTCCCTTTATACCACTATCAAATAGAAGCCGTGTGTATAGCTTAATAGTGAAACAATAATCCTAGATCAAGTATGTTTAATTCAATACAAGCCAAACATGGTTAAGATGATATAAGCAAGAAGTTCTCTCATGAATATTTAAGCATGTAGATAATGTTCATCAAAAATGTGAGACAGGAGTCACGAGTCATTGAGTAATAGGATTTAAGTACCAGAGCTCGTCAGAGCAATCAAATCTAGACCAGTAACCATGAATGAACAATGCAACTGCTCCTAAATATAGCCATGATATAAAAAAAATACTTTAGTTATCAATAGTATTATAATGGTATATGTATTGTTCAAATTGATCAAACAGGTGAAAGACTGAGGTGTCTGGGATGTACATACAGTAGGAACACGAATAATCCAACATTGGACAATGTCTGTTACTCTGGAAAAACACAGAATGTTAGGACGTGTCTGCCTTCCCAGATTTGCTTTGAAATGGCAAAGAATGTTACAGGAACGCCAAAGAGAACAGTGGAATGTAATTTCACTTTATATTCATCATAATACACGATAAGGAGCCACGTGGTAAACTGAGAACATACATCAGTGAACATACATCAGATCAGTGAACCACTATATAAATTATTACAAGCACTATGAAAAAACATTACTTGCAGCCTTATTGTTGACGGACATTGACGGAGTGAGTGAGTGAGTGAGTGAGTGAGTGAGTGAGTGAGTGAGTGAGTGAGTGAGTGAGTGAGTGAGTGAGTGAGTGCGTGCGTGCGTGCGTGAGTGAGTGAGTGAGTGAGTGAGTGAGTGAGTGAGTGAGTGAGTGAGTGAGTGAGTGAGTGAGTGAGTGAGTGAGTGAGTGAGTGAGTGAGTGAGTGAGTGAGTGAGTGAGTGAGTGAGTGAGTGAGTGAGTGAGTGAGTGAGTGAGTGAGTGAGTGAGTGAGTGAGTGAGTGAGTGAGTGAGTGAGTGAGTGAGTGAGTGAGTGAGTGAGTGAGTGAGTGAGTGAGTGAGTGAGTGAGTGCGTGCGTGCGTGCGTGCGTGAGTGAGTGAGTGAGTGAGTGAGTGAGTGAGTGAGTGAGTGAGTGAGTGAGTGAGTGAGTGAGTGAGTGAGTGAGTGAGTGAGTGAGTGAGTGAGTGAGTGAGTGAGTGAGTGAGTGAGTGAGTGAGTGAGTGAGTGAGTGAGTGAGTGAGTGAGTGAGTGAGTGAGTGAGTGAGTGAGTGAGTGAGTGAGTGAGTGAGTGAGTGAGTGAGTGAGTGAGTGAGTGAGTGAGTGAGTGAGTGAGTGAGTGAGTGAGTGAGTGAGTGAGTGAGTGAGTGAGTGAGTGAGTGAGTGAGTGAGTGAGTGAGTGAGTGAGTGAGTGAGTGAGTGAGTGAGTGAGTGAGTGAGTGAGTGAGTGAGTGAGTGAGTGAGTGAGTGAGTGAGTGAGTGAGTGAGTGAGTGAGTGAGTGAGTGAGTGAGTGAGTGAGTGAGTGAGTGAGTGAGTGAGTGAGTGAGTGAGTGAGTGAGTGAGTGAGTGAGTGAGTGAGTGAGTGAGTGAGTGAGTGAGTGAGTGAGTGAGTGAGTGAGTGAGTGAGTGAGTGAGTGAGTGAGTGAGTGAGTGAGTGAGTGAGTGAGCGAGCGAGTGAGTGAGCGAGCGAGTGTGAAATTAAGGCATATGTTTTTCTGTTTCAGATATGTTTAGAGGGTGTATGCTATCTCAGACCTCTCGCAATTCATGTGAGAAACAAACGGATAGAACCTCTGAGGAATTAATCTGCACATGTCAGAGCGATAAATGCAATAATAACTCATGGGGCACGATAATGGGAGCTACGATAATGGTCGCTCCACACCAGGACAATCAAATTGATTATACAACAAACCCTACTTTTAGCGGCTCTGAAATGACCACTGATACAAGAACTTATAATGCTACAGATCAGACAGTTGTAAATCGTGCTACTACAAGCAATCATTATGGTGTGGCATTGAAAATAGTCCTGGTCTTACTATTCAATATCGTTGCTTGTTTGATTCATAGAACCTTTTGCGTGTGATTTGGATTTAAAAAAGAAGCCATTTCCCTGAACATTCACCTTTTTGCAATTATTAGTACTTTTTTAGTTTTGATGTTATTATAAAACACTGATAAAATAAAATGTACCTATTGTTGCATTAATCTTTGAGAAGAAAGACTAAAGTAGTATTAGTTTGTCATCATTGTTGATAACTATTGGCTATACTTAATGATCAGTCCTGTCTGAAAGCCACCGTCAAAACAAAGTAAGGCATCAAGCGAAGAATGACCCTTTGACCCTCCCATTAAGCTTACACTCCAGATGATAATGACCTCTGACACCCAGAGGGTTTACACCCGGAATGAACCCTGATCCGTCCATGATGATGGGGAGAATAGCCCCTGACCTGCCCAGTAATGTTACACCCAGAATGACCTCTGACCCGTCCAGTAGGTTTACATCCAGGGGAGAATGATCCCTGACCCAATGAAGGGTTTGCTGACGCATGAAGTAGACTTTTTTATATATGTATAGTAGAAAGGGTTTATTGATTTAAGGAGAGTTGAAGGTGTAGGGTACAAAAAGTTAGATCGTCGCCTCGGAGCTAAACGATCCTATCTGCCACTCTTACGAGTGTCAGATAGGATCCTTTAGCTCCGTGGCGACGAGATGATGCATGGATGATGACTTGGATATGTAGCTAAGGTAGACAGGGTCAGGGATTCATTAAAGGCCCCATGTAGTCCCCAGACCTACTCTAAAAAAAAATAATATTTCTTACTATTTTAGATAACTTTTTAAAGACTGGAGTGCTCAGCTCTCATTTTTAAACCACTGTGATCTATTTCCCCAAATATAGTTGAAAATGACCCCAGACCCGGCCAGTAAGTTTACATCCAACTGAGAATGACCCCTGACCCGCCCAGTAAGTGTACATCTCGGGCAGAATGACCCCTGACCCGCCCAGTAAGTGTACATCCAGGGCAGTATGACCCCTGACCCGCCCAGTAAGTTTACATCCAGAATGACCCCTGACCCGCACAGTAAGTTTACATCCACGGCAGTATGACCTCTGACCCGCCCAGTAAAGGGTTTGCTGAATCATGAACGCGAGTTTGTGTATATATGTAGAGTAGAAAGGGTTCATTGAATCAAGAAGAGATAGAGATGTAAGGTGGAACATATTCCGATGGTCTAAAACAAAAGTGGGTCAAGTCGACTTGACAGCGAAATTGTGTTTATGTTTTTGCTTAGAACTACTACAGTCTGCCTAAATCCAATTATCAATTATGTAGACTTGGACTTATACTGATGAAACACACAGCGATTGGAATTTGACAGTAGATCAGGTGAAGTTATCAGAATATTTTTTCAAAATGATTTACAGAAGCAAAATAGGGATCAACAAGACACCAAGTTGACTTAGGTCATTGTTACCCCAGGAACACAGAATATGCAGAGATTGTTCCTAGATCAACAATGAACTAAGTCCAGGCATTTCCCCTTAGTTGTCTCCACAAGTTTCAGAATAACAATGCGCTAAGTGCACTTGCGCCGTTTTTGTCCCAGAAACAGAGCCCATAAGCATAACACCGGAATAACAATGTGTCAAGTCGAATTGGTCCAAAAATGTCACTTAGCACACTATTGTTCTAACCCATCGGTACCACCTATATATGTAGAGTAGAAAGGGTTCATTGAATCAAGAAGAGGTAGAGATGTAAGGTGGAACGTGTTAGATGATTCATGACGACGACTTGGTTACGTAGGGTAGAAATGGTCAGGTGATTGATTAAGACGATTTGTGGTGGATAGACTGACTGGTGTCACATCCCGGCTCCCTGATGTCGACCATGCTTATTTTCCTCGACTCTCCTTTGGAATTTGATAAGGATGGATTGCGCCTCTGAGCTGGATCCTCCGCTATAGAAGTTTTTATTTCATTTCAACCAATCATAGTGAAGATGATATTAAAGCTGCATGACTGTTTTGTTTATTTTAATCAAAAGATAATTCCATGGAGAATGGTGTTTTATTTTTTTATTTTACTGCTCGGTTATTGAGTTATTAAGGATTTAAGTTTGTTGTTTTTTACAATAGTTGCCCCACCAAAACAAAGACCTGATCACAGCTGAGTAAGACATACTGTCTGTATAACCAGGACATTAAAAGTACCAAGTGGCAGATAACGGTCAACATTGAAAAAAGAGTGGAAGACTTTTTACGTGATCATAGATACATTTCACAGTACAAAGTGTATTGTCTCATGTCAGTTAGACATATCTAGAAGTTATTAATGTGTGTGATATGAGTCTATCTGCATATAATGTCATGTTTAATTTCGGTACCGGTATAGAGAATGTCACTCACTTGAAAAATAGGAACCTGTTTCAGTATGGTGCTTTTAAGTGTGGGCCAGCATCTGAGCCTTTGGCCCGCCATTAAGACGCTCTCCCCCGACCGTGGGAAATTGCAGTCCCAATTACCAAATTCAGTGAAGTAAATCATCTTTTTTTCGCGCACTCCTTTATTTGATACCTCACTGGCATTTCAAAACATAGTGATAATGCTTTTCGTAAATATCAGACTATTTTATTTCATCGTTAGTCATCACATACAGTTATATAAATAGCGAAATGCGGTAAAAAAATGATTGTAAAAAACAGATTTACGGTACCGGTAGCTGAGTTCCCAGCAAACAGGCTATCAGCCATTGATGGGTCAATGTTGTACCAGCGTCGTAGAAGCTGGACCAGTATTGAACCATCAATGGGTCAGTGACTCGTGCTTGCCGAGTTATTATGGGGGCTGACCTAGTCTTAGGACGCCAACCGGTGGCTTGTGTGCGCTTGGCATCGCAGCCAACACAGGCATTGATCCGATGTCTAACTAATTCGGGGCCATCGTTTATGGCTCTGGCCCGACGTTAAACCAATGCGGCTCAACGTCTCGTGTTTGTTATTAAGGGGTTTGATGTTGGTCTAATGTAACATTATATTGGCCTACAATTAACCACTATTAGTATTACGTACATATTGTACACAGACGGACCGATTTACCACACCATATAACTTGATGGTGTATCGCGTCGTGATCTAATCCAGCTACATTTACATCGATTTTGTCCATTTATAAAGCCTTTAAAAATACATGAATGATTGTGTTGAACATTTTAGGTTTTTTCGGTCGAAATAAACAAAACAGTTATGCAGCTTTAAAGCAAAAAAATAATGCTCATTAAAAATGTGAGACAAGAGTCACGAATCGTCACTATGTAGGGTACAAAGGATTACGTGATTTATTAGGATAGAAGGGTTTTGTGATATTGTACCTTGATGATGTGAGTGCATGTATCTGGATTTTTGTGTGAGCTACAAAATGAACAATTATACCTGTAGAAAGTGAGATCGTCTGAGTGGGCTTGAAAGATGATATTTTTGTTTTTGCAAACACTGTTAACCCTAATCCTGTTTTTTTTCAATTCCCTCCCCTTGAAGTTGTGTCTTGCTACCGCAAACCACAACTTCAAGGTGGGTTAAAATTACTTATATTTATTTAATTTATTATATCCTTTGCAAATCTTGCTTTTTGTTCAAAACATCAGTGATTTGATCGACAAATAAAACAAATTGAAAACGATACAATCGTTTCTGGAACATCACTCGTTGTATTGGCTTTCGATCTCCTTTAGAATCTGCATTCAGTCACCTACAAGGCCTGTGCAACAATCAGCCAATCTATCTAACGGAAATGCTCAAGCCTCCGAACCACACTCGTGATCTTCGCTCATCTGACCAAAATGTGTTGTTTATTCCAATGATTAGGACCAAGATGAATGAAGAATTTTTCTCTGTGGTTATACAAAAATTGTGGAACCGATGCACTTGTGGAATTGAAACGTCTAAACAGTGCAAACTTTCTTAAGAATTTTTTTTTATTTTGATCAAGCTTTGTCGACCTAGCTCATATGTGTCATGGTATGCTTATTTGGCGACCCAGAATGAAATAAGGACTACGATACACAACGCTCCTTTTGATTGTCGCACCTATGAGCTCGGGACACCGAGAAATGATGAACCATAGAAATGTATATATATATTTATTCAAAGTCTAGTATGCTATCCGTTTTTTTTAATTTTATTTTGAAATGCAATTGCTCATGCTCCAACTTAAACAGTGTTCAAAGAAACCATCATGGCAAGAAGAGCGTAATTTGAATTGTCACACTCACACGAGGCGAACATGTTGAGCAAGGAATACCTTGTCACACCCCCTTGATTGATTTACGCATGGCATACGTGCGCTCAGTGTGTGAGTACTTGTAAAGCCAACACTACACATTGAACAACTATAGGTTTAAAGTTGGTCCACCGTCTGAGACGCTGGCCCAACATTGTGTAATGTATCGTGTTTGTGGGGTGTGATAGATACAAGATACAATTGTCAGTTGAGTCGAGTAAGTCCCACTTGTGATTCCCGTCACACGAAAACGTTGATTGATCATATGTGTTCTGCTTGGTCGATGTGTTTGATGAAAGCCAAACATTTTGTCAACTTTGAATCTTCGTTTATTGCATGATAGTTGTGATGTTTTACTTTATTTTCTTATGCTAGATATCGACCACAAAAAGTGAGTAAGTTTAGTTTGCAAAGGGTCCATTGTGCAGTTCATTAAAATTGGTATGATTGATATGTGTAAGCAATGTCCATCATTCCAATATTTAGTTTGATAGATATAGCGTTAAAATGTTTTAATTCATATATGTTGGGTTTTTTAATCTTGTTGGATATATTGTAAAATCATGTTATATAAATTGTCAATGTTATGCAATGATGAATGATTTTTTTCCTCACAATCAAGCATTATGTTTTACACAACATGAAATTAATAACCATATCTAATCCAGTGTTGGTGCATTATCATACCTGCAGTTTCCAGGGCGGGGGCCCTAGGGTAGTGGCTAGCGCAGCTGCCTTTCACGCCGGAGTTCGGGGTTCGGTTCCCGGGCTCGGCGGTTTCAAAGAAACAAAAATGTTTCTTCCCCATCCACGTGTGAAAGTCAGTATTGTGGGGAGTCTCCGTGACCGAGAGGTAGCGTGCTCGGCCTCAGACCGCCAGTGCTCGAATTTCGAATCCTGTGTCTGGAGGACAGTGTCATCTCAATCACTCACCATCCTCAGGAGGTTCTCCTGGCCCAGTTTAGCCTATCTGTGCACAAAGGTGGCCTAAAGCCCGATTCATTTCATTTCCATCAGACTATAACATGAAATTATTGGGTGTGTGTAATTTTAATCTATGCTTCCTAAATATTTCCCTTATTTCAATACAAGCGACGTCTGGAACGCGAGCCCAACATTGAACCAACATCAACCAACGCTTTTGCTGAGAATGAACAATAGCCTAATTTATAGTAGGCCTACTTTGTTCAGTAGTAATAGAAATAATTATGTATGCGATACAGTTAAAGGTGATCTACAGTTGGAGGTTTTTGATTTAAAAAAGTTATCGGCATATTTTGACACGTACCAGCTTATGCACTCATGGAGGACAATTGAATTTTTGGGGTCGATTGATTAGATTCAGCTGATCACTCTACACCGCACGTAATCATAGCCAGGTTTAGCACGTTTTTTGTTGTTTTTAAAACAAAATAAAAAAAAAAGTATTTTTTTTTCGACAAGATCATTAGTAATTACTATGATTTTATGTTCATTTAAAAATAAATCGCTGATATGAAAAAGTGAGCACAATTTCTGTGGTATTAATGATATTCATTTACGGACTATAATCGTTTACGGGCACATTTGTGTTTATAGTAAATACCATGAACTTCCGCCCACAACTCACATGAAGTCATGCGGCTTTAGAAATGTCATAATGTTATGAAATAAAAACTAACAAAACACAGATTTGTTTTGACTTATTAAGTCTTGTTGTGTAATTTAATACACGATAATTTCTATGATATGATCTATGTCTGGATGGTTGTTGCAACATGGTTGGCTTTTTAAAAACATAATACACCGCTTAATGTCTACAGCATGAAGCTCTACATATGAGCATGTGCACTTAAAATTAGATTTTTTTTTAAACGGGCGAGGGAATTTAAATCTTAGCACCCATATGAATATCCTAACTTTTTTTAATCTAGAAGTAATTTTGTAATATACAGTTCTTATTATGCACGAATACTACCACGATACTTCTCGTCTCCAGTATTTTAAAACTTTTTATTTCTCTTTGCAAACAGACAATTTTGTGCAAATAATTCTCACATGTGTACATTTTGAATTAAAACGTAGACCAATCTAATGTGCAACATTGGTATATGTTTTGTTTTAAAATATACTGAATTTAAAAAAAAAAAAAAAAAAAATTAAAAAAATTGAAAATTTAAAAAAAAAAATTGAAATTTTTAAAATTTTAAATATTGTTTTTAAATTTTGTCTTAGAATGTACTGAAATTTCAGACACTCGAGGTTGTGAGACACGATAGCGGGACACAGCCTCAAGTGGGTGAGAAAATTAATTCCATATTTTAACGTTTTAAGGATTAATGTTGGATCAGAATTGTGAAAGTCACATACAAGTTCTACCACTCACATATGAGTTGTATCAATGAGCGAGGAAAAATACGATAATCAATAGTGATAACATGTCTGAGTCATCAAGTAACGAATTTATTGCACAGATGTCACACATAACGTTAAATTATATACATCAATCAATATCAACATATTTTATTGGCAAATTAGAACAATGCAATACACATCGTACAAGGTTATTATCATGCATCAATTAGCATTGAATTGATCTTGGGTATCTTTCCATCTCATTAAAGCTGGAATTAATGAAGCGAGTTACCTATAAGATGGAAAATTGACCTTCATTTTGTGAATATATGCCTATTTAATTATATTAACAACGAAAAATGGCACATCAACACTCAATGGCACCTGCTTATTGAATAATTAATTGAATAAAATATTTTTATTTATTTATATCACACCCGAAACCAATAAGTAAATTTATCATGTTTATCATGTTTATGGTGATGAAATAAGAAAATGTGAATTATATTGCTTCAGTAGAAGTAGATAGGCCTATATTATCAGATGCGGGACAGTGGCTTTACTGGATGAATCGTGACTTCAGGCAGGTGTACACTCATTCTGTCAGTGGCATTACTGGAGGAATCATGACTTCAGGTGTACACTTATGTTGTCAGCGGCATTACTGAATGAATCGTGACTTCAGGTGTACACTCATTCTGTCAGTGGCATTACAGAGTGAATCATAATTTCATGTGTAAACTCATGATGTCAGTGGCCTTACTGGATAAATCATGATTTCATGTGTACACTCATAGTGTCAGTAGCCTGACTGGATAAATCATGACTTCGAGTGTACGCTCATGATGTCAGTGGCCTTACTGGATAAATCATGACTTCAAGTGTACACTCATGATGTCAGTAGCTTGACTGGATGAATCATGACTTCAGGTGTACACTAATGCTGTCAGCAGCATTACTGAGTGAATCATGACTTCAGGTGTACACTCATGACGTCAGTGGCATTACTGAGTGAATCATGACTTCATGTGTACACTCATGATGTCAGTGGCATTACTGAGTGAATCATGACTTCGTGTGTACACTCATAGTGTCAGTAGCCTGACTGAATAAATCATGACTTCGAGTGTACGCTCATGATGTCAGTGGCCTTACTGGATAAATCATGACTTCAAGTGTACACTCATGATGTCAGTGGCCTGACTGAGTGAATCATGACTTCAGGTGTACACTCATGATGTCAGTAGCCTGACTGGATGAATCATGACTTCATGTGTACACTCATGATGTCAGTGGCATTACTGAGTGAATCATGACTTCATGTGTGCACTAATGATGTCAGTGGCCTGACTGGGTGAATCATGACTTCAGGTGTACACTCAGGATGTCAGTGGCCTTGCTGGATGAATCATGACTTCAGGTGTACACTCATGATGTCAGTAGTCTGACTGGATGAATCATGACTTCATCTGTACACTCATGATGTCAGTAGCGTGACTGAGTGAATCATGACTTCGGGTGTACACTCATGATGTCAGTGGCCTGACTGGATGAATCATGACTTCATGTGTACACTTTTGATGTCAGTAGCCTAATTACTGGATGAATCATTCACTTCAAGCGAGAATTTGTTTGATTTCTGTCCAGATGGTATTACATCACGCAACACGGGTGTTTTGTTGTGTGATGCAATTTGTTTTGTTGCCCAGAGCATATAATTATCTGAAAAGGTTTAAGATTCTATTTTTTATTGACACATTTGATTATTAAAGCTGTGTGGACCATGTTAGCTTGCAATCGCCCTAATCTCATACACGAGCGTACGTCACATCACGTGTAGACTACATGAAGACAAATTTCGCGTTTTGTGATGTTATATTCTCGCTGATATTTTGTAAATATCCAATATAATACTGTGATATTGGATATTATTAATATTTTCACTTTTATTTTTTTAACTTGACAAGACACATAACAGGCCACACATAAAAAAATTTGCATTCATACAGCTTGGCTCATTCTACAGATTTGTTTTATGTTTTATAAACTATGGACGGAGTCTCTATTTTCTGCAATTTCTACGGATTTTTTAATGTATCAGCTAGGATTGTGAAGGGGTTAGCGACCTATCATCGGGGGCACGTAATCATGAGCATATGGCATTTGGTGAGGCATTTCCAGCAGCCAGCCAGCCCTCCACAAATTAAAATTATACGCGAAATCGGTTGAGTAGAAACATTCCCAGCGATTACCATTGTTTAGGCCTTAAACGTTGAAAATAAATTGTCAATTGGGCAACCCTTGATAATATAGATATACCTTTGTAAATAGATTTCAATAAATTTTGAGTTTTGATGTCTTTATCTATTTAGGTCCTGGCTGCCTGCCATTAATCCATAAGGCGAGAGATGATAAATAAGGAAGTCCATCTCGTGAAGCATCCTGGGATCCACGTAATGAAAACTGATGGCATAGTCACTGATGCTGGAGAGTCCCTGAAAATATAAATAGCATTCCAACAAAACTGATGGCATAGTCACTGATGCTGGAGAGTCCCTGAAATTATAAATAGCATTTCAACAAAACTGATGGCATAGTCACTGATGCTAGAGAGTCCCTGAAAATATAAATAGCATTTCAACAAAACTGATGGCATAGTCACTGATGCTAGAGAGTCCCCGAAAATAAAACTAACAATTAAACAAAACTGACAGCATTGTCACTGATGCTAGAGAGTCCCTGAAAATGAAATAAAACAATCAACAAAACTGACAGCATAGTCACTGATGCTGGAGAGTCCCTGAAAATTAAATAAAACAATCAACAAAACTGACAGCATAGTTAAAATAAAACAATCAGCAAAACTGACAGCATAGTCACTGAGGCTAGAGAGTTCCTGGAAAAGAAATGAAACAATCAACCAAACTATTGGCATAGTCACTGGTGCTGGAGAGTCCCTGAAAATAAAATGAACAAACAACACAACTGGTGGCATATGTCTACACCATTTTGTTCTTCTATAATTCTAGATAATCACTTAGTTAACCTGATGATTAAGATTACATTTGTTCCAGTAACAGACATGATGATACTACCACCTATTTGCACCCTGCTTCAGGATCTGCAACAGCCATTGACCTATCCTTGTGTGATCCCGATTTATATTTGGATTACACTTGGAGGGTCAACGAGGATCTCTGTAGCAGTGATCATTATCCTATATTTATAGAGAGCAACAACTCTATTGTTGAAGAAAGAGTGCAGCATTGGAGGCTGCACAGAGCAGATTGGGAGGCCTTCCAACAGTCTTGTGGGGAGAGCCTCACAATCTCTCAATTTGAGAATGAAGAGGGGGTTGATGACCCTATAGCCCTTTTTACAGCCAAGTTACACAATATAGCAGATAAAAGCATACCCAAAACCTCGACAGTTCCCAAAAAACTCGACAAACCCTGGTTTGACGAAGGTTGCCGAAAGGCAATAGACAAAAGGAAAAAATCCTTGCAAAAATTTAAAAAACATCCAACTAGACAAAACCTTGACGGATATAAGAAAGATTACGCTAAAGCTCGCCGCACAATCAGTGAAGCCAAGCGGCAATCTTGGAGAGCATATGTCTCCACACTAAATAATAATACATCGGCAAAACATACTTGGCAAATGCTGCGCAGAATCAGTGGCAAGAGGAAAGATAAAACCATCAAGTACCTTGTCACTGATTCTGACACAATAACCAATAAAATGGATATTGCAGAAACGCTGGCGACATCCTTCGCTGCTAAATCATCGCCAGATCATTATCAGGAAAAATTTCGAAAGATTCGGGACAAGGAGAAGGAGAACACATTGGACTTTGAGTCAGATGTTGACGAAAAGTACAATGTTGATTTCTCTAAATGAGAATTAATTAAATCTATCGCTCAGGCAACTGATTCGGCAACTGGCCCTGATGAAATTCACTATCAGTTTCTGAAACATTTGCCTGATGTATCACTTGATCTGTTGCTTTTACTCTTGAATGATCTGTGGCAATCTCAGGATTTCCCAGATGGATGGAGAGAAGCAACAGTGATCCCGATCCCTAAAACTGGAAAAGATCGAACAGATCCTAATAATTATAGGACAATAGCATTGACAAGTTGTCTTTGCAAAATCATGGAGCGCATGATTAATCATCGTCTCACATGGTTTTTACAAGACAATAACATAATAACTAAATATCAATGTGGTTTTCAAAAAGGAAAGAGCACCACAGACCATTTGGTCAGACTAGAGACTTATATCCGTCAAGGTTTTGTTAAAAATCAACATACAGTTGGAGTATTTTTTGATTTAGAAAAGGCCTATGATACCACATGGAAGGGTGGTATCATGAAAGATCTCCATGAAATGGGCCTGAAGGGTAGATTACCCTTATTCATTGACAATTTTTTAAAGGGGAGAAAATTTAAAGTCCGCTTAGACAACACCCACTCTTCACTAAATCCACAGGAGGAGGGTGTCCCACAAGGTAGTATCCTTTCACCAACTCTATTTACCGTTAAAATAAACAGTATAATTGATGCTTTACCAGACGATATTGAAAAATCATTATATGTTGATGATCTGGCTGTTTACTGCCAGTCAAGCAATATGGCAATAATTGAGCGGCGCCTGCAAGGTTGCCTCGATAAGTTGGTGACTTGTGCGGATGAGAACGGCTTTAAATTTTCTCCCTCAAAAACTTTATGTGTACATTTTTGAAAAAAAAATGGCTTACAGCCTGAGCCTAATCTCAAACTATATGGACAACAGCTTCCTGTTGAAGAGCAGGTCAAATTTCTTGGTCTGTTTTTCGACAGGAAGCTCAGTTTTATTCCACACATCAAATATATGAAAGATAAGTGTAGGAAAGCATTACAATTACTACGAGTTATATCCAGCAAGGATTGGGGTGGTGACCGGACAACCTTACTGAGGATTTACCGGTCTCACATCAGATCCAAACTGGATTATGGTTGTATTGTTTATGGTTCAGCGTACGATCGTACTTAGCAGTACTTGATCCAATCGCGAACCAAGGTTTGAGATTATGCTCAGGGGCATTTCGAACATCACCAATCGAAAGTCTTCAGGTGGAGACCGGTGAGCCCTCTTTAGAGACTCGCCGGTTGAAGCTGAGCCTGCAATACTATATGAAGATGAAAGCAAATCCTGAGAACCCGGCATACTCGTGTGTTGTCAACCCAGAGTACAAGAGACTGTTTAACAACAAGCCAGGGACTATACCTACTTTGGGTATAAGGCTTCAACCCCATCTGGAGGACATGGAGGTGGAGCTCGACGCAATTAGTGTTGTGCGCCCACCAGAATGTCCACCCTGGCTTCTCCAACAGCCTAATATACTTTTTAACCTCTCAGATCTCAGGAAAGGAGACACCTGTCCCCTTGTCTTCCAGAGCATGTTGCTTGAGTTATTTTGTAGATTTCCGAGGCACCGGAAGGTGTATACTGACGGATCAAAGGAAGACAAGAGGACAGCTATGTCCTTTGTCTGTGATGATCATGAATTTAGCTGCCGCATTAACGATGAGGCTTCAATTTGCACAGCAGAGCTGTTAGCTATTGAAGCTGCCATCGAATACATATGGGATAGTAATGACGAGGAGTTCATGATCATCACAGACTCGCTATCTTCATTGCAGGCTCTTAAGAGTCAAAAACTCAACAACCCAATTGTTTCCAATATTTTGCATATGTGTCACTACTTGTCTGGGCACAAGGACATTATTTTTTGCTGGGTACCCAGCCATATTGGAATACAGGGCAATGAACGGGCTGATGTTTTGGCCAAGGCTGCCCTGGATAAGACGAAACAGTTTTATTATATACCATATACTGATTTCAAGTACAACATCCCTGTCTACCTTGATGACATTTTGCAAGGTGAATGGAACATCAATGTCACCAGCAAATTGTTCGAGGTACAACCAATCATTAAGCGATCTTTTACACCAATGGAACGCCGAAGAGATGACATTGTCTTATGCAGGGCCAGAATTGGCCATGCCTATTTCACAAACGGCTATTTATTGAGAGGAGAATTGCGACCTATGTGCTGCAATACTCGTCTCACTGTAAGACATGTCCTTCTCAGTTGTGCGAAATATGCGCACATCAGAAGGAAGTATTTTGCATTTAATTCCTTATTTGAGCTATTCAGGGACACCCCTGCTGGTTTTATTATTCAGTTCCTTCGGGAATGTAACCTATATTATATGTTTTAATTATTAGACTCAGACTTGTTGTTTTTACACAATCACTCCAATTTCATGGAGATATAGTGACTTGATAAGTCGTTCATTTTATAATCACTTCATATTTTACATAATTTATACTGATATTTTTATACATATAGGCTAAACTGGGCCAGGAGAACCTCCTGAGGGTGGTGAGATGATTGAGATGACACTGTCCTCCAGACACAGGATTCGAAATTCGAGCCCTGGCGGTCTGAGGCCGAGCACGCTACCTCTCGGTCACGGAGGCTCCCCACAATACTAACTTTCACACGTGGATGGGGAAGAAACATTTTTGTTTCTTTCAAACCGCCGAGACCGGGAACCGAACCCCGGACTCTGGCGTGAAAGGCAGCGGTGCTAACCACTACCCTAGGGCCCCCGCCCACAAAATCATGAAAACCACTGAGTGGGCTACCCCAGTAAGCACGAGACATTGACCCAATACTGATTCAATGTTGACCCAAAATTAAACCAGCATTGGGTCAATGTCCCATGTTCACTGGGACACTGCCATGTATCACCTGGCGTTGGCATGCTGCAATTATCCAGAGAGGCTGCTAACAATCTCAGTGATTGAACTAAGTGAAGGAACTTAGTGTATCCCACAACATATATTCTTTAACCCTTAAATCGCTGATATATTTTCATATAAACCAAGAGACAAAAATGTTCTTTTTTTTCAATTTGACATCATCATAAATGTTTTAGCTAGTTCTTTCCGCTTAATTTGGCTACCTATGATATGGGTCTATGGCCATTAGAAATATTTTACTCTCTCAGTGCGGGGATCGACTTCAGATGTCATAATCTGACGTCTAATGGTGAAAGGATCAAGTATAAACCAAAATTTATAAAATGTTTGAATATTTAACTTTTTGTATAAATTTTAAGGATTATTCTGGTTGTAGTACTTACATGTTTTCCGCCATATACATCGTGTGTAAAGTACCAATCAGGGTAATCGTTAATAATATGGCTATATGGAGGGAAGCAGTGAAACCGGGAACGATTCATAGAATCTCGAGAATCACGCAAATCAACACCAAGAGCTTTCATACATAAACCTATGGCTATATCCTCTGCAGGGTAGTTATCATAACAGTCACCAGTTTCCCTGTGACCAAGTCTCCTCAAGGCTTCACGACTTAACACGTAGCCAGCCCCGCCGCTGGTGTACTCCTGATTGCTAGTTGACCGGAAATGGTGGCCAAAATAGACCGGATCTTCTGGGCTGTGCGCAGAGAGCAGATAGCGCAGGTTTTCCACAATGACGTAAGTGTCGTCATCAGCTTTCATGAACCAATCGGCTTGGTCCCTGTGGTGCTGGTAGATGTAGTCAAAAGCTGCCATTGTCTTCACGGTTAGGTATTCCCTGCCTGGCTTCACAGTAATGTTAATAGTGGGAAACTCCGTATCTAGATTATCGCTCACAAACAGCGCTATGTTACATCGCTTGGCCCACGTGTTCTTAATGTGAATGGCTTTCTTTTGTAGATTTTCCGGTGACGTCATGATCCAGCACAGCACCCGCACACGTTTATGCAAATCGTCTGCTACTGTACTATTATCTGAAATCAAAACGAATAAATATTAACGTTTCCCCTCGTACCTCTTTTTGTAACAATTAAAAATAACATTTGAAAAAGAAACAAAAATAG
This sequence comes from Flabesymbios commensalis, assembly GCA_964017125.1. Taxonomy (NCBI): domain Eukaryota; kingdom Metazoa; phylum Annelida; class Polychaeta; order Terebellida; family Flabelligeridae; genus Flabesymbios; species Flabesymbios commensalis. The sequence goes on from OZ024910.1 coordinate 12,266,825, forward strand.
AATGGTGAATAACTTCGTCGTGTGTGTTTCTGATATAACTAAAATGTCTAAATAGCAATTGAGCAGGAAGGAGGTTATTTAAATATAGCGACTTTTATACCGCTTCACTCACTCACCTCGATGTTTGTGGGCGTCATCCACACGTGCAACCCATCCTGAGTCATTTTGTGATTCCACCTGTCTGGGTTTTGTCAGATATAGCAGTGATCCGGATCTATCTGCTCTAACGATATCCCTGTGATCAAATACAGAGAGAGAATTGTAAAAGCTGATTGTCAGTAAACCACACATCATCCCCAGGAGAAACAGATATACGGATTTACCCGGCCCCATGCCTGATCCCTGTCATATACCACGTCGCAATCACGACGATGGTCAGTATGGCTGTAAGATAATCACGACAATAAGTGACCTCGTCAAATACCACACAATTTTTTCACAATGATGGTGTGCACGAAATTAGTATAGTGAAGTGATGTCAGGAGAGATGTATAGCATGGGCTATAATATGCTGCTGACAGCTCAGACTGCTCGTGTGCGTACCACCAGTAAATTCTAGATCAATTGAACACATCTGGTGATTTTAAATAGTTATCTAGTCGCTTATGTGAATACCAGGCCTTGAAAGTCTAATCGATCTCAACAGCTGGCTGGTCTGCTTTTTATCCCCAGTGCACATTGAAGAGTGGCTGTCAGCTAAGTAGGCCGGCGGCGTGACTCTTAGTCGGTCAGTCAGTCATTCCCGCACTCATTCTCACACATATTCACACACACACATTCTCACTCACTCACTCACTCACTCACTCACTCACTCACTCACTCACTCACTCACTCACTCACTCACTCACTCACTCACTCACTCACTCACTCACACACTCACTCACTCACACTATTGCACACTCACTCACACACTCACTCACGCATTCGGTCACTCACTCGATCGCTTCTCACACACTCACTCCCACACTCACCCATACACTCGCCCCCGTACACCGCTACCCACCACTCTATATCGTGTCGCTAACAATTTTACCTGTCATCTCACCTTCTTTATATGATAGATGTTTAACCTTCTGGGCTCTTGTTTAGAAGTTGACATTGTGTATCCATTTCAAGCTGCAGGATTTGTCACTATAAAGGTTATTTCACACAATCCGCGATATGGTTTAATGTTGGGTCGGCTCCGTCAATGTTTTAATTGGACAACGTACATTTCATCGCACGATATGTTATTAAAATTCGCTTTGTTATAAAGCGGTTTGTCGCGTCGCGCTTTGCATAAATCGCATCTCTAAAATAAATTATATCGATTCTGACAATATAATTTTATCGAGCGATTTACAGTTATTTGTATGAACTGGCCTTAAATCTTTAACAGTCAAGTTATATTGACGCAATCCACAATTTCCAGTGGCTGAAATTATTGAAATTTGACAAAATGAAATTTATGTTTCATATTTAACATATTTCAAAGCTTGCATTTAATTTCATAACACAATTAAAAAAAAAGAATTAATTGTTACCGGTTATTAAAGGATTAAACATATAAAGTGGGTGTTAGTGCACTTATATATAGTTTGACCTTCTCACGGCCAAAATGAATCATCGGGTTACCTCATATGTCATAATTCATGCATTTTTAATAAGTTACTCAAACAGCAGTGTCACACCTGTGCTTATATAGTAATGCAATAGCATTGCTTTTGTTTAATGCATTGCAGTAGAATGGATGTGTTTTACATTAGCAAAAAAATAACGTGCACTTCCATTTTTTCTTGAAGCTGATCGCCAATTTTGGCATCTTGGCTTGTTTTTCTACTAAAGTGTTTAAATATGAAAACGATTCATTTTTCTTCTCCAATAAAATGTGTCGTTTTTGAAAATCAGTGTTATAAAGCCAATTTACACAGTGAATCACGCAATATATAAAATGTCGCGCGCTTTTCAGTCCATTTGCACGGACGGCAATTAAGCGCTCTGGGTCAGTGTCACTAACGGTTTATTTTAATTTGATCGTTCCATATTTCAGTAGAAATAGATTCTGTTTTACTCTGAAATCATTGCTCCCTTAAGTGGTTAACGCGTCGCGCCATGCGAAATGACATCACTGACGTAAGTAAAATTGATTCTGGCGCGATATTGTTTATTATGCGCTTTGGAGTTATATCGCGGACTGTGAAAAAATTGCCTTTCTTTTCGAATCAGGATCTTTCATTTCGGACCAAAGCCGTAGGAGCAATGTATTGCGCCACAAATCAGTTATCATAAATCATTTATTCGACCATATTGAAACTATATAAATGAAAACTGTAACGTATGTATGTGGCTTTTATTGAATAAATCAATATGTAGCCTAATATTTATAATTCCACACGAAAAATTGCATATGTTTGATAAAACCAACTTCTTAGTGTAGTATTTCTATACGATTATAACAGTTTTGGAATGATTTGAAATTTGAATTTTGAGAGCTTCTATTTTTTATGACAATTGTATTTTAAAATGTTTAAATTCCATAAGTTGAATAACAATAATTCATTATGGTTTTGACTACAAAATCGCCTCCGTGACTGTGTTCTCAGTGCATAATATCGGATTCCACACCTTGAGATAAAGACTACAATAATGTAAGTTAACCTGATATTCGCCAGATGTCGCTGATGTTGTGTTGCATTTGAAATCGTTATGCTGTGAATAATATATCTACGATTCTGCTTAGAGACACATCTTTACTAATTATATAGCAAACACTCCGCCCTGAAGCCTGAATTACAACCATACTCTTCTCTCTAACATCTCTCTGGTGAACATAGCCAGCTAAACACGCCGCCCTGAAGCCTGAATTACAACCCTACTCTTCTGTAGCATCTCCCTGGTCAACATTGCCAGCTAAACACGCCGCCCTGAAGCCTGAATTACAACCCTACATCTCCCTGGTGAACATAGCCAGCTAAACACGCCGCCCTGAAGCCTGAATTACAACCCTACATCTCCCTGGTGAACATAGCCAGCTAAACACGTCGCCCTGAAGTCTGAATTATACCACACACTAACAACGGGATAATTAGGTGCAAATAGCTCCATACAGCTGTATGTATAGGCCTAGTAATCATAATTATGACCCCTTGTCTGTCTCGTACAATATTATATCCTGAACGGCCAGTCAATACAGGGCAGAATCAGTGAATACAGGGCAGAATCAGTGAATACAGGGGAGAATGTAGCGATTAGAACCCAAAAATTAACCCGTAACATGTTTGTGTATAGAAATGTTTAACGTTTTTTTGCCTTTAAAATACGAAAAAAATGAATGAGAGCTGAGCATTACATTGACTATAAATTAGCATGTTATCTGATTCACAATAAACATATGCAAGTATTTTAATCCACTTTAATTTGTGGGTCGCGGTAGCGAGACACAACTTCAAGTGGGTAAAAATTTTAATTCACGAACATAGTCTTTCAAGAGTTAACAAGATATCAGCAGGGTGATCCGAGCTCAGCAAACATTACGTGGCTGAACATCAAGTTTGCGGTCTGCTCGGGAAACGCGATCGATTTATTCCTATCCCATCGACTCTACAAATATATATTTGAATTTACCTTACTTATCTTTTTTCCATTTTGTCAGCAGTGCATCGTATGAAAGTGCGTTTATTGCACATAGCATACATTTTTCTGCAATTGCAACCACGTTTGTTCACTCAACCCCGGGGTCTCTCCACACAATAAACGCATATTTGATTTTGGTCCGTCGCAGATTGTGGGCAAACTTTAAAAACAACATTGGGATAACGCAATTTCCCATCTCAAGATTAACCCTTACAATGCGGGGTCTTTTTTTTACAAATATTTTTATTTACAAACCACATATCAAAACATTCATACATGTATACAAATTATTCATTATTACAAACAATACAAATAATAACTGCTGATCTCAAACAAAGACAAGCCGTTATCGTACGTGGTTCCCAGCAAACACGAGACCCGAACCAGTGCTGACCAGTGTTGGCGCATTGTTTCCGGCTCTGGGCCACCAACACTAAATCAATCCCGGCAAGAATCGCGCGCCTGTTAGCATACCCCTAATTACACATAATTATAAAAATAGCCTAATAACAAACATTCAAACAAATATATCTATTTGAAATTTTAGTTCCAAATTAAATTCAACCTAGTCCATTTTCCGTTTTTCTTAGTAATACTATACCCTATATTTTTTACATTCTCAATGTACATCTCAAACTCATGAAATAAATGTATTGCTTCTGAAAATCTGGAAATGTAAATACATTTTTTGGCCGAGAAAATCTGGAAACTCTCCTTCATATTCTCTGTTCCGAAAAATATATCATTTTTTGTCACTTGTTTTCCCTGTAAAATTTATTTTTAAAAATCCTTCCAAAACAATTGTGTAAAACGACACTCCCAAAATAAATGGCATAAATCTTCAATTTCTTCATTACAAAATATACATAACCAATCTTCTCGAAGTTACCATGTGTTGAGCCAAAAATTATTTATAAGTATATCATGTAAAAAGCAGTACTGAAACTCAATTACCTTCACATCCAAACATACTTTATATACCCTAGAAAAGATTAAACTCTCATATACCCCCGGGTTTTCTGAGTATCTTTCAATGCGAGGTACATATACATCTATATTCCGTAGCCGCAAAATTCCATTTTAAACAATTTTCTGGCTTATTTTACCATCACTAATTAAACATTCCTGGTTTTAAAATCTCAGACCTGATTCTAAAATTCTCGTATTTAAATTATTTTGTAAAAATATACTAGTTTTTTTTAGACATGAAACCAGCCCTGCCCAATTCAAAAAATCCCTGTGTGTTAAACCTTTATGTAGCCATTGTTCAAAGGCGATCGTAGATCCATCTCGCTCGAACATATATACAGAATTCCTATGTCAAAAAAACGTTTCCAGAAAATACTGGTATTGTTTATTTTTATCCCAGGGTTATACCATATAAACAATTCTTTCCTACAAGGTCCAGTTTCTATAAGTTCATCCCACAACTGAAAAGTTTTAGTATAGAAAGATGGGAAAATCAGATTTTTTGTACAAGTACTTGATTCAGGAGTTTTAATAGCGGCTGATAAATCTAAATTTTTTGTTTTAAAATATTGTCTAACCGGTAGTGCCCATACCTGTTCGCTATCACTGTCAAATATTTGTAAAAAACATTTTAACTTGACTTAGTCTACTATAAATTTAAATGATGGAATTTTAAATCCGCCCTTTTCTTTGTTTTTTTATCAAAACCCTGCGTTTTATTCCTTCTTTTTTATCCTTCCACACAAATGCATATATAACTGATTCCACTTCTTTTATATAGGTTTCTGTTATGTCTACAGCAGATATAGAATATTGGAATGAAGTAATAAATGTTTTAATAATTTGTACGCGCCCAATAAGCGACAAATCTTTTTGTTTCCACATGTTAATAATCTGTTTTGCTTTATCCATTTTATCTCCGAAATGTCTTTTTTTCGCAAAATTCCCTGTCATAACCGAAATAAACGCCCAATACTTTGATCGGAAGTGCTGGCAAAGCGGGGGAATCTAAAATCTGACGTCTAAAGTTTATCCCCACATGAAAGAATTAAAAAAACATGATGGACATATACCCATAACGTAAGTACAGTATTAAAATGAAGCTAAAAGAGCTAACTAAAGATATTTATAATGAATTCAAATGAAAAAATACAAGTAAACATTTAAAAACGGAATCCCTGAAAATCTGCATTCTGGTTATGATATTTTTGTACAACGATTTTATTTAAACATATGCTATGTAATTCAAAATTGTCATAAGTGCTTGACGGATTGAATCTAATTAGGACCCCCCCCCCCCCATTATGGATTTGGATCTACCCATGGAAGCTTACATATATGCCACATTATAAGCATTAAAATAAAAAAACATATCATTACAAATATGCAGATTCTATTGTCCGCAGCATTTCTAAAGATATAGATCCTTATTTGATTTTTAGCATGAATTTCTGTGTTAAAATAGTTATTGATTCATAGTGGTTTGAATTGCATTGTCAGTAGTCTGCAATATATGACCACTGTAAGTACAAAGATAAAGCACACATATTGGTGCCGCGTAGTGTTAAGTGGAGATAATGGCCAATTATACCTAATAATTTTGACGCAGGATGATTATATCTAACAACTTCCCGACTCCTGGCACAAATTAGCCATCCCTGCAATTACGACACGTCACTGACCCAATGTTGATTTAATGTTGGATAAGCGTCTGTGATGCTGGCCGAACATTAAGCCAACATTTGCTCAACGCCTCATGTTTGGTGGAAGGCTACATTTCCAGCTACAGAAAACACGAATCATTCACTCAACGTTGGTTTAATGCCGGTCCACCGTCTACGACGCTGGCCCAACATTAAACCAGCGTTGGGTCAATGTCCAGTGTTTGCTGGCATAGGGTTCCGAAACAACTCCTAGATACTACATCACTGGAATGATATCACATCGAAAACTAGTATTACGAGAGTCAAGTTGTATGGTAGTCTGAACGCTCTAATTTGAGTACACAGTCAGAATACAGCTTCACGGAATATACTAATTTGGAAAGTTACATCATTTTATTAGATCCTTTGCATCGATGACTGAGTGTTTAACTTACATAACTGACATCACATCAAAACAGTAAAAATGAGGAGATAAACTGGTATTTGTGAGTCCAGTTTTTTAACAGCGTAAACAGCGTCCAGTGCTCACTACGACTATAAACATTCAGAACTGTTACACTCACTTTATTCGATCATTTACATCGATCACTGAGTGTGTATGACCCATGGTTGACATCATAGCACAAATACAGAAGATTTATTCTGGATGCATCATATCATCTGTGGATGAATATAATATGCATAGAGAGCAAGGACGTATTGTGCTGAAGTTATAATTACAGCTTCCTTAGGTTGGTTGTTTGTGACGTTATTAAACTGGAGTGTTGGGGCACTTTGTGAAGATGGTGTCAGTTTGTGGTTTGAGCAGTAGATGGCGCTGTTGGGTGACCCCTGATGACAGTCTGTCAGATCGTCTACATCGTCTGTGGACATCATGTGGTCTCCTGATCTGTGCCTCTATCCTTGTGGCGATTGCCTATCTGGGGAGTCCTATAGAATGCTGGTGTCCTGCACAATTCACCGACCATCATGTTCAGATGGCGAAGAGGCTGTGCTGGTTAAATCAAAAGTACTCGGTAGATATAGCTCCTGACGAAGAACTAGCCATTCCGCGGAATTATACTGGGCCTACTCACTCTATGACTTATTACAGATGGGTTCCCATCATAATTCTATGCCAGGCTCTACTCTGTCTACTGCCTTACATATTCTGGAGACTCTTGAATACTTTATCTCCACTGAATGTTACGGCCATGATACGTTCTGCCAGGAGAGGTCAATACAGCTGTTCAGAGACAGAGAGACAAGCCATCATCCAATATCTAAGCAACACTTTGAAGAGCGACATGGACAAAACGGCACCTCTGCTTGGCATTGTATATATTCTGACTAAGATATTTTACATCATCAATTGCGCAGCACAGCTTGCGTTTCTTGAATGGTTCTTGGACTGGGATAATTATCCACATGGTATTCAGATCATTGTAGACTTAGTCAAAGGTACACCCTCGCTTGTATCCTCTGTTTTACCGAGAGTTGTGTTATGTGGCTTTCAGATCAGTCACGCTTCAAGGATACATGATTATCTAATCCAGTGCGCTCTACCTTATAACGAGTTGGCTGAGTGGATGTTCCTCCTCATCTGGTTCTGGTTCTCGCTGCTTCTACTGATCAATATATCCAGTTTCATTTACTGGACCTTGGCCTACATAATACCACCCGGAAGGCGTACCTTCGTACATCGTCATTTGAAGGGATGCGGTGCTGGCAGAAGACGCTCGCAGCGCGCTGATTGGCTAGTTCGTCAGATGTCATGTGACGCGGCACTGACCCTGGCGCTATTGGCTGAGAACACTGATGACGCCATGGTTTGTGATGTCATATCTGATATATTACGTCATGATGATGTGACTATGGCAGCATCCGGGCACCCAGGCCCTCATGGGTGCCTCCAGTAGGGATCACGCAAGAGCTACAGGTGATACAGAAGACAACGTGACGTTTTATCCACATTTGAACTAATTTTAATATTAACACTTTCTTCACCAATGTAGGAACTATATAGCTTTTAATTTGTTTCATGGCAAATTACATCACGGTTGCTGGGAATAAAAATATGTTTGAACATCAAGGTATGCAATTGTGTGTATTGCTAGCTTTTAGTGAGATACAAGTTAAAATTTGTGAACATTTAATTGCGATAACTTGGCAGTTAAACGGTTAAAAGTAAAAGTAAACTTAATTGTTGTGTTGCTGAGCCCTTTTATATATTATATAAGCGACTCTAATCAAGTGTCAAACATTTTAAAAGTAAATTTAACCCTTGTGGTTCTGAGCCGGTTTATATAGACGACCTGGTGTCCGGTGATTTCGGACCTCAACTATTTCGGACTGGTGATTTCGGACGCCAATCGGTGATTTCGGTCGATGTACGGTGAAATCGGACGGTGATTTCGGACGCTGTGCGGTGAATACGGACGCCCAACTCAGTAGTCTTTTATATCAATATTTTGGTACTAATATCACTATTTTCGGATGGTAATTTTGGACGGTGATTTCTGACGGTGATATTGGACGGTGTGATCTTTCAAACACCATAGCATGTTGAACGGTGTGATGTTTAAAACTCTTTTATCTGACTATTTCTGTACTAATATCGGTAATTTCGGACGGTGATTTCGGACGGTATTATATGGAAGCTTAATATGACAAATACAATATATAGAAGTATCATTTTCTATATACAAATATAGATGCTACATGCATAAATTGCTATACACTATATTATATTTTGTCATCTCTATAAACACATCATTGTATATATACAAAATAAAGATATCTATTAACATAAATAAAAAGTATAGCTATGTATAGTAATAAAAGTTATTTTATCTATGGTTTTGGTGCGGGAAACATATGGGTCATTATCAAATTTGAGCTCATTTCGGGACCTTCTAAAAAAGGAAATTTGTTTTGTGTGAATTTTTTTATTTTTCATGGGAAAACAATCAATTTAGAATTACGATAGTAAATAAATTGGAGCTTACCAACTATTATTTATGGCGCAGGAATAATTTGAATAGCTTGGCCGTATGTGATTGTTATAGCGTACTGGTCAGTACCGCTACCAAGGTCGAATTATGTTATCTTCCTAAACATTTATTCAGCTTACGTTTAAAATTATTATCATGTTGTTTGTTTGAAATAGATAGTTACATACAGCAACTTAGAAACGGTGACATACCGTATTTTCACACTGCCCATTTTTCTCTTCATACAGTCAATTAAATGATTAAGTGAGATGGAAGACATATCAATGCACAGAGAGTTTCACCGTTACTATTACATGCCACACCGTTACTACTATATGTCACAACGTTACGAATATGTGTCACATTGTTACTTTTGACTGAGGTTAGGGTGTGACAGTAACGGGCTGACTGACTACTAGACTTACGAGGTTTTACCTATTGTAGCTTGGTATTTTTGCGAACAGACATGATCACAGGCTAGATATATACAGTACAAAAATAATGATATACAGCGTTAATAAAAACATATAAATTCTTTATCACATTTGTGTGACCATGCCATTTCATTCTCCAGGGTAGTGGTTAGCACCGCTGCCTTTCACGCTAGAGTTCGGGGTTCGGTTCCCGGTCTCGGCGGTTTGAAAGAAACAAAATGTTTCTTCCCCATCCACTTGTGAAACTCATTATTGTGGGGAGCCTCGGTAACCGAGAGGTAGCGTGCTCGGCCTCAGACAGCCAGGGCTCGAGTTTCGAATCCTGTGTCTGGAGGACAGTGTCATCTCATTCATCTCATCATCCTCAAGAGGTTCTCCTGGCTCAGTTTATCCTATATGTGCACAGAGGTGGTCTAAAGCCTGATTCATTTCATTTCGGCCACCGTCGCAGACGATGATCGAACACTCACCCGGAATTGTTTCAATGTCTAGTGTTTGCTGCCAGCACGGCTAGCAGCACTTGTGATGTTATTTTTATGAATGATAAATTTGAGCGTAGGGGCCTAATAAAGTTTATTACTGACTCACTAATCATGCTAATAATAATTGTAGATAGGAGTTCAAATAAGTGTTTGAACAAGCATAATAATAATAATAAAATTCACTTTATTCGTACGAGGTACAATTTTTCATACTACTATTGTCTAACTGTCCGCATTGTTTACAATATGTTTGTTCAACATTTATGTGTGACACCGGTCTGTCTATGCCGGACGCGCGGGCCGTGAACGCAGACACATCGGATCGTTAACCCTCTGCGTCCCGATAACCATGACAACAAGACAGACATGTATTCCACGTCAATTATTTGTTTTAAAATTTAACATGCATTAAGAATTACTTAAAATCCGATTAAGGTCAGTTCAGTGTTGTGTTGTATAATTATAACATATTCGTAGGTTACGATAGGCTTATTGCAGCGCGCTGACTGTGAAGGGTCTTAAATCGTGGCACGCGTTATCAGCAAGTAATTAACCCTTATTCTGCTGATGATCACAGTCAACATCCTAAAATAGAATATTTATTGTTTAAGCAATTATCATTTTATTATTTTCCGTTAATAACGTGCTATGGTCGTGAAAATTATAATAATTATAATACAAATTATCTATAATTTTCATCCATTTGAAAATTGTGGTTGCATTATCTTGCCCGCAGTGACGAGAGTGAACTTGCCGTTTTGTCACAAAAGTATGACCGTTGTCTGCGAAGTGGGACCTCAAAGGTGTGTGATGTGCATACAAAATAAAAATGAAAAATTCGATTATATTGTATATAAATATATGTATCAAAATATATTTTGTATACATAAAATGCATAAGGAAACCTAATACAGTTATATATTATCGGATTAGGAATGTACCTCCTATTTAGTAACTATTGTACATATGATAATTAATGTTTAAATATGTGTTTTTATATTTTATGCAAATGCTTGTCATAAAACAGGGGTCATATGCAAAATAGCCAATGGCTAATAATGTTTTTACCCTGTATAAATATATTTAAATAAATAAACAAATTAATAAATGATATGCCTATGTGACAATGACAAACGTTCTTATATATATGTACATAATTATGTATCATAACTGTACCAGTATAGGCCTATATCGCTGATTTTAGTATTTCAAAAATGTTATGCATAAGTAGTTGAAAAAAGATGACTATATAGCTCTATTAGGTTCTTTTATGCATAATACCGTCCGACATCACCGTCCGAAATTAGCGATATTAGAACAGGAATAGTCATATAAAAGAGTACTCTGTTAAGTTTTTTATGCATCACACCATCCGAAATCACCGTTCGAAATCACCGCCCGAAATCACCATCCGAAATTAGCGATATTAGTACCAAAATAGTGATATAAAAGACTACTAAGTTAGGCGTCCGAATTCACCGCACACCGTCCGAAATCACCGACCGAATTTACCGCGGCGTCCGAATTCACCGCACACCGTCCGAAATCACCGTCCGAAATCACCGATAAGCGTCCGAAATCACCAGGTCCGAAATGGTCGAGGTCCGAAAACATCGGCAGTCTACGACCCTAGTCAAGTGTCAAACCTAATGAAATGACATTTAAGATTGATAAAGTTGTTTGTTATAGATGCTCATCCCATCAAATAATTTAATTTTCGATATGTCTGGGGGTTTTTACGAATAAAAGTATTTTTTCGTCATTTGAAGCTTGAAATTGCGTTAGCATTTCTAGCATTAAAGGGACTGGCCCAGGCTGAAATCATAAAAAATCGGTGATTTTGTTTTAGTTTCTTAATATGACCATATGATGTAAACATGTCCATAGACTAGAACTGCAAAAGTTTTTTTAATTTTTGTGCTGCGCATTCACCAGTTAGGCTAGATATAGAGACGAAATTCCTGATTTCTTATTTTTGACATGGTTGTCAAAAATTAGAAATACTAGAAATACTAGAGACGAAATTCCTGATTTCTAATTTTTGACAACCAAGTCAAAAATTAGAAATACGGGAATTTCGTCTCTTTATCTAGTCTAACTGGCGAATGCGCAGCAGAAAAATTTAAAAAACTTTTGCAGTTCTAGTCTATGGACATGTTTACATCATATGGTCAAATTAAGAAGCCAAAACAAAATCACCGATTTGTTTATGATTTTAGCCTGGGCCAGTCCCTTTAAATGAATGAAAAATCGAAAAACACCATTCAGCAGGACAAGTGTTAAATATATTTTGTCACTGCACTCTGATCACAATGTCATTTAGTTTATTTAGAATTTAACTTTCTCGGTTTGATTATTTAGATTTTAACTCACTGGTGAAAACCAATTATTGAGAATTGTATATTATTTAAGTGTCTTAATTAGTAATTAATTAAGTAATGACATGTGACAGATAAAGAGCATGTGAGGCCTACGTGTATTTTCTAATATTATAATTTTCTTAGTCATAATTTTCTTAGTTATTATTTTCTTAGTTTTGCTTGTCTTTTGTTATGTAGTAATGTTAGATATTAGTAAGGTATAACACTTCTCAGCAAAATAAAACATGCAATTATTATGTGTTCCGATTTGTGATTTGTGTGTATTCTCTCATTTAATGCTCGAATATGCGACACATTTTAAATAGCCCGAAATTTTTGTGACAATTATTTAAAAATACCAAGACCTGTACCAGACAATTTATTTTCGTTAAACTTTTCCTGTGCAATGGAAGCCATATTTACTAATAGGCGTTTCTACCTTTGAACATTTAGGAGCACTACATTTTAGGAGTCACTGTATCACCATGACGTGTACCGTTATTATTTTAGTCGCTAACGGACGCTGGAGCGATTCATCATTGGACCACCCTATTACGACGTATACCAATCACATAACCTCGAAATGGAAATTTCTAGTAAACACGATACATTGCGCCAATGTTGAGCCAATGTTGGCCCACCGTCTACGATGTTGAACCAACATGAAATCAACATGGGTTCAATGTGTCGTGTGTGCTGGGTGAGTAAGGGAATTCCCCTTTGTATCACAAGCTGAGATCGATAACGACATTGATCAATGATTCAGGAGCAAACAACAGGCTCCGATAACTATGCATGGTGGTTGAATGTCAGGCCAATGTATTCTACGTTGGCCCAACATTGAGCCACCATAGGTTCAATGTCTCTCATTTGTTGATTTAACCCTTTAAACCCTTGTGGCTCCTTCAAGTATCATCCCATCCCTCAAAACCGATTTATTTTGTCCACACATAAGGGTTTTAGACAGCATATTCTCATGAAACCGTTTTAGCAATATATATGGCAAATTTCTTGAATTTTCATCCGCTTCAAGTCGTTTTCATCCACTGCAAGTCTGGAATTGCGTCAGCAATTCGAGACTTGTAGTGGATGAAGATTTCACTGGTAAATGCAGACCTAAAAAGTGAAGTCCCTAGCAACATGTAAATAGGACTGATATCATTACGGCAAACAACGCACACTATTCGTACACGCTGTGATTAACTGTTCTATGCATTCGCATTATCTGGTTATATGGTTATGTACGCTAACAGCTGACCATTGATGATATCATATTATACTATAAGATACTAGGAACGGATCATCGATTAATACTCAACATTAGAGAAAGGAACTATAGTATGCTATAGCGTTATGACATAGAATCATAGTATAGAGTGGACATCTATAAGGTAAGGATTTATCAGAGGAAGTGTAGGCGAGTACAACTTATTATGGATGAACAACATTTCAATAACTTGATATATGGAGCTGAATTCCCTCAAAACCCAGTGTATTTTAGAGTAATAAAAGTTGGCAACAGAACCGATAATCTTGGACTTGATTGTGACGTTAAGCACACGTATGATAGCGAGGGTGACGCCATGTTTGGCAGCAACATGACGTCATCACTTTGTGTGTTGATGTCATGGCGAGAAGAGGATACTCGTACATCATACAGCCAACGCCAGGCGGCGCTGTCAGAACAAATACACATTATCCTGAAGGCTGGTGCTCGGGAAGGCCAGGTGGTGGCGCTGCATGCTCACGGTGAAGGTCACAGACTCCAGCGAGGGTTTTTGTTGATGGGGTGTGATGAGCTGTGGTGTTCATCATGGATGGAATCAGTGATGGTGTCACTGAACACGCAAATACAATCTCTTAGTTATGTCATCATAGAACCAGACAGGTAAGAGATATGATATACACACACTGGACATAAGTTTGTTCACCCCCAAAGTGATACAGGCCTATTACACAGATGCTTAATACCTTAATTGAAACACAGCATGCAAACACAAACCAGAATAGTTTTTTTTAAGATTATGAACGAAAATATATTTATGATGCTATATAAAACATAATTAGTGTCACAATTAATATTTAGTAGGGTAGCCTCGTGACCTTATAATGACCGCTGCTCCTCTGAGCAAAGAGGAAAACACTGTTCTGATCTTTGCAGGGCAAATTCTGTCTGAACTTCTGAATAATGATGCTTTTATTTCTTTACATGTGGTTAGTTTGATCTCTCATGCGTCCTCATGCAACTCCAGATGTTGTTGACAGGATTTACATCTGGAGACTGCGGATGAAATATCATCTTGTGTCTATCATTGTTTTGAACCATGCTTACATCGCCATGGCTCTGTCGCAAGGTGCATTGTCTTGTTGGAACACAAATGGGTGTTGTTGATCCCCGAACATTTGCTCTACTGACTCCAGCAAATTACAAACCATGAGGTCAATGTAAAAATACAGTTTGATATTTCTTTCAACCACTACCAAATTGCCAATGCAAGGATGCTGATGCATCCCCAAACCATAACAGGAACGATTCCACGTAGCCGAAATCGCTTTGCATCTGGATTCATACTCTATTTCTCCAACATTATTTCTCCAACATCCTTCACTTTCATCATTAGTGTGTAAAATAAAATTACACTCATCAGAGAGCACCATAAAGGACCAATTGCCATTAGTGGTCCAGTGCTAAATTATCTTGGCCCACCTGATGTGATTCTGCCGTTTCTGTTATGAACGATAAGGGGGGTTTTCTTGCCACTAGGTTGAATATGTCCCCTGCATGTATGTAGTCGTCACCTAACAGTTGCTTATGACAATGCGTACCAAAAACGTGCTCCAGTCAAAGATAACTCCGAGGTAGTCTTCAAACGTCCCAACCTTGACAGCATCTTCAGACGTCTGCCTTCAGGAGCTGACGTCTTTTTCCGAGTCTTTTTTCACTTCTGCCTTATAGTCTGTACCTTGTCCAAATATTTTGCACTCTTTTTCTTATTGCAGCTGAGCTGCGCTGCAATTACATGATTTTAAATCCTATTTCATTTGAACCCTATAATTTGAATTTAATTCCTATTAAAAATGTCTCCACTGGAACCAATTATTACAATGCACAGACATAATTTTGCATGAAAATGTCTAAAACATATGTGGATAACATGTGACACAGCTTAGAAGCATTAATATTATGTCAGTAGAGTATATGAGCAGACCGCACTAGTGATTAAACAGTGGTTTGTGCACGAATTGTGTGGGGGTGAACAAACTTATGTCCAGTGTGTGTATAAGATAATTCACACACGATATATACGGTTTATGAGATATATAGACAGTTAGCAGGTATATGTCACACAATCTGAACACGGAGATAAAATCTCTGTGTTAAATCATCATATTCAAAAAGGTGATATGATCTGACATATAAGATAAGATTTTAAAAATACTTAACACATATAGACAGGCTGATCATACAATCTCTCAGTTATATCGCCATAGAACCAGACAGTAATAAGATATAACATACAAAACAAACATGTATAAGGTACATAAGACATATGCACAGGTATAAATTGATATATCATACAATTTCTCAAATATATCCATATCATCATAGGACCAGACAGGTATTAAGATATGACTTTTAAAATAAGATTGATAACACACATATAAGACATATGGAGATGTATAAAATTATATATCATACAATCTCTCAGCAATATCACCTTAGAACCAGACAGGTAAGACGATTATCAGGTAAAGTGAAACATATCTGTCAAAATCGAAAACAATATGTACTTTACATCTAAAATAACAAAACATTACAATAATACTAAATCAGCTAAAAAATATATGTAGTTTCCCTCAAGGTTGCATCCCTGAACCTCTTATATTTACATTACATATTAATAATATGCACAATGTGTCTATTTCCTATTGATACTAATAGTTTTTATAGACTAATAGTATAGAGTGAAAATGGATATATGTAATGTAAGGATATATCTTATTCACCAGAGGAAGCGAATACAACTCATTATGGATAAGCAACATTCGAATAGGTTGAAACATCGTCATCGTATTCAGGGGTTGGGTGAGAACGAATACTTCTGAAGACTACGGGATGCATTTTTCTGACATTTGGTAACGCTTGTTAACAAGTCTGATTTATGGTTTCTGGTGTAAATAAAACAACACCGAGACACAAAATAAAGTCAAAGTAACATATGTAAAGGTGTTGACCACGCCAGTGCCTCTTTACATTACCAGGTGGCACGTATCCTTACTATAGTCTCTCTAACGGGAGTGATGCTTTCTGGGTATATATTTATCCCGGTAATGGCTCATAGTGGACCACTTAAACCCTTAAGGCACTGAAATATTTTTATATAAACCAAAACACAAAGTTTTTTTAATTTTGCAATATTATAAATATCTTAGTTAGCTCTTCCCGCTTTATTTGAATAGGGGAGAATGAGGCACCTTGAGACAAAAAAATTCAGTTTTTTTTTCGAAATAAAACATTTTGACGACACACATGGATACAGCATCCAGTGGGGTATATTTGAGCAAAAGATGAAAATCTTCAAAAATGTGTAACCTTACATTTTTTAACAAAACATATCTTAAAAAAAATGTCTCAATGTACCCCGTACTCGGGCACCTTGAGACACCACCTGGGGTACCTTGAGACGCCATATCAGGTACCGGAAAACAACGTGGATATAACTGAAATCAAGATTTGAATACTAAATATACATGTAGCTAAAACCTGCAGTCGTATAATGTTAGATGTCGCAGTAAAATATGTGCCTGAAAAAAAGTGGTGGCACCTTGAGACACTTTCGGGGCACCTTGAGACAGACTTGGGGCACCTTGAGACAGTTTTGGGGCACATTGAGACAGCGTCTGAAGGTCCACCCTGACTGACCTTACATTTGATATCATAGTTTGTGTGTGGGGTGTATTTGAAGCAAACCATTATACATAAGTTATATAGTGATAACACAGGTGTAAGATACCACCAAAATCATAGGGAAATCAAGTATTATGTGATCTATAGAACCAAATATTGATGATCCCAAAAAACTACTTTTCATGTGAAAAAAGGACCTAAGCTTACATGCATGCCAAGGATGTCCAATATCCATTAGCAATAGGGTGGAAAATAGAAATTGGTTAGTTTTGGTATCATTGACCAGATGGCGCACATTTCGCAAAATAATTACTGTGTCAAACAGGCCTGTCTCTTGGTGCCCCATGTCTCAAGGTGCCCCAGTCCCCTATGGGTCGACGGCCATTATAAATATTTTACTCTTTTTGTGTGGGGATCGACTGACATCTATAAACGTCAGAATAAGACCTGTAAAGCCAATCCTCAAACTGAAAGGGTTAATACAAGACAAAACCAATCACTTATCGATGAGTTTTCAAATTTGCAACGAGATTTATTTCTGTCAGTTCCAGTATATATATAATATGTGAGGTGATCAGAGCAGAATCCCAATCACCAGGTGGTGATGTAGTCTGTCCTCGATCACCAGGTGGAGTTGTAGTCTGCCCTCGTCCGTCCTGTCATCCAGTCTTCATGGAGCCACATAACAGTGCCATCTGTACCAGTTTACAGGAAGCTATGGATGTCCTCAAGACGGTAGGCCTACTAAATATGTTAAACCTTAAAAGTGTTAATTACGTATACAGCCATTTTCGGCATTATTGGATTTAAGCTGTACAAGCGTAAGCAATTGAAACTGCCACAGTAGCGAGACACAAATTTGTTTGTGTAAAAAAACACATTTCTATAACTCAACACTGTCAACAATTCCATGCTGAAAAATAATTTAAGCCGTTACCAACATGCCGAAATATATCTTAGCCATTATCAAGATGCTGAAATATATTATAAGACGTTTCTAACATGTTAAAATACTCCATGAGCCGTAAAGGTGAATACGAAGTAAATATCAAAATTAGATTATTTACTTATAATTGCAAATCCTGCATATTTTTACCTCTTAAGTAAATAATATTGCAAACGTAATACGTTTAAACAAATAGGTATTTAAACATCTGTGCAAATCAGATATTTACACTATAAGGCATGTTTCTCCATGGTAAATTTCTTTTCGTTCCAGTGTACCCATGTCACTGGTGTGCAAGAGCTTCTGGATCTAGCTGATCAGTATCTGAAAGCACCAGTATGTACGACCTCTTACCTGAAACATCCATTCATGGTCATAGAAGGTCTGGATGGAACAGGTCTGTATAAAGTTTGATGTGGAACAATATATCTTAAATCAATCATATACAAAAATTATACTATTAGTATTAAAAAATTAATACTGTCATCAATTGTATATTTGTTTATGGAAATATTGCCGGTGGCTCACGATATTAGAGAAATATTCATTTACTTCGATGATTCTAATTTAAGTAAACGTTAATGTATTTGTCAGTCTTTGGTTGTAATAGTTAGGTGGAGGATGCAGAGCAGGTGTCAAAACATTTCTAGTATTAGTGAAGCCTTCTCCCTCGAGCCGCCACTGTTAGTTGACCCAATGTTGACCCAATTTTGATGTGTTTTTGGCCAAACGTCTTCGACGCTAGCCCGACAATAAATTGTATCAACATTGGAAGAACGTATCGTGTTTTCAGTGTGACAGCTACTACATGATAGTTAACTCATGCAGTGTATTTTTTATAAGTTCTTCTGAACCTATTTTTTACAGGAAAAAGCACTCTGACACATACCCTGGCCAGGAGGCTTGGCGCTGAGCAGGTCCACAGTCTTGTTCTCTCTAACTTGAGGGGAACCTTTGACAAGCTGCCCCCGCTACTCAGGAGGGTGTATTACGCAGTCGGCAACTACATAGTCAGTCAACAGGTGGAAATAAAATGCAGAACAGCACCAGTAGTGATGGACCGGTAAGAACTTAAAGTTGATCTATCACCCCTTATATAGTATGAATACTTATGTCCTTAAATGGGGGGATTGGTTATCATGTGACCCTCTCAGAGGGTCACATGATAGCCAATCACCCCATATAAGGAAACACTTGTGCCCCATCTTGTGGCAGCTTTGATTTATTTGTCACAAATTTATTCATACTATATAAGGGGTGATAGATCACCTTTAAACATGATGCTGGGGATCAGTAATTGGTTTGGACGGAGTTCCCTTTGGCCAAACTGTTTAGTTGTTCTTTCTTTGGATCTTTCAACTTAATATTTTACGTGGATTTTTAAAACGCTATTCCTCCTTTTTGAACCGATGAACTTGATATGTTAACATTGTGATCCTTGGGTGGGGAGTTAACCTGCTATGGCTTTTATAAGTGATCCAGTCGATAGCGCGAGAGTACCCAAGAATCAAATGAAAGATTTTTCCCATTGACAATGCATTTTTGAATTTTTTAAAACCATATCTTGGAGACCGCGCATCTGAGGTTAAACTGGAGCGAAATTTGGGCACAATGTCACGAGGTATGATGCTTTATATAGCATATGCCCATAGCATGATGGTACTACGCAGACATATATGTATACCTGAAAAACAAATTGGCATAGGACTCCCCCCCCCCCCTTTGCAAAAAGTTATTTATACATATAAGTCCAGCCGGGGGACACTATTTCGAAAAAATAATGCTTCGTCTGCCATAGCAAGCAAATTCAATTAAAATAAAGGCTTTTGTTTTTTTTAACTAAGAAGAAATGGTTTTCACTCTGACTGTAACAGCTGTACTGTGTTATTAGCCGTAATACGTGACCCCGCCACTTTCCTTTGTGCCTCACCTAATCCCATGAAAGGTGAGTCTAGTGTCCACACAGAGCTTCTGAGGGCCGACCAGACTGACAGTCTGCTATGATGTTACAGGCGGCCAATGGCACAGTATTTTTTCACTTTTTAAAATAAATGCTTTTTTGCATATTTAAATTTTACGAATCTAAAGCATGCAGCTACCTAAATAAATTATAATCACTGTGAAATTACTTGGCATGATCTTTGAACTCTTTTAATATGAATAAATTTCAGGTTCTGGCACAGCACTGTCGCGTACACTACCGCCACAGAGTGTGCCGGTGGCGACGAGAGTGTGCTGCCACCTAGCGATCACTGGGTGTACCAGTGGCCACGTGATCTTCTGCGTCCTTCTGTGGTGTTATTGGTGAATGTCACAGAGGCAGAGCGTGAGGCTAGACTGGCAGGACGCCTAGCGAACACACAGGAAACTATGACGGACGAGGAAGCTCACATCAGTCAGAACAAGCTGTTTATGCGCAGGTTAGACTGTGATGCTATGTGAGGCAATACACAATGGCAATTTTGTCCCGTAAATATCTGTCACAAACGTTCGTACTCAACCAAGTTTTTATCTTACGCTTGTCTTGAGAAGCCAAAATGGTGTCAAGAGTGAATATTATTTCACGTCGCTTTCTGCACAATCATGGTGATATCGCGGCAAAAACCGGGACTATGCTCTACTCTTATATCAAATGACTTGAAGGGTTTTCTCTAGTGTACAGTACTATAGGCAGCACTGTACACCCCGTGCCTTTGAACAGTTTGTGGCATTATGGTCTCAAACTCATCGGTGCCTGGTTTGTGACTGAGGGACTGAAGCTTTGTGACTGATTCTTTACCTGAGATACGATTCAATATTTACATCTTTACAAATGTCAGGCCTACTCTTATATATTATTTAGTTGTTCGAACCTGTCCTCATTTATTTTTCAAATTAGATCTGTTAGTTAGTTCAATTATAAAATGCAAACTGTCTGCTCAGTAGACACGAAACTTGATCCAATACTAATTTAATGTTGGGCCACCGTTTGCGACACTGTCCCAACATTAAATCAGTATTGGTTCAACGACTCGTGTTTACTGGTTGAAAAGATTTCATGGGAATTTCATGATATCATGGATAAAATGATCCAAACGATTTGGGAATATCACCCCAGTTGTGTCCATGCACTTAAAATGAAGACATTATTCACCAGTCTGGACCCTTTTGATAAAATATTGTCCCATATAGCCACCTTTATATTATATAAATGAGCAATTATTTAAAATGAGACAACGATTTTGTTATAGAATTCTGGCAGTCTATAAGAATATGAGGAACCCTGAAGTAACAGTTATAGATGGGAACGGCACGAAAGAGGAAGTAGTTGATGCTGCGCTGCGTGCGCTTGAAGAACGTGATATTCAACTTCCTGTTAATCTGAAACAGTGATTTCTTTATTGACCTTATATAATTTCACTCACATGTATACAATTATATATATGGAGAGAGGATGACATTGGATATTTGAGAGGCTATATTTTTAAATTATTTAAGACTGATAAATTACTTATAAATTATTTAATGTTATATAGCAAGTCTGTGATATAACTTCATTGTGATGAAAACCAATTGCGAAATGATATTAATCTTAGAATAGATGTAACTGCATGTTGTTATTAATATCTCACACTTAATTGCATTGTGCTTAAAAAATAATTGTGAATTATTAATTTGTTTTTATTTTAACTAGACATTATTGGATGTTATTATTGATGTCTCATATTTAATAACATTGTGTGAAAAAACAATTGTGAATTGTTAATTTGCTTTAATTTTATCTTGACATTGTTGGAAGTTATTATTAATGTCTCTTATTTAATAACATTGTGTTTTAGAAAACAATAGCGAAGTGTTAATTTATTTTATATATATATTTTATTGGATGTTATTATTATTATATACTGTCTATTATTTCAACTTTAAAGCCTTACAGTATTCATATCGTAGTCTCTATCATCCAGCGAACAACAAACGTTTACCCAATGTTGTGTCTATTTTGCTCCAACATATACCATGATGGCCCAGCATAAAACCAACATTGGGTAACTGTCTTTGTATTCGCAGGTCTGCACCTGGATTAACTGTCCATTTTAAGGTTAGATATGGAAATGGTGTTCATTGAGTGCGATATGAGAAAACACAGCACTCGTCCAATGAATTAGCTGTGAGCTTTTAAGCGAAAACCTTGTCCATCGGACATGTGCTGTATTTGCCCATATCGCACGAAAAATTAACGTTTGTATTTTCTCACACGATCAAGTCACATAAGACACAACTGTCATGCTAGAGGGCGATTGATACCAATTTACGTCATAGTGAAAACCACTGCATAGAGTGCGAGAATATAATTATTTACATTATCCAATTGTGTAACTATAACATACACCAGAGCTGAGTTCAGCATGACTTTCCAAAAGTGGCCACTTTACAGTGGTTGCTGTCCACTAAGTAGAGTTAACCTATGCTGACTACATGTGAATATTAGAAATATTTTGTAAGGTATTTTCCTTTACCTATAACAAAATTATGTAACAAATATAATATACAAAAACATATTTATCCAAGTGACTCTAACACGAGAATTAAAAAATTAAAAATAATATGTATTCAAATGATGTACGGTATTGTATTGCTTGTATTATCTAATGATCAAAAATAGACCATTTTAATAACATTTGTGTCACCCCTTACTCGTTGCAAGTCGCATAACAAGAGGTTTCATCGAGTAAATTTATCAAACAATGACACTCTAATTGTCACTGGCAACGGTGTTTTATTATGATAAATGACAGAGTAGCAACTGATTTTGTATTGAAATCAAAGTAAGATGCTGAAATGGTATGCTTGATTATACCACACACAATAATAATAATTACAGTTAAAGCTACAGCTGGGCTACAACTTCAACATAGGCTAATAATGTGATTTTGGCATAACATAGAATACTAAATGCCGTTATTTGCTTACTGAACTTGACTTTTATTTTATTTAAATTTTCAACCACTTGAGGTTGTGTCTAGCTACCACGATCCACAACATCAAGTGGCTGAAAATTACTATTGTCGTTATCATCAGACAAAGGGCTAAGATCATTTAGCGATTAGATATGCATATGGCACTGCTTTTTGGTCGATAAAGGCTTGGTACGCCGTCGCCAGATACAGATGCCTATATCGGCGACAAGTACCGATCTGAGCCTCTATCGACCTAAAAAACAGTTCCATATGCATTTTATCGTACGAGTAAACGTAAATAATTCGCAACCGCAGAACGAATTGTTGACAAGTTTTGGTCGATACAGAAAGTTATCAGTACAAGTCTCGTGGTCGATAACACCTGTGGGAGTACGATAATATTGCATTCATCATTGAACCTATCGCTCCATGTGTCAAAGTCCACTTGGAGCTGATTAAGGATATCGTGTGCATCAGAAATAGACAGAAATGGACGTTTGTATAAACACATTTATTAAGCAATAATTGAAACAAATACAAAATACTAAAGCGCCGTTTCTTTTGAGTGGGGACATGATGACTGGCTTGGTTCATGCCGGCTGCTGTAGTTGGTGCGGCGGGGGTGCAGCGCTCCGTCGTATGATTCAAATCAGTGTAGTTACATTAAAGTGGAAGCCCAAGCACTAACTGGACGACCGAAGAGACGTCCAACGCAACATATGAGGCGCGACGGCCGGCGCGACGTCCGAAATGTAACAGTTTTGAAAAATATCGCTTTGCCTTTCACGCTGGTATGCTGTGCCAATGATCAAATAGTGTTTGAAAAACCGACGCGACGTCCCACGCGACGTCGCGCGACAATCGCTTTGGTGTGTTTTACATTTTATTTTACACGATGTGTGAGATGTTACACAAAAATTTAATTGACTGTCTAAAATTCAACCTTTGTCAAATTTAAATTTTCACCAAATTGACTTTACCACGACCCACGACATCAAATGGGTGGAAATTACTCATATTTGTTTAATATTAGACTAAATTGTTGTTTAAACTCACATTTCGTTCCCAGTAAGAGGGATTTAATCGGCTAATACACTGATTAAAAGCGTTTGTAGTCGCACTTACCGATAAAAAGATTAAGTCCTGTTGAATTGTCATTACTTGTCAAGCTGTAACCATGATAACAACCCTTATCCTACAGTATTGTCAGGGAGTATTTTTTATGAATTTAAAGGTTGCATTATTGACGCAATTTGCAGCTTCAAAAATATCATAGACACAAGAATGAATTATTATAATAATTGATCATCTTCCACAACATAATAATATGTTACAAGTTCAGTTGAATTATCTTGGTTCAATGTAGAAAAAAAACATATAGCAGTGAGTTTATCTGCGGTTATAGCAGTAAGCATGAAGGCATATACCGTCTTCGCGGTCATTGATCATTACCACTGTGTCTGTGAATGCCTAATTTGTACCATCACACCCGCCACATAAAAAAAACATGTGGGGCTTAAATGTTAAAAATCGATTTTGTGAGATTTTTACTTTTTAATGTTAGTTATGTAAACATTTAAAATAAAATGTTTATGAGGCCATAAATAATTGCAACAATGTCACCTGGTCAGCTATATTAATCATTTATAAACACTCATGTTGTCACTGACGCCAAATGAACTACAATGTCCAATCACTCCAGCCTCGCGTAAATGGGTCATATGGCACATATTAGCATCTTTTTAATAAAAGTTTGATGGATTAGATCGAAAAAATGCGCTCAGTCTCTTATATTTACTAGTAGAGAAATTATATCACACTCGAGTCGACAATTTTTAAAATATCATCTTTATCCTCCACCCTCACTGTGGATACCGTAATTCATACAATGAAGGTGGACTTAGGAGGATAATAACTAGAATTTAATGCTTGAAAAGAAAGCCGCTTTATTTAAGTTCAACGATTGCAACTGACAAATAATGAGAGATGAACCATAACTCAGAGACACAGCTTCAAACAGAAGACATATATTTCATGTACATACATTAAACTGTAATCATGTTACAATATTATAAGTATATATTTACATCGACCTCCTCATGGCTCTAGTGTACATTCAGGGAGCCCCACTCACACATGTCTTCACATTAGCCCTTAGTTCTAAAACAAAGCGACTGTCTCTCCATCAAACGCAAACTGTGCGCCAGCATTTGTCCCGTATTGTTTGCTTGGTCCTTATGACGCAATATCGGACTGATAATTAGTGCATGTGGTGAGCCCCTTTAACTTCTCCTGTCTCATTTCATGGCTACTGTGGTTGCCATAGCCGCAACTGTGGTTTCACATATATCACCATGACTTCTACATCTGAGCGAGATCATGACGCAGATGTACCTTCGTCATGTCATGACAAATATGAACCTTCTTCATCTCATGACACAGATGTATCTTCGTCATCTCATGACAAGGATGTATCTTCGTCATCTCATGGCACATATGTGCCTTCGTCATCTCATGACACAGATGTACCTTCGTCATCTCATGACACAAATGTACCTTCGTCATCTCATGACAGAGATGACACCATCTCATCCCCTTAGATATGAAAGGATGTATCTGCCACTTTGAAAAGTGGCAGATACACCCTTTCAAATCCAAGTGGACGATTTGTTTGCATTTAGAGGTGGTCAGTTTATACCCGGATAAATTATGAACAAGTTGCATGATTCCAGTGATCATTATTTGTCAAATTTGTCAAAAACACAGAACAATGATTAATGTAATCATATGTATGCACACGATACATTGAGTTATTTATAGTATATACATGTCTGTCGTCAAATGATAATTAGGCCATAGGAAAGGGTAGTTATCTTAGTGTATGGTGAGAAACACGTATTATTTAGAAAGTACATTTTATAACAAATAGGCCTAACTGACTTTTATATGAACATCACTTCTCCAGGGGTTGAAGCACTGACATACATTAAATGTCCCTAGAAGATATAATCAATGTCCCGCGTCTCGCCATTAGATATAGAATGACCGTATATTTAACACTTTACAATGCCGCAGTATCTACACCTCCTTTCAGCTTAATATTAAAATTACTAATATATAAAATAAAACTCCCGTCACCACAATGAGTTCAGTATACCAAATATTAACAATAATAAAATCAAATAAAAACTGAGCAAGTGAAGAAAAATGTATGTTTCAAACATATTCAAACATACAAATGATTATATTGGACAATACAATGATTGTACAATTGATATTATACTGATATCGAGTCGACTAATAACCTTGAACACCATTTCAAAATCAAGGCAAATTCAAAATAAGTTTGACATGTTCACTTTAAGAAATGTAAATTAAGTTACAGCTAATGAATATAGGTTATTAATTATATATGTTTGAAACGCATAATATGTACAATTAATGCTAGCAAATACCATGTCATCACTCATCAAGCAACCATATAGTAGTGTACGTAATGGTAGATACAAACAATT
Source organism: Flabesymbios commensalis (assembly GCA_964017125.1). Lineage (NCBI taxonomy): Eukaryota > Metazoa > Annelida > Polychaeta > Terebellida > Flabelligeridae > Flabesymbios > Flabesymbios commensalis. Next base: position 12,293,625 of record OZ024910.1, read on the forward strand.
CATTTCTAAAAAGGATTTTTTTGTGACTATTATTTTCTATTTTCATATAAAACGATAATTATCCAAGAAATATAAAAATTATAAATTATGAGTGAAATCTAGTATAATTTTGAGCACCCAGTATATTCAACTATAAATCGTCCCCAAGTGGCAGTTCAGCACCTTCTAACTCCAAGGGGACGAAATAAGGAAACTCTTCTGAAAATAGCAAGTAAGGCAAGCAGGGTTTACGTGTGTACTAAAGCATTTAGTCACTGTACCTTCTCACTATAGAACTCACACACACACACACACACATATATAAGGATGATTGTCGGACAAATGCCAACACCAATAACTACTTACATGAACCGTAAGCAGTTAGTTATGCTTGCATTTTTACGTCAGATTTAAATCCTGTAAGTAACCAAATATGTTGTGTTGTTTCCATGGCTGTCATAAGAGTAAATATATGGACAAATAACAGATCTTGCCATCAGAAAAAATATATTTCTAATGCCAAGCATACATCACTAGTATTGATCAACAACGGGGGGTGATATCGCGCTTCAAACTGGTTATAAAAAATATTTAACCCTCACAGCGCGAGGATCGACTTTAGACGTCAGAATCCGACGTACGTCAAAAGTCGATCCCCGCACTGCAAGGGTCAAAATATTTACAATGGCCGTAAATATGTAACATAGGTATTAAAATGAAGTGGCAAGAGCTAACTAAGACATTTATGATGATTTCAAATTTAAATAACCCTTTGGTCTAGTTTATACAAAAATATTTCAGCGCTTTAAGGGTTAGGAGATTGACTACTTGTTTGAATTTGTCATCCCATTGAAGCTGACAGTGTTGACGCGATTGCCTTCATTACTGGGACTAACAATGAAAATGTCATGTTACAATTTGAAAAATTGCAATTAATAAATTCTTACACCTGCACATATTAATAATATTAGTCACTATTTCATGCTGCGAATAAACTGTGATCGAGCTATTTTTCCTAGCCACATGAACTCTATATAAGGATACATAAGTGAAATTAAAGGATAAAATTTGACATTGTGCAGATGTGAGTTGAAACAAATGATATAATTTGGTAAATATATATTTTACAAATATAACTGTCCATATTTCTATGCGTTGAAGCATCTAAAAAAATCGCCATATTCAAATTAATTTATTTTTTAATATGACAGTGCATATACCTGGGCATTATTATCATTTACCTGCAAGTCTTTCATCAGTAATAAAGTGTTAAGGCCCATCTGAACAAAAATAAACATTGATGCAATGCTGGGTAACCGCTTAATGTTGATAACCGTGTGGAAACGAAAAAGCCAATTGCTCCACTTAGCAACACATAATATCCCTTTAATCCCCATGGTCTGTTTTTGTTCCCATATTACCCCGAAATTTCCTTATATTTCCATTTACTGTGAGGGGTGAATTGCTGTCGCAATTTCCAGAGAACAGGATGGACCAACATTGAACCAACATTGGCTGAACGTCTCGTGTTTGGTGGGTTTCCAGTGAATAGCAATCACCCAATCCATAAAAAGCAAATTATAATTATATATGAAAGTGAAGCTCCAAGCCTGATTTTAATGCATATAGTCGGATTCACAATAATTTCATCAACCAGGGTGGATTCCTCAGTCAATTCTCAACCTATTGTCATAATATTTTACAAGCATATTTTATATTCACGTAGCGACTACCCTAAAAATGTAATGAAATTCTCAGACGAAGCTAATTGCTTATTTTTTTACTACATGTCAAATAGACTGACTTTTAAATCACTCAATATTTTTCAATGTAATTTCCAGGGTTGTCGCGTCGTGAATGAAAAATAGTGCTTATAAAATTGCATGACCATTGGTTGAGAATTGACAGAGAAATCGGCGAAAATCATTCACCACGTGTGAATCCGATTATAGTGACATTTTATTGATGAAATAATTTATTTAAAATATGTCTGATAAAGCATGCGTAAGTAGGTAACGGGTTGAGAAGTTATGATAGATATATTTACACTGACAAGATTACATAACAGACAAATCTGATGCCATTATCATGAGTTGAAGCAGTCACATTTAACAATCCACTTCAGACGAAACGAATCCAAAGACATAGAAAAAAATAGCATGACTTCTGAGACTTCAAATAAGTCACCACAATAAGTCATTAATGACGTCATCTCCGTCGTGATTGTTTCCATGGTATCAATAAACAAGGGGCTTTGACCAATGTTGCTTAAATAATGGGCCAACGGCTGCGACGCTGGCCAAACATTAAAACAACTTTGGATAAATGCCTCGTGTCGGGTGGGAATGTAGAATTCGCTGATGTCGCATTAGCTGCGTTAACGTCTGGGATGTTACTGACGCGTGTACGTGGTAGTGGCGTACAAGGCACGTTGCTACAGCGTCACAAGGACGCGCTTTAACGCTATGGCAACGTGCCTTGTCTGCGTGAAACCTTGGCAACGTCATGCCACAGAAGAAGTACGTCTCCAAAGCGATAAAGCAACGCGTGTTTCCGGTCTGGGGTGCTGCTGTACCAACAGTGTCGTCAGAAGACGACGTCAGTCTGGTAGGCCGTCAGCCATTGGTTGAGCTTGGGTCACGTGACAAGGGCTATGACGTAATGTGCCAAATCACGTGAGTTGGCGCGGGGTCAGCATCTGAAGAAGCAGGGAGGTAACTATGGAGACGTAGATGGATCCTTTCAGAGCGGGACTCCCGCTGATTTGGTTGATCTTCGACAGTAAAGTCATCTTTCTGGGAGAGGTAGGGGGCTGTGCCATGGTGTGTCTCTGTAATGAGCCACCTACAACATCAAAAACAATTCTTCAAATAATGAAAACATACTTCATTTCAACAGATGATATCGATTCTATTTTATCAGACGACTGACCCCTTGTTAGTTTCTCAGTAAACTTCAAATGACTGTACATCTTGTATGAACAAGTAATTAGAATATGTTATCAGCCTAGAAACTTTACATTTAGTAGGCTTACTGACAAATTAATAAGTGTAATCAATTTTATGATTTTCTAGACTAATAACGTTCGAATTATGTTCGAATTACCCGTCTACATAAATTATTGTCTGGTGGATCAGTCAGAGAGAGCTTGGCGACGTCGGCTCGTCTAATGGTGAAACAGAGCTGACTGTATATAAGATATGGGGGGGGGGGAGGGCATCGGTACGATGATTGTTACAGTGGTGGGCTGGGGCTAATCCCTTCCAATACAATTTATGAAATGAAAATCTGTGAGGAGGATCTGAGATAGTATACTTCATATAGATCTTTTAAATTCAGGCTCCGGTTGCACCAAATGACTTAAGTCAAAATGGTATCTTAAGATTCCAAGACTCAACCCATCATTGAACTTAAAACTGACACACGTCAAGAGTCACCTTGGACGTAGGGCTGAATTAAATCCAGGGTGGATCAACTAGGCCTGTTGGTGAAACTGGCCTAGCTAAGTCACCTTGAATTTAAGACTGACCTAAATCTAGCGTGACTTAGCTGGGCCAGATGGTGAAACCGGCACAAGTTTTTCTTCACCTTGAAGTGAGAATATTAGCAGCAATTTACATCTCAAGGTCAGCGGAAATAATATAACATATTTGGTGTTAACATATTAACCCTTTAGACCCTCACGATGCATTAATGCATCATTTGACATCTCTGAAAACAGACTTAATTTTCTTATAACTAAGAGTTTTAGAGCGAAAATTTCCATGAAACTGCTTTACCAATACATGACAATTTTCTGTAATTTTTAAACCACATCAAATTATCTTCATCCACTACAAGTCGAGAATTGCGACAGCAATTCGCGGCTTGTAGTGGATGAAGATGACAATGGTAAATTCAGGCCTGAAAGGGTTAATTTGAATAGTTCATATGCATAGTGGATTGGTTCTCACTTCCGCTGACAGTTCCCCAGGCGTAGAGCTGGAACCAATCATTATTGAGGTCCACGCTGATTTCGTCATTTTTGACCTTGAGGGGTCGACTAAAGCGACACATGACCTGACCATCCTCAGCCACCTCCACCTGAGACACACACATAGAGATACAGTATGATAGGAATGAATGTAAGTGAAAATTATTCTGATAAGACTGAATGGAGGTTAACTATTTTCAACGGTCAATGCTGTGTCATCTGATTCATTTTACCATAATCAGAGATTCTACTTAATTTTTTGCAGTGTAAAGGGTAAGTTGAGCGTCTAGACATCAGGACCAGTATTCTCAAAGCTGTTGACCATTCTTAAGAATGTGATTGGTGCAGATATTTATCTCCACCGATCATATATCTAAGATGTAGTTCAGTTTCTTTGATAATATATGCCTTGATCTGGATTAGAAGGACCTGATTAAAAAGCTAGCATGATTATTATTAATAATAAGGCTTGGAAGTTAGAGTGATATACGAAACCTCTCCCCCTCCCTGTAAACATCACATGACCAGATGACATAACTGTTATTTTATTCACATTAGTGAGTTAAGATTTATCTTATCTTTTCTAATTAGAATAAAATCAAAGATAAGAGTAATCTTACGCCCTCAAACGCTAAGTTATATAATTTAAATAATAATAATTTAAACTTCCAACCACTTGAAGCTGTGTTTCGCTGCCGCGACCCACAACTTCAAGTGGTTGAAAAATACTGACATATGCACAATTTTAATGAAAACCTATGCCGATCAAGCCAATATAATACTCATTTTTCCTTCAAATGTTCTTGTTTAAGCTGAAATAAAAATGCTGAAAACAAACACACACGTGATTAGTCCTTTATGGATTAGGATTTGGATTGGATGTTTAACTTACGTGATCATCAGTGACGGGATTTGGTGACGTCAGAAGTCTGGATGCCTGGTATTGATGGTCATTAGCATAATGTTGTACACTACCCCTCTTTCTAGAGCAAACCAATACATCATCACCTCCCTGTTCAATATAAAATATGTATTATTCTCACACTCTGTACTGGTTTTCACTATGAGACGTATATCGATATCAGCCCATATCACACTCTAGCTGTAGATTGAGCACAATGTATGGCAGCATATGTCATGTGTGACTTGATCGTGTAAGAAAATACAAACTTTGCCCATTTTTCGTGCCATATGTGAAAATACAGCACATGTTCAATGAACAAGGTGTTCGCCTAAAAGCTCACACCTTATTCATTGAACGAGTGCTGTATTTTCCCATATCGCACTCCAATGAACACCGTTTGCATATCTTAGCATGATATTCCACACTACCCCTTTCTCTAGAGCATACTAATACATCATCACCTCCCTGTTCAATATAAACACAATGTAATATTAGCACAATACTATACGCTGCCCATTTGTCTGGAGCAAACCAACACACCTTCCCTGTATAATATAAGATAAAAAATGTATTATCAGAATAATGTGGTGCACGGCTTCTTTTCTGTCAACAAACTGATACATCATCTCTGCCCTTCACAATAAAAAAACATGTGTCATTAGCATAACTATAAATTATGTGCATACTTTCTAGGGCAAATCAATACAAAATAATTTTTTTTTATAAAATTACGGAGTATGTGAAGGGCAAATTATATAATAGTAGATTAGAGTAATTTATATTCATTATATATTATTACAATTATATTGTTTCTCACACTCTGGTTTTCACTGTGCCGTGGTTTTTACCAATAAGACGTGTATCGGTATCAGCCCATATCACACCCTGTGCTGTGGTTGTCACCATGAGACGTGTATCGGTATCAGCCTATATCACACCCTGTGCTGTGGTTTTCACCATGAGACGTGTATAGGTATCAGCCCATATCACACCCTGTGCTGTGGTTTTCACCAGGAGACGTGTATCAGTATCAGCCTATATCACACTCTGTGCTGTGGTTTTCACTATGAGACGTGTATCGGTATCAGCCTATATCACACCCTGTGATGTGGTTTTCACCAGGAGACGTATATCGGTATCAGCCCATATCTCACCGTGTGCTGTGGTTTTCACCAGGAGACGTGTATCGGTATCAGCCTATATCACACCCTGTGCTGTGGTTTTCACCAGGACACGTGTATCGGTATCAGCCTATATCACACCCTGTGCTGTGGTTTTCACCATGAGACGTGTATCGGTATCAGCCTATATAACACCCTGTGCTGTGGTTTTCACCATGAGACGTGTATCGGTATCAGCCTATATCACACCCTGTGCTGTGGTTTTCACCATGAGACGTGTATCGGTATCAGCCTATATCACACCCTGTGCTGTGGTTGTCACCATGAGACGTGTATCGGTATCAGCCTATATCACACCCTGTGCTGTGCTTTTCACCATGAGACGTATATCGGTATCAGCCTATATCACACCCTGTGCTGTGGTTTTCACCATGAGACGTGTATCGGTATCAGCCTATATCACACCCTGTGCTGTGGTTTTCACTAGAAGACGTGTATCGGTATCAGCCTATATCACACTCTGTGCAGTGGCTTTCACTATAAGACGTGTATCGGTATCAGCCTATATCACACCCTGTGCTGTGGTTTTCACCATGAGACGTATATCGGTATCAGCCTATATCACACCCTGTGCTGTGGTTTTCACCATGAGCCGTGTATCAGTATCAGCCTATATCACACTCTGTGCAGTGGTTTTCACCATGAGACGTATATCGGTATCGGCCTATATGACACCCTGTGCTGTGGTTTTCACCATGAGACGTATATCGGTATCAGCCTATATCACACCCTGTGCTGTGGTTTTTGCTATGAGATGTATATATGTGTCAGCCTATAGCACACTCTGTGCATGGTTTTCACTGTCAGACGTATATCGGTATCAGCCCATATCACACTCTCTGCAGTGGTTTTCACTATCAGACGTATATCGGTATCAGCCCATATCACACTCTCTGCAGTGGTTTTCACTATCAAACGTATATCGGTATCAGGCTGTATCACATTCTGTTTTGTGGTTTCCATTGTGAGACGTATATCGGTATCAGTCTGTATCACACTCTGTGCAGTGGTTTTCACTATCAGACGTATATGGTTATCGGCATCAGCCAACGTCGCACTGGACTGTGATTCAAATGACGATGGATGACACTTATATTAGCCTATTAATTTATCCTGTGAGAAAACAATAACGTTGTTCATTTTTCGTGTGATATGATACAGCACAGTTTAATAAATACGGCGCACACCTTACTCCCTGAAAGAATGCTGTATTTTCCCATGGCACACTCAAATGAACACTATTTGCATATGAATATGTTTCTTACTTACCATTTTATTATCCGATGAGAATCCTATTGCAGCCCAATCTTCTATGGTGCTCAACTCAAAGTGGGCGTTTTCTCCGTCCACACGGTATGTGAAAACATACTGATACATGTCTTCATCACATTCATTAGACTCGCAGCTATACCTGTAAAGTCAAAATACATACAGTTATAATAAATGTGGAGACATACTGATGCATCAGGCTCGCATCTATACCTGCAAAATTGGAATACATAGAGTAATAATAAGTGTGAAGACATACTAATACATGTGTTCATCGCATTCATTAGGCTCGCAGCTATATCTGCAAAATCAGAATACATACAGTTATAATAAAAGTGGAAACATGATGATACATCCCAGAAAACACGGGATGTTCAACCAACATCAACACAACATTGGTTGAACGTCCCGTGTTTACTGGGATGTGTTCATCGCATTCATTAGCCTTGCAGCTATACCTGTAAAATCAAAATACATAGAGTTATAATAACTATGAAGACATACTGGTACATGTGTTCATCACATTCATTAGGCTCATAGATATACCTGTAAAATCGCAATACATACAGTTACAATAAATGTGGAAAAATACTGATGCATTAGGCTCGCATTTACAACTGTAAAATCAAAATACATTGATTTATAATAAGTTTGAAAACATACTGGTATGCATATGTATGTACATCGGATTCATCACGCTCACATCAATGCCAGGAAAATCAGAATACATAGAGTTACAAAAAGTGCACACACATACTGATACATCACATTCACTAGGATCGCAGATATATTTGTAGATACAGCATACATAGAGTTATATTAAATGTGGAAACATGCCAAAAATACGTAAACACAGTTGACCTTCCTATCAACAGTTGACCTAGATCTAAGAAATCTGATTGGTCGCAATCTTGACAAATACAATATTTAAGAAGTAAGTGAACTGCTTTATAAGTATTTACTATATAGTGCTTGTAAAATTTCATGAAAATCGGTTGAGAATTGACTGAAGAATGAGCGAAAAGCAAGCGCTACAAATTAATTTGACCTGCGAGTATAGTGACTTGATAGCGCAGTTAATGAGTTATTTATTACACAAAATGGCTTATTACCAACGATAACAACGACTAAAAAATATGTAATATTGTTTTCTTACCTGAAGCAGCCCTTTGTTTTGCCACAGCCCGTAGTATCTATCTGACTTGTACCTGTTGTCATAACAATTCTTATGTATAATAATAACAATAATATAATAATAATAATAATTTTCTTTCAGTCTTTCGAAGAATAGATCAATACATATTCATAGAATTGTTTCAGTTGTAAAATATTTAATGATTACAACAGAAATAAATAAATGTAAAACTTAAATAATACGAATCAACGAACGAGAAAATAAAGGAACGATAGAGAATACGAAGAAGCGCATGATAAAAGAATAAATAATAAGCAATTCCACACACGATTCTACAAGTCGCCAGTCCCAGCTGCAATTTTGTTCATGTTTAATTGTATTTGCCAACACGCGTCAGTTGGTCTCTGAGGGTTTTACTCCACCACCTGCCCACCCGCTGGGCGGGGGCCCTAGGGTAGTGGTTAACACCGCTGCCTTACACGCCACAGTTCGGGGGTCGGTTCCCGGTCTCAGCGGTTTGAAAAAAAACAAAAATGTTTCTTCCCCATCCACGTGTAAAAATCAGTATTGTGGGGAGCCTCCGTGACCGAGAGGTAGCGTGCTCGGCTTCACACCGCCAGGGCTCGAATCTCGAGTTCTGTGTCTGTAGGACAGTGTCATCTCATTCATCTCACCATCCTTAGGAGGTTCTCCTGGCCCAGTTTAGCCTATATGTGCACATTAATTTCATTTGCCCACCCGCTACCAAGTAAACACAAAACATTTGTATATCCTTTGTACAATGTTGGACCAACGTCGAAGATGTTGGTCCGACGTTGTACAAATGTTATACAAATGTTTTGTGTTTATTGGGTAGCCGTCGGGCAGGTGGTGGAGTCTGTCCGGCGGTGGAGAATGGTTCAAAATGAAAATGAGGTTTTAGTTGATTATTCAGTCAATTCTCAAGCGATTTTCATGAACCATTATTATCTAGTCATTTGACTAAAATCCTGCCAATATCACGAAATTCCAATGAATGTATAAAAAGTTAGACCATTTGATATGGAACACAATTCTGAGAATAAACCGAAATGAAGTCGATGGGTTTAAAGAGGGGCGTCAAAATTAGACATTTCCTTCATGCCAAATGCTCTAACTTTGGAAATATACAATATCTGACGCCAAATGACTAGAAAATGGTGTTTACAAAATTTCATGAAAATCGCTTGAGAATCGACTGCGTAATTAACGAGTAAGTTACTTTTTTATTTTGGACAAGTTAGTGAATATTGCCTTGCGTCGCTTTCCTCACAATCATGCCAATATCTACCCGATATGACCGGGCCGCCTAACTCGTTTACTTCGCCGTAGGCCCGGTCACACTGACGGCCATTTTTTTTCACGGCCAGCTGTGTGAAAACGACACTCACGCCGCCTACCGAAAAACTCGGATGCCATGAAATTAAGACGAATATTTCAAGTGCCTATAAAAAAAGGCCATCTTCAGCAGGCGTAAACTTGTAATCTTATTACAACTATTACATTTAAAAATGGAGGTCACTGTGTCAGAGCCTTGCCATGTCATCGTGATAGCCAATATCGCGAGAGAAGGAAGCCCGAAATCTCAGTCTTATTGAATGACTTCAAGGTCATTTTAGACACCGCTGGACAGACTATAGACAAAAGACGTTGGCGCGATGTTGTTTTAACGATGGCTCACTGTCTATGACGCTGGTCTAGCATTATATATACACTGGGTCATAGTCTGGGGCTCGTTGCCTGCAACTTGAGAGGGACTGCAAAATGCAACAGACAAGAGACTACGGCTCAATGTTCTTTCACCCCGTTACAACCCTGGCATATTGTCTTATAAACCATAAAAACCGAAGGTTTTTTTTAGATCGAAATCATCATAAATATCTTAGTTAGCTCTTTCTGATTCATTTCAATACCTATGTTATGGGTCTACGACCATAACTATGGGTCTACGACCGTCTACGACACTGACCCAAAACTAAATGAACTTTGAATCAACTTCTGACCAGGATATTTTCAAAACAGGAGACGTTGAAACTGTGCTGGCTTAAGATCTACGACGCTGGCCCAACAATAAGCCAACGTCTTATGTTTGATGTGGTGTTCTCAGCAGCAGGAGACGTTGACTCTTTGTTGTTTCAATGTTTACCCACCGTCTACGACATTGGGGAAACTTTGAAACAACATTGGACCAATGTTTCGTGAAGTTAAGACGGTGCTGGCTTGATGTTGTGTCGTCCTGTTGTCATTAGGCCAACATTGTATTAGCGTGCAGAGCTTGCCGGGTTCCAGATCTGAACCCAGCAAACGCAAGACGTTGAAGCAATGCTGCCCACTGAAAAACATTGAAACGTATTGTGTCTGCTGAAGAGGACCTGGAAATTGTTATGAACTATGTCTACATTCTTTCTGCGCATTTGATAATTATAATAATACACATTTGAATGACGCTATGTACAAACGAATATATCGATGCACATGGTCAACTTGGTAAATTAATGTGAAAATCATAGCATCTGTACACTTAGGACCCTATGCAATATTTAACAAATGACTTTTGATGAATCGCCTAAATTGACCAAGTTTGTTACAGCTTACTATGTGAAATGGTAATATGTTCTAAATTATGGGGGCAGATTTATTAAATGATCTGTTACCATATGTTTTTAATTTTGTGGGAGGCACCACCAAAAGATGTTTGCTGGGATGTGGGCGACATGGAGTATGAGGAAGTCTGTCTCCTGGGAGTCAGGCTTTGTTGCGCATTCCGTCTGCGGTTACCCCTTCTGCGCATACCTTCTGCGCATTCTTTCTGCGCATTCCTTCTGCGCATTCAATCATCCGCGTATTAGAGAAGAGGTCCTGAGAATGATTCCGCTATAATGTGTCACGGTTGTCATGGGAACCCAGGTATGTCTGGTAATGAAGACATCTTCATAAATGAGTGTTTTTCAGGCACCCCAAGAAGCACACGACTTTGACCCGATGCTGGGTCAATGTTGGGCCAGCGTCGTAGACGTTGTACCAATATTGAATCAACATTGGGTCAAACTTTGTGTTTTGCAGACACACTTCCTACTGACAGCCACATGGAAAATCATAGTTAGAATTCCACGAAAAAGACAAATACCTCATTCTATTTTCCTATTATTGACCAGGCCACTCGACATTTGGCATCAGGCAGAACATAATATGTTCCGCTTGATAGTTATTGGAACTATCTTATTATAAATATGCATCCCATACATGTTTATATCATATTTGCAAAGGCTGGTGGTCTCTTTCGGACATAGACAAAACTAATTGCAACAGCTCTGGCAAGCATCAAGTTTAACGTTTAGTTCGATGTGATATAGTAGACCAGACATATTTATAACCTAATTGCAGTATGTTCAAAATTGTCTGGCTATAATCGTAACTATATCCCCACGATCCAGTTTTTCTGTTCCGTTGTTAATATTATCTACATTGTAGCGTGCTACTAAATCGCAAATGGACAAAATATGTACATTATCTTCCGAGCTTTGGTCGATAACCAGATATCACTGGCCTTCTCTTGGCATACATTAATCCTAGTCAAATACAGTATCCTTATTGAAATGCGCATGTATACCTCAAGAAAAAAAAACAGATTAAAAAACATTCGTCATATCAGGACCCAACCTGTGGGATGATGCTGGTGCATTAATAAAAACTGAAGTAGTAATATAATATAGACACACCTTCTCCGTACCCAATTATAAACCTCATTTACACCCACTTATTTATTATTTTTTCATATTCGTTTATAGCTTAACCCTCAAAGCGCCAAATTAAAAATCTATTTTCTTCCCCACTTGCAGTTGTGTCTCGCTACCGCGACACACAACTGCAAGTGGCTAAAATGTATTTACATTTTTATAATTCGAATAAAAACATATGCCAGTCTAAAAAATTAAATGAATCGGGCTTTAGGCCACCTTTGTGCACATATAGGCTAACTAGGCCAGGATGATGAGATAATTGAGATGACACGTCCTCCAGACACATGATTCGAAATTCGGTCACGGAGGCTCCCCACAATACTGACTTTCACACGTGGATGGGGAAGAAACATTTTTTGTCTTTTTTTCAAGCCGCCGAGACAGGGAACCGAACCCCGAATTCTGGCGGCAAAAGCAGCGGTGCTAACCACTACCCTAGGGCCCCCGCCCATATACCAGTCTAACAATTTTAATGTTCATTTTACCTTAAGATTTTTCGTTTAATAATTAAATAATAATGCTGTAAACTGCTATAGACGAGACTAGCATTTAACCCTTTCAGCGTAGAGACCGTCTTTAAAGACGATCACCGCACTGAGAAAATACAAATATTTATAATGGCCGTAAACACATAACATAGGTATTAAAATGAAGCGGAAAGACGAAACTAAGACATTTATGGTGATTTCAAATTGAAAAAAACCGTTTGTCTCCATGATTTATACAAACATATTTCAGGGTTTTAGGGGTTGAGGGTCAAGATGTGAATTGCGACAGGAAGAAAATTACCCAATTATAACCCTTGTGTTGCTGGAACCGTATATATTCGGTTTCAATCAAGATTCAGACCAAATGAAATGTCACTGAAATCCATATAATAGCTTGTGATAGATCAGCAGTTATTCAAATAATTATGTTTTTGCGAATAACATCTATTCATAAATAAACAAGTTTTTTGTCATCTGAACCTAGAATTTGCGCCAGCAATCCCAGCTGAAAATGACAAAAAAATAGAAACAAACAATTCAGCAGCAGAATGGGTAAATTTATGACAGAGGACAGTTGAGAACCTCCTTTTCATGCGCCGTTTCAAGAGTTAGCAAACACAGGCTCGACGACACGTGTTAGATAGGTAGACACTGATATGTAAATGTTAAAATACAAATAATCAAACACGATTCACCTTTTTTGATGCGCCCTGAGGTGATATTTTGCCACACTTTGTTTTCGTCTTTATACACCGTGGCCCTGTATACAAAAAAATGAATACTTGGGAAATCTATAAGAAACATAATAATTGTTTTAGTGCATTTTCTTTAATATTTTATTCAAGAACTGAATGTTTGAAATAAGATTTCAATAGACATGATCAAGGACAGAGTCTTATACAAAATATGTTTTCCCTTGGATTAACAAATCCTCGCTTGATCTAAAACTGAATGACATAGATTTCCAAAATGTTAGTAGAAATATCATTGATTCGATTTCAAAAACGTTTGAATGAAACCGTAAATAAAAATTCAATGAACCATTGTTGTTCTAATGACTGGAAGTACGTCTTGTCATTACTGGAACCTTGTTATTTTTTTCGTGGCGCTGCGTGATGGGAGGAAAAATGCTATGTGACAAGTATCATTAGCATCGATATAGAGGCCACCTGGTGAGTACGGTGTAAGGCTTTCGTGTTCTATCATTGTACTGCATGTTGCACCTCGCGTGTTTGTTCCTCGTCCTGGCGTTCACTGTACAATCCTGCAGGTCATCGACCTAAATACTTTATGCTCCTGAAGGTCATCGACCTTAATACTTAATAATTCTGCAGGTCATAGATCTAAAACACTTTACAATCCCGCGGATCATTGACCCAATCACTTTAAAATCCTGCAGGTCCTTGACCTGAACTCTTTACAATCCTGTAGGAACTCGACATAAACACTTTCAAATAGTTACTTTGATTTGTTTTCATGTATATAATGTATTTCGTTTCTGAAGGCATATTCCCATAACTTTATTATTTCACCTCTTAGGATCCGCTTAGGAACAATATATCAACATATTTAGTCTGCTGGAGTTTGTGGTCCATGATTTATCCTATTCCGATCTGTGCAATGTTTTCCCTGTATATATGGGTATAAGTCCATAATATAGTCGCCCCATTGAATACAGAAGGGTGTATCTGCCACTTCGCAAAGTGTCAGCTACACCTTTCATATCCAAGGTGACGTAATAGTCTTCCTATCTTATTAGATTGCATACTCACATGAATGATATAGATAAGTCTATAGCGGCATCAGGCACCCAATTGACTGTGATGTTATGTACTGGCTTGTCCTTCCATATAACTAGTGTGTCATGTGGCTGTACACAACTGTACAGCATGCCATTGTCTACTTTCCTGAATAAAAGGAAGAACAACTATTTACATATATATATATATCTCATAAAAAAAACTGGTCTATAATGTGCACTGTAGTCTGTTTCATCTCAGGCTGAGGGTTGGGGTTTCTCCCATTTCCTGTGCGAATATTTAGTGTAAACATATTTTATTAACAATTTAAACAAATACAAATGTAATCGAGGCTTCTCTTGCAATGAAAGAAAAGAAACAAAATTGTTGCCTGACATGTTAACAAAGTGGTATGGTATTGCTGCCCACAAATCATTATACATTAAATCATTGATATACAGAATCAAGAATAGTTATGGCAATTATTCTAAGATTCATGACAATTTTTCAGCAGGTTAAATCGGTTGGTGCCGATAACATATTCTTGGGTAGCCTGATATATTATGAAGTTGTTTATACCATTACTGATGCCCTACAAAATAACATGAACAGTAAATATTGTAAAGTATGCAAATTACTCAGCCAGTAGCAATGACATTTTTACACAGTGTTTTTAAGTCATGCCCAACATGCCAAAAAATCATAGAAATATGTCAAATAGTTTTTAAGAATAGTTCCTATGACATTTAAACCAAAGACCACTGTCAGTTCCGTTCATGTATATATGTATACCCCAAATGTATATTATCTTCTGTAAGACGCGCGGAGCTTTCTGGGTATAGCCTTAGCCCTTATTTGCTAAATGGTTTAACTTCTGAAATACACAACGAAATTGAACCAAATGCTACATTTTCTAGTGTAATGCCTCAACTTGAGGTAGGCTACTACCCTAACAAATTTAAAGTATCAAATACAAAGTCTTTTTGAAATTTTGCTAGAGGTTAAGGCAATTTGTTTTTCGTAAAAAAAGGGTCAGGAACCCCCTTTATCCCCCACCCTTCTAGATCCGCCACTGCCCTCTTGTAATACTACAGTAAAAAGGAACGATATAATTTAAACTTTGTCCTGCTGAATAACATTGTTTTTATGTATTTTTTTCATTACATAATTTCCAGCTTTAAATTATGTAAGAGATATCCTTTTATGAAAAAACATACTTTTTCAAAATCGAATGATTTGATCAAGTCAGTATTTTTCACAAAATCTTTCATCATATTTTGCATATTTCATATTTGCATTAAAACTCATAGAATGGGCAGAAATGTGATTAAAGAGAGCATATGATATACGTACTTGAGACCTCCCACTATTTCTTCCACTGTACCATACACACGAGCCTGTAGGATGACACCTTGAAACTTCTGGTCATTTGTTCCCATCACCGTCACTGTAACACAGACATGGGCAGGGTCATTAGTGGTGTAAGGTGTTATAAAAAGTACGACTATAATCATATCATTAGTTCGTCTTATTAGCCGATTAAATCAATGTTACTAGAAATCAAATGAGTGTTTAACATAAAGATTAACACATGTTTTGTCACAAATTAAATAAATATGACTAATTTTCCCACACTTAAAGTTGTACTTCACTGTGAAACGCAGATGACCAGGATAATTAGTGATATAAGTGATTGTATAATATATACTACGATTGTTTGTGACGGCCGGGTTGGGTGTTTGTCATCGATGTCGTGCATATAATAATACAGTGCTCAAAACTGTTCAAATGCTGGAGTGTTCAGTTTTATCTATGATACTTTGCACTATTAAAAAAATTGAAGTCATTCAAAAAGAGTAGGGCATAGCCCTGACTTCTGACTTCTTCTGCAGCGATATTGTTATGGTGTGATCGTGCAGAAAGCGACGTAAAGCAATATTTGCTCACAAAGGTTTGGCACGATATCCTGATTTTCCTCAGCTCCATTAGCTGGCAATAAAGACGGGTTTCTTGCCTGAATAGAGCTGCTTATCCCAAAAACCACGAGGCGCTGACCCAATGCTGAGTTAATGCTGGTCCACCGTCTGCAATAGCGGCCCAACATCAACCCAGCATTGGGTCAACGTCTGTTATTAGCTGGGATGAGACGCCTCGCTCCACCGTGTACAAATTACCCACAGTTGCTCTGCAAAGCCAAAACGCAGTATCTGCTTACAGGTAAAGGGGAGAAGATACGGCATTTACGGCTTTGCACGGCGCAGCTGTGACACGCTGCTTTATGGTGGATCATTTGTATATTATGGGATGGTGTCATCTCAGTCACGAGCAACGTGAGCTGCTCAGACGATTACCATGGCAACACAATAAGGAACATAAACCGTCTCCATTACCGTGAAGGGACTCGCTAGATGGAGTGAGTGTGCGCACGCGACGTGTCCCCCCTCCCAAGCAAACGCAATATATTAATCATATGTTGGCTTGGTGCTGGGTCAACGTCGTAGACGGTGGCCAGCATCAAACCAACATTTGGCCGATGTCTTGTGTATACTCCCTGTTCTATCACGAGGCTGTGACAGCATCACTATATCAGATGGTGGTGACATACGAGATGCAAATAGCGCAGCTGGCACTTTGCAATTACAGTTTTGCAAAAAACTAGACTTTTCTTTTCCCATTATTTTCTTTGAACAATCACTATGGCATGAAGTATTGCAACCGCAGTACTTGATTTTGTGTGATAGGGCCTATTAAAAGAGATTTAATCTTAAGCTTAAGATGCAAATAACACGTACAGCTGGCACTTTTCAATTACAGACTTTGCCAATAAATTGACTTTTATCTTTTATCACATTTTTTTCCTCGAACAATCAGAATGTCAGGAAGCATAACTACCGCAGTATTGATTTTGTGTTACATTAAAATGGACTTCAACTGAAACTGGCAGTACATGTCCAAAATCTTAAACACTTGCTATTTTACGACAGCAAATATTTTTATTGTGATTTTCTCGTATCTCTCTTTTAAAAGATCACCGCATCCGAAATTGTTGCTAATCTTGCCTAACGATGGAGTAAAGATATATATTTGTATAATTTGAAAGTATTTGTTATTTGTTCTTTTGTTGGGATAAATATGCTTGGTGAACAGAATATGAATGCATTTCCAGCAAGTGTCTCATTTTATATTGTTATCTCTCAGTCACTATATGGTGACATTGTAAGCCAGGTCTCAGCCCATCAAACAGCCATGGACCCATTGTGGATGTAACCCTAGTGATGCTGGATGGATTGTTACTATTTTTCGTCATTTGCAGCTGGAATTGCTAACGCAATTCCCAGCTGCACATGACGAAAAATACTAATATTTATGAAAAATAAACATCTCCAAAATTGAATTGATTGATGAACTGATCGTCTGTTACAAACGCTTTGATCATTTCAGTAATATGTGATATGGTTTGAAACATCCCTGCAAACACTGCCAAATGTTGCCATAGTGTTGGCCCATCGTCTACAACGCTGGTCCAACATTATTGCAACATTGCGTCAGTGTATAATACTTGGATCCGTTTATAATTATAGGCGGGGTTGCAGGACTGAGTATTCTACCACCGTCTGCAACGCTGTAGTGCGGGGTAAAATGAGGATTTTCTGGTGCACATTGCGTTGGGTTCCATACGACGCTTTTTTTCGGAAACATAATGTAGGCTATAGACACAAATTTCATAGTTCCACCATTTTTAGTTTTCGAGATACTCGCGAAAATATGTTATTTAGTAATGGCGGTGCATTTGTATGGTTCTGTAATTAAGTTGGTTTAATGTTAATTGTATTCATTGACCATGATACCAATTTCATGACTCTACCTGGCCTCAGTGGCCTCAATGAAACAGGTTTCAGCCACAAATTGACCGCGTACAAAATCGTGGGACATTTCTTTGGACGGTCATAAATAAAACATTTTTCGGACCTTGAGGTCGGGATCGCTCTCAGTCACCGCCATGTTGGATTTTTCAGGTAAGGCAAATACATCAATCCACGGCCTCGGAGAGGACGACGCGGCTAGATTCTACCATTTTTAGTTTTTTTTTAGATATTGGCAAACGTATGATTTTCAGTAATGGCGGTACTAATTTGCATTTTTTGCAAAATGCCCAAAGGTGCCAAGAGAGCATCATCCAGTTTGTCAATCTATGGTAAATGTATATCAAGATGCGAAAAATGCAATACAACGTTGTATGCACCCCAATGCAAACTTATCTCATGTTCTGAAATATTTGCATACAAACGAACAGTTTCACCCAACATTTGGTAAACCTCTCGTGCTTGTTGTAGGTTATTGCTGTATTTAGGCTTCCTGCGTTTATGGCTAGGATAACTATACGGTGGTCGCACAGAATAAGTCTTATTAGCTAATGACGACGACGACCGTCAGCGGCCCAGACAGCGCGACACTCGCCCTGATTGATCAGTTCAAATATCCTAGCCTTTTGATTGGCCGATAATGGGCATGACTAGTCTGGTGGGTACAGGACACCCCAGCCGCGCCATCTCATTGAGGGGTGGCTCATGCATTAATCAATGTCTTTTGCCGCCTGGCCAATAAAATATGCAGTAGTAGGCTGGGGGTAATTACCAAATAAGCTCCCGCAATGCTCCTCAAAGCACCACTCCCTTCCTGTAGTCATGTAGGAACACCCATTCTGTGCAGAGCCCGATTGTCAAATAAAACAACATATTTATTGCACCAAATAGGGCCTAATCTTTGGCAATGTTTCTCAAAGCCGGCCATTATTCATGTTAAAATACCTATTCAGCACACGGACTGTGTGTGTCCCTTGGAAATTTAAATCAATTTTGTAAAATTTTGCAAAATATTCCTTTGTAATGCTTTTCAAAGTACCTATCTCAGCCATTATTCATGTTCAAACACCCATTGAGGATAGAGTCAATATGTGTGTGCTTTGCATCTTATACACCAAGGTTAGGCTTCTCCCGAGGTCGCAGACCTCGGAAGGAGCCTAGCCTTGGTGTAGAGAAAATGGTCCTTTGAAAAATAAAAGCAACATTCATTTACCACAAATGTTCCCTTGTAATGCTTCTCAAAGCACCAGCCATTATTCATGTTGAAACAACCACTCATGACAGAGTCAATATGTGTCCTTTGCATCTTCTCCACAGCAAGGCAAGACCTCGGGAGAAACGCAGCCTTGCTGTAAGAAAGATGTTCCCTTGTAAAACAAAAGCAACATTTGTTTGCACAAATTAATCTTTTGTAATGTTTCTCAAAACACTAGTTTATGTCGTTATTCATATTGAAACACCTATTCAGGACAGTGTCATTATGTGTCCTTTACATCTTCCCTACTGCAAGGCTAGGCGTCTTTGCGACATCAGGAGAAGCATAACCTTTCTGTAGGGAAGCTGGTCTTTTGTAAAATAAAAGCAACATTTGTTTGCACAAATATTCCTTTGTAAGGTTTCTCAAAGCACCGTTCTCTGCCATTATTCATGTTTAAACACCCACACGTGTCCTTTGCATCTTCCTTACAGCAAGGCTAGACTTCTCTCGAGGTCGCAGACCTCGGTTTGCGACCTCGGGAGAAGCGCAGCCTTACTGTAAGGAAGATGGTGCTTTGTAAAATAAAAGCATTTATTTGCACAAATTACGCTTTTTTAATGTTTTTTTTTTCAAAACACCAGTCTGCCATTATTCATATTGAAACACCTATTCAGGACAATGTCAAAATGTGTCCTTTGCATATTTCCTACAGTAAGGCTTCTCCCGAGGTCGCGCAATATGGAAAAGCGCACGTAGTCTTTTCCAGGCCTCGGCTTGGAGGACAGCCCCTGGACGCCTCCTGCCAGATGGATACAGGGAATGGCGCACGTAGTCTTTTCGAGGCCTCGGCTTGGGGGACAGCCCCAGGACGTCTCCTGCCAAATGGGTACAGAGAATGGCGCACGTAGTCTTTTCCAGGCCTCGGCCTGCAGGCTGCATGGTGGCATTCCCCGGGATTGAGAGCCTCGCCTGATTAGATTTGGCGGTGGTGATTGCTCCGTCTAAACTGTGCGTCCTCAGAAGAGGTTGTGATTACACGGCATCTAAACTATGGTCGATCAATGTGTCCACGCCATTAACCCTGACAGCGCCGAAATATTATTATACAAGCCAAGAATCAAAAGGGTTATTTTTAAATTGCTAAATCTGACGTCTACAGACGTCAGATTCTGACGAATATAGATGGTCCCCGCGCTGATAGGGTTAAATATGGAATTGCTGACGACATTTCCTGCTTCAAACAACGAAATATATGTCTATTTATAAACGGATCTTAGCAGCACAAGGGTTAACGGTTCCCACCCTCAGATATGGGGGGGGGGGTGGTTCTGGCTATTTGCTCATTTCACTGCACGCCTTAACCTTTTACGCTCTAAGTTGTCTTAACTAAACCTTCACAAAGCTGAATTATTTTATATAAACCATGGAAACCGAAGGTTTTTTTCAATATAAATCATCATAAATGTCCCAGCTATCTTTTTTTGATTCATTTGAATACTTATGTTATGGGTCAACGGCCAATGTAAATATTCTCACCCTTACAGCGCGGGGATCGACTTTAGACGTCAGAGTCTGACGTCTAAAGTCAATCCCCGCGCTGTACGGATTAACCCTTAGAGCTCTGATGTGCACTATACTAGCCACTGTAGCCGTTCCTAATATATTCTATTAAATCATATATGAATATGAGTAATTTTCATCCGCCTGAAGTTGTGGGTCGCTGCAGTGAGACACAACTTAAAAGTAGGTGAAAGTTAACTTAAGTAACGTAGCGGATAAAGGGTTAACCCCTAGCGCTCTGATGTCCCCTATATCAGATGTTATGTGTTTTAAATGAGATTTAACCCTTTCAGCGCGGGGACCGTCTTTATACGTCAGAATCTGACGTCTGTAGACGTCAAATTCGGACGTATAAACAGGGTCCCAACACTGAAAGAATTTAAACATTTAAAATGGCCGTAGACCCATAAATTGAATTGAAACCCTTTGGTCTCAATGGCCTTTACAAAATAATGCAGCGTCGCAGCGTGATGCGTTGTAATTTAAATTGTATAAACCCAAGTAATTTGGAGGTTGAGAATCGCGGGAACGAGACACACCTTCCATGTGTCTGAAAATGTAAGTGTAGTAGATTCAGGACTAGTTAGGCGTTTCCCCGCTTAATTGCAGGGTGATATTTTCCATTCATTTAAATATTAACCCTTACAGACTTTAGACGTCGGAATCTGACGTCTAAAGTCGATCACCGTACTGTAAGAGTACAAATATGTATAGTGGCCGTAGAAACATAACATAGGTAGTCACATGAATCGGAAAGACATGTATGATTATTTCGAATGATAAAAACCCTTTGGTACCCGTGGTTTATACAAGAGTATATCAGCGCTTTATGTGTTAAGGACGCAACATCATTGGTACGACTGCACATTACTCTGAACAAATATGAAAAATATATTATATATTTGACACTAGAATCCACATGTTGTTGCCGGCCCTGATGGCTCATTCGACCAGGTTGTGGCTCAAAACTCGGAGGTACTGGGTTCGAATCCCTGTCGGGTCGGATATTTGTCATCAAGGTTGTGCATGTACATTGCTCCAAACCGCTCCTTTGAATGGCATGTGCAAATCTGTCTATAGCACTGTGCACTATAAAGAACCCTTGAAGTGATTTATTAAGAGTAGTGTGTAATCCCGACTCCTTTCTGTCGCGATGTTGCCATGATTGTGCTGCAAACGTAAAGCAGACGTAAAGCAATGTTCACTCACTCACCCACATGCTGTTCTTGCTGATCTTTCTGATGTATTTCACAGTCACGCCAGCTAAAATGTGACTAAGGTCAAGATCCTCGGAAGTAAAAAGACACGTAGAAAAGTGCAAGTGATGTATTCAGTAGAGATATTATCATGTTTTCAATTTCTCTTTCGCGGTGTGTGAAGGCAGATTAGTGTCTTGAAAACACAGGCCCTATGCTTCGAGAGGTTTCTTTTTAAAATAAAAAGTAAATTAAACACCCAACCACTTCATTCATCCACCCAGTAAACACGATACGTTAGCCTAATGTTGGGTCAGGGCCGTAGACGATGGGCCAACATTGAACGGACACTGGATCAACGTGTTTGCTGGGTAGTTTGCTGGGTAGAAAACGAAAAATAATATAGTATCTTTTCTTTATGCTCAGAGCCTCCGTTTGATGGAACATCCTCGAATTCGAGATTTATCCTGTCACTCTTTGACACGCACTCACTGAACTCACTCAGTCACTCACTCACTCACTCACTCACTCACTCACTCACTCACTCACTCACTCACTCACTCACTCACTCACTCACTCACTCACTCACTCACTCACTCACTCACTCACTCACTCACTCACTCACTCACTCACTCACTCACTCACTCACTCACTCACTCACTCACTCACCCACTCACTCACTCACTCACTCACTCACTCACTCACTCACGCACTCACTCACTCACTCACTCACTCACTCACTCACTCACTCACTCACACACTCACTCACTCACTCACTTACTCACTCGCATACTCACTCGCTCAATCACTCAATCACTCAATCACTCACTCACTCACTCAATCACTCACTCGCATACTCACAGACTCACACAAGCCCTCGTTTAGCACTACAAAGATCATGACAGTGGCATTCTGACATAAGTCACATTCAGAGGGAAGAGTACACTGCCCGCCGTAGACACAGCTACTTCGCATGTTAAAATTTGCAGATGGGTGATGTCATATGTCCCCCACTCTCAATTTCAAGTATTGTAGTAAGTTTGTGATGTCTTGCTAAAAGTACCCTGATCGGCTGGCGAAAATATCATAGTGGAGGAGGGGTGGGTGTATATAGACACCTGTGTAGAGCCCAGCAAACACGAGGATTTGACCCAATGCTGTTTCAATACCCCCCCCCCCCATCAACGGCCCTGGACCAATATTGAAACAACATTTGGTCAAGTCCTCGTGTTTCCTGAGAGAGCTGTCTGCATTTTGATACATGCGTGTCGTCTGTGTCTGGTTGGAACAGACTGCACAGTGCTCTGTGTAAGGGGAGAGCTGTTTCAGCAGGGACTGTCCCCATTTTGTATATTTAGCACGTGCTTCCAGATGAGATCTAGTCTCGCTGTCACTCTCGTGTCCACGGGGGACATGGCAATTGGGCACCAGGTGATCTGCGGGTGACAGTGACGTCACATACAGCTGTTACAGCCATTCAGTGGCAGTATTCCGATCACATGACATGGCTAACGAGTTGGACTTGACCGTGTATTAGTCTGGGCACCCCACACTGAGCTCCCCTCGAGACCCAGCACACACGGGTCATTCACCCAATGCTGTTTCAATGTTGGGCCAGCGTCGAAGACGATGGGCCAACATCGAAACAGCATTCGGTGAGGGACCTGTGATTGCTGGAGTCCCAGCACTGGACACCATATGGCTTTACATTCTTCCCTGGTCGGCCCCACTGGCTCATTCGATCCAGGTACTGGGTTCGAGTCCGGGGCGGGTCAGATGTGTGTCATCTAGTATTAAGTAAATATTACTTAAGCATGGCAATATCGCGACAGAATGAAGCACGATATCGGGATCATGTCGTATACTTATCAAATGATATTCAAGGGCTCTTTATAGTGCATAATACATTAGACAACACTGCACAGTGCACACTGCAAGACTTCAAACAGTTTGGAGCACTGTATACATGTTACATGCCTCCCCAGCAAAGAGACAAATAGTGGGCTGGATGATAACCATTATCACGACTATTGTTGTTTTTAATATGTTTTTATTAATCGACAAAATTAATCGACCACTGTTACGTATAGGATAAAGGAGCTCTACATTCTTAGCTGTGGAAAAGGCCGAGGAGAAGAATGTAGAGCTCCAAGGGTTTACCTGACTTAAAACATCATATCAGACCATAATGAGGTCCCTAAACCAATCCGATCATAATGAGGATCCCTCATAATCAACAGATTGGTCACACCTGACTGATTATATCACCATAGGCCGATCATGATAATTGGTCTGTGGTCGTTCAACAATAACTCCCCATTCCCGGCTTAGAATTTAGTGGACGGACAACGCAAATAATGTAGTGGTGTGTTTCAATGTGAATGAAGAGGTGTCTTAACATCCAGATTGGCAAATATTTGTAAAATCAAGATTAGCAAATTTTTCAACTTCGGTTTCAAAATAAACAAATATGGGTAATTTAACCCACTTGAAGTTTTCCCTGGGTCGCGGTAAATCTTCGACGCTGTCCCAACAATAATGCAACATTGGGTCAACGTCTCATGTTTCCTAAATACATACGTGATAAGCACTTTAAGGGCTAGATTGCTTAGAGAATGGCGTGCCATGAAGAAAGGAAACAGCGGACAGCCAATGGAAAGGCGATTACCTGGCTCCATCCACCTAATATCGCTCACACCGCCGTATGCACGTCACGTGAGGGCAATAAAACAACAGGAAGTGTCCAGTGCGCATGTGTCACTGGTCACTTTGGGCCGCCATTAGATTAGTGATAGATACCTCTGTCTGAAGTCAGTCATGCCGTCATTAGATCAGTGATACAAGTCATGTAGATGCATCAAGAAACAAGAGACGTCGAACCAATGCTGGGTTGACGTTGGGCCAGCGTCGTAGACGGTGGGCCAACAATAACCCAGCATTGGTTAGACGTCTTGTGTTCTCTGGGCAGCTGTCTGAAGTCAGTCATGATGCAATTAGATTAATGCTAGATACCTCAACAAACACGAAACGGCGAACCAATGCTGGGTTGATGTTGGGCCAGCGTCGTAGACGATGGGCCAACATCAACCCAGCATTGGTTCAAAGTCTTATGTTTTCTGGGAGTTGTCCAAAGTCAGTCATGATGCAATTAGATCAATGCTAGATACCTTAGCAAACACAGAACGTCCAACCAATGCTGGGTTAAAGTAGTTTTTCAACTACCGTTCATCGCGGCCCCGATTTTTTGAACCAGTTGCTGTCAATTTAATCAAACTATGAGAATTCAAATCATGATAATAGTTTATAAAATTTGCTGAGAATGTTCTAATAACATGCTACTGTCGTAGGAGGGTTTTTCCCTCTGTCGCAGTAGGGTGTTTTGGCGACAGGAGGTACCAGAGGGTTATCAGGGTTTTGAGTCCTCAGTCGGGCCTACTGTAATACGGGTCGTGGATTTAATCGAGCCAAGGACACAACCAGTTCTCAGACATCAATCACTTTTATTAGTCACGAATACCAATCCAAATGAAAACCTACAGATCAAAAACGTGATAATATAAGAATACAATAATTATTCACTTTCTAAAGCGTAATTCACAATATTAATAATTGTCACTTATTTATCACATCGTTACCAAATATACTTTATTCTCATGAACTAGGCCTACATAAACACTGCTAAATCATAATTACATGAACACGTACCCTAAGTACACCCATGTTGACACATGACCAGCATCAACGTTGCACAGACATTCATACATGTATTACGACCACTTGATCATCACCAACGTCGTGGTAGACACCTACGTCACCTAAATAATAATCGACACATTTCTTATTAAAGTGAATTAATAAAACTAACATCAGCAAACGTATTTCAATTGAAAGAAAGCGGTGTCCCTCACAAGACGGCGAACAACGCCAAATATAATTAAATAAATTAGGTATTTAATTAATCGTTATATTAATTATTCTTTAATATACCTACAATTCTAATTAATATAACTATACGGCTTATTAATAACCACTGCTTCGAATACGAAACAACTGGGCCTTTACTTGAAAACTCACCACTAGGTTGGTCAAAGTAGCTGGAGGACGGCTCCTGGCTGTGTCTCAAACGGTGGTAAGAATGAAAAGAATTCAAACTTGCTTGGCGAAATAGTTATGTGATGGACCGAGAATGACGGGATACATTATAATAAATTATGAGGTTACACCTCACCAGATGGCAACACACGCACCTTAATAACGGCAGTTCATTTAAATTGATAAATAAAGTAAATAGTGAACATGAAAAAATATACCGATCACACTACAGACATCGATATAAGAATGAATGAAATGAAATGAATCGGGCTTTAGGCCACCTTTGTGCACATATAGGCTAAACTAGGCCAGGAGAACCTCCTGAGGATGGTGAGATGATTGAGATGACACAGGAAGCGAAATTCGAGCCCTGGCGGTCTGAGGCCGAGCACGCTACCTCTCGGTCACGGAGGCTCCCCACAATACTGACTTTCACACGTGGATGGGGAAGAAACATTTTTTGTTTCTTTCAAACCGCCGAGACCGGGAACCGAACCCCGAACTCTGGCGTGAAAGGCTAACCACTACCTAGGGCCCCCGCTCAAAGGAATGAATGAATGAAAGCTCCCCCGAAACCCTCGTCTAGATCCAACACTGGCACTAACAACTATAAGTGTTTTTAAGGTTTTATTCGGCCAGTTTCAAGATGTGGAAAATGCCTTCAATCAGTTAACCCTCAAAGCGCTGGAAATTCTTTCGTATAAACCATGAAGACCAAAGGGTTTTTCAATTTAAAATCTTTATAAATGTCTTTCCGTTTCATTTGAATACCTATGTTGTGGGTCTACAGCAATTATAAATATGTTTGCTCTTACAATGCGGGGATCTACTTTAGACATCATAATCTGACGTCTACATACGTCAGATTATGACGTCTAAAGTCGGTCCCCGCGCTGTAAGGGTTATGATATTTTTACGCACATTCGAAGTCATCAACAAACACATCAGGTGAATTTGCTGCGTCTAATATTAGCCCAGTGCTATTAATTATGTGGCCGTTTTCAGCCTTACAAATGAGAAATAAAAATGAGCAATGCATTTTTCAGATTGGCATATATTTCAATTCGCATCTCTAAGTAAGTTTTTTACTAAATTGCAGTTTTGACTCGCAGTAGCGAGACACATATTCCAATTGAGTAAAAAAGTAACTTATATAACTTGGCATTTTAAAGGTTAATAATGTGTTTTAGCGTCGTCACTGGGTTAACCCTTTAACCACCGGTGCCGCATATATTCGGGTTTTCATTTTTTATTATCACATTAAGTACCACCTTTAAACATGTTAAAGATAAAATTTGACATCAATCAGCAATATTTGAAAACAGTTGACCTCTATTTTGTCAAATCTGAATAATTGGGTATTTTATACATTTATAAAATACCCAATATGTCACAATAGACGTCACACCGTACTCATGTGTTGAATTATAATACTTCCATTCAAGGAATTTCATCACAAATATGTCACGTGGTGCATAAATATGTCACGCGGTGCATAAGATATGTCATGTGGTGCATACAATATGTCACGTGGTACATAATATATGGCACGTGGGGCATAAAATATGTCACGTGGTGCATACAATGCGACCCAGAAACTTTTTAATATGATGTTGTGTTGAAGACAGAAGCAATTTTCACTTGATATTTTGTGAAATTTCGGTCACATGTATATATTCATGCCATAAAACAGATATGGCAACATTCGTCTCCTCAAAATTAGTCGTACACCGACAAAACTAGGGTCGTTACCATTCACGAGGAAAAGAAATAATATGCAAAAAGGCCCACAAAGACCGGCAAATTGGAAATAACAGTTCCCCAGCCTCCGCGCTTCATTAGGGAAGAACACTTCTCGATAGAAAAAAACATCTCAGCAAAAAGAAGCATCAATTCAATGCTGGCTCAATGTTGGGCCAGCGTCGTAGACGATGGGCCAACATCGAACCGACATTGGGTCAACGACTCGTCTTTGTTAGAATAGATCCAACGCAACAAGCACAAGATGTTGAGTCAATGTTGATTTAATGATTGGACAACGCCGCAGTCGATGGTCAAACATTGAAACAACATTTTTACAACGTACAGAATAAAACACAGATCCAACGGAACAAACAAAACACAAGACGTTGACTCAATGTTGATTTAATGTTGGTTCGGCGTCGCATACGTTTGCCTAAGATTAAATCAACATTGGGTCGATGCATTGCGTTTGTTGCGGATTTAAAAGTTGAACGACATTACCTCGTCGGCCTAGTCAGTGTTTGATAAAGTTCTTGGTTTGACCAACATTTCGTAGCTATAGGCTACTTCCTCAGCCAGCAAGCATGAAGCGTCGAACCTATGTTGTTTCAATGCTGGGCCAGCGTAGTAGACGGTGGGCCATTGTACCAGCAGCATTATGTAAACGTCTTCTCTTACTACTGTTACTGGATGCTTCTTTTTGTCATTGTAATTTAGTCCGGCGCATTCAGTCTGCCACATTGTTTTTATGACAAAAGCACAATCCCCGCGGGCCACAATCACGCCAGAAAATTCATTATTTGTGTAAAAAATGTATTATCACTATTGCGTCAAAACTTTCAAATGTCAAACAAAAACTGAAAGATTCGAGTTTTGGTCATAGCTAAATTATGTGGACATCCAGGTGGAAAACGATATGTTCTGTATTCAATTGTCAGATTTTCCGTCTGTTGCAATTTTGCGATTCATTTAAAGCTGCAATTAGACTCAATATATCGCAATAGAAAGAAACACGATGTCGACAGGATGCCCTACTCTTATAAAACATAGCATAATAGGTAAGGCAACTGTTGGATTAATGCTGATCCACCGTTTACGGCGCTGGCCCAAACCTTATTCCAGCATTTGGTCATTTCCTCATGTTTTCTGAGTGAAGAGGTAGAGAATCCACATTTTTATTTCGATGTTTACTGTACGTTGAGAATGCTGAATGTCACAATGCGTGAAGAAGATAGAGAGGCGAAATGAGGAGGAATACATAATGTGTCAGCTAGAGCTGAGAGCTAGAGCTGAGCGGTAAATAGATCAGCACAGTCAAGTGTCATCCGGGACCTACCAACAGACACGCATGCGCAAACCAGAGACAATAATAAAGGTATCCCAATAAGCCATAGATGCTGAACCGATGTTGGTTTGAGGTTGGGCCAGTGTCGCTGACGCTGGGCCAGCATGAAAGAACGGATACTGATTAACTCCTCTTGTATGCTAGTGTAGCTACATAGCACAACATAAAGCAATCAACTTTCGTACGTGCGAAGCTTATTGTTAAAACACACCACTTTATTATTTGCTATGTCCGACCACGACATTCTAAGCCGGGGATGGAGAGTTATTGTTGACCAAGTACAGACCAATTGTCATGGTAGGCCTATAGTGCTATAATCAGTCAGGAATGGCCGAGTTGTTGATTATGAGGGATCTTCATTATGATCAGTTGTGTTTTAAGTCAGTTAAAACCCTTGGAGCTCTACATTCTTAGCTGTGGAAAAGGCCTAGGCTTTCGGCCTTATCCACAGCTAAGAATGTAGAGCTCCACGGGCTTCATCATATATTTAATGTCATTTTCAAGTGTAAGCTAATAAATATATAGACGTATAGGCTGGTGTTGTGTAGAACAGTCAGTGAGCAAGATTTACATCAGATAGAGAAGCATAAAACGAAGATCCCTGGTCATTTCCCCAATATTTATAGATTGACCCACGGGAAAGACTAAGAGCATATTTTATACGTGGCGCTATGTGTCCGTCATGAGACCTAAGCAAAAGTGTACCGCTGTACGTTTTCTTAATTTCAAATATTGTCCCGGCATACAAAAAAGACGTTGAGGCAACGTTCTGCTTTATATGAGGGCACAAACGCTTGGCCAAGCTTGAGTCAACCCTGGTCTACTGTTTTGCTTCAGTGATCCTAGACGTTGCCCAGTCTAGTTTCACCAATGTGAGGACACGCTGATCTCTCTGTCTGTCATTGCAGAAGATCCGATGGTGTATCCTGCAGCTGGTGTGTGAACATCATGTGACCATCATGTGACCATCATAGCAAATGCGATTTTTCTCTCGCTATGAGGTTCGACTCTGACACAATGTTTTCTTATTGATTTTGAGATAAAACATTGGAAAAATGTTGTTTAGACACCCATATTGAATTCCTAATAACAGAATAAGTCGGCTAATAATACGGATTAAAAAAAAATATTGTTGTGATTTGCGCCTAAATGGCTAAAACACTGATGGTGAAGTTTTTTATTATTCAGGGAAGAAGTATGACCAGTATGTATCATACAGTCGTTTAAAGCCAAAAGGCCGTATCTGCAGATACTGCATTTTGGCTTTGCAGAGCAGTATACGGCTGTATTCGCCAGTGAGTGATGGATAATCTCGCAGCTAGTGTGCCCTATCTATTATTTACTTGTTTAGCGAGGGGAACGAATGTGCTCATACTTTAGTACTGTGTCTCAAAATAGGTGATTTCCTACGTTCTAGAAGTTTTTCGTTCATAAACATACGCAGAAAATACTGTATTTGAGATAATTTATGTACACGAGATGTGCTTGTAAGTACATTAAAGCAAAAATATACCTCAATTTATCACCATGGGATGAATTGTCTCGTTTTTGCTCTTTAACAGTGTTTAAAAATACGAATTTCAAATATTCTATCGCCTTGAAACAAAAGTACAATGAAATGCATATTTTCTTATGGTCCCTTTCAGTTATTAATTAATTAACATGAGCAATCTATATTTTTCAAATTAATTTTTCTAAAATATTTAAAGCGCACAAAAATTATCTATTGCATGCATATTAATAAGTGAATTGCGACAGAAACTCACACATTAAAGAATCAGTAAATAGATGATTTCACACCCTTGAGGCGCTAAATACGACAATAGCCGTTTTTATTCCGTTTTATTAGCCTACCAAATCACTGTTATTGGTAACGAAATGTGTGTTTAAACATCAATATTTGCAAATGTTTGGTCTCAAATTAACATATGAGTAAATTTCACCGACTTGAAGTTGTGGGTCGCGGTAGCGAGACACAATTTAAAGTGGGTTTAAATTTAAATTATTTAATTCAGCACTTAAAGTGTTAAGAGGACTAATGACAATTTTGGTCAAATTCACTATGAAAACACTACAGCCGCGGATAAAAAGGTAAAAGTGCAGGTTTATAGTCTGATATCAAATTTGAATACCTATTACCCGACTTCACATGTTTACCCCTTGGTCACCGAACCTATTCATTCGTGTGCCATTTCAACTCCACGGAGAGCATAGAGTCCTTTAACTAATTCAGCGCATTCAACTTATCGTATATAAACATAACCATCTCTGTCCTATACTAGGTACTCATTTTCGCTTGAGTCAAGTGAAGCATTTAAGGGTGAAGTGCCTTGTTCAAAGACACAACATTGAAACAATGTCCCAAGATTGAGAGGGGGGAAACATGATATTTCGTTGAAAATCCTGCACCAAACGATGGGCGAAACCGCACGGCAGGTAGAGACATCGGCAAAGCGCCTTCTCTATAACCATTGCGCCATATCCCTCTCTGGGGGAGCTAGGGGAACACTGCTTCTGAGTAATGTCAGTCATTTAATAATCGGATAGAAGTGGATCTTTTTCAATTCATTTCCTGAAATACAGGGTTTGTAACAATGCACAGAAACGAGAATGAGACATGTGTTGTTTTTTAGTGATCAGATGGGATTACTGTTCTATGCCCATGTCACACTCCTGAGATTACCTCGTCTCAGAGGAGCTTCGGGGATCTAGCACTCAAATCAATGTCTGCATCTGGATTCTTTCAAACTGCCTTTGCGTTATATTGATTTGTCCCACATAACTTATAATCAACTACCTTTAGATATCTTTGTTACTATCTGAGGAGGGAAAAAACTAATATTACATCAAAACCAGCTTCATGTATATTTAAATGGCCAGCTTTGTCAAATATAGTTTGAGGTGACAATTACGTTTGCACTATACACTATATTGTCACCTGAAGTAGAACTATATTTTCCAAACAAACAACTGTTTTTTGCATATAACTACGAGTTTCATTTTACTTATTTTATAGTTCTTGTACTTCAATACCTTGATTTATTTGTAACGTGTTGAAACTGACCAGTGCAGATCGAGCCACCGACCCTGACATCGCAACGCCTGGGTGCAACCAACCAATGTTGGCCGGAGTACTGTCCGACTTAACATAAAACATTTGCATTTATTTGTTTCAATATTTTGTGTAACGATTTTCATGGCTGCGACTTTAAAGTTTGTATTATCTTTTATTGATAACAATACTAATTTTATCTCTGCCTCGAATGCCAACGGTCTCACAAATATCATTCTATCATGTACTATTTTGAGTATATAACTAGAGTATAATGAACTTTTTAAGCTAAATTGAACATGGTAACTCTAGTTCTCAAATATCTGTTTAAAATGATGAGGACATCCATATTTTATTAACTATATTTGTGTTGTTAAAACGTCTTGTTGTACAGTTCAATCGATGCTATTCGAGTATTTTTATGATCTTTGTTTAACTATTTTCTGCTAAAATGAAGGGGAATGAAATGGAATGAATGGGTTTTTTCGTGTACATATAGGCTAAACTGTGCAATGAGGATGATGAGATGAATGAGATGACTTCTGCTAAAATAAAGGCCATTTAAAGCATACTCATAAACTTCACTCAAATTAGGTCGAGATGTGTCAATCATTCCATCATTCTTCTTGATGGAGAGATGAATGGTTGTCCACAGATACCTCATAATGTTTCCAGGCATTGGATGATTTCTATTTTTAGGCGGCGTATGTGGCTGACTTTACGTGACCGTTCACCAGGGGTCGTACTCATAATGACACCACGATAGTGGTCGCCATCCATCAACCCGGGAAAAAACTGAAAGAAACAGTCAACCAGATTGTACCCCAGCAAACAGGAGACGTTGAGCCAATGAAGGGATAATGTTGGGCCAGCGTCGCAGACGGTGGGCCAACATTATCCCAACATTGGCTCAACGTCTAGTGATTGCTGGGATGGGACATCCTGGAAACTGTGTAAAGACGTTTTGCCAACAGCGCACATGCTGGCCCAACATTGAGCTGATACTGGCCTAACGTTCTACCAACTGATTGAATGTCGCCCGCCATTGTTAAACCACCATTGGTTCAACGTTGGGCTAATGGTTCAGATGTCGGGCCAACATTGAGTCAATATTGTCCTGAAGTTAAATGATGTGAAAGAGGTGGTGACACCAGTATCATCGAGACGTTGACCCAGCGTTGGTTTAAAGTTGGGGCAACGTCTCGTTATAACAACAAGCGAGAAGACAGATTGGGCAAGGGTCTGACTTTAAACAGAAGGACAACACTACAAAACAGTCACTGACCTTTGTGACAGAAATGGGTAATTGAATTGGGGTTTGAAACGCCTTTGTGTACAGATAGGCTAAATCGGGTCAGATAAGCCAAGATGAAACATTACAAAACCCTCATACACATGTTTCGAAATCAGACTGTAATGGGGGATACGCGTCCATCATGATTTTGCGTCTGTGTGCTCCAAACTGTTCAAATGCTTAGGGTTCACAGTGCTATATATTGTACTGCTCGCTATGAAAAATCTTTGAAGTTTTTTTAAAGAAGTAGCGGTATGCCCCGAGGCTTCTCAATGTCTTGAGACTGCCACGAATTGTAGAAAAACAACATAGATCCGCATTCATTCACTCACTTAGCTTATAACATGGCTGCTAAGATGTTGTGGCGTACTACGGAGATTCCTTTAGATGGCTCAGTAGTTCACGAGTGAGTGGTTTTGTGCCAGACTAAAACCATAAGCTTCTTACTTGTAGCTTCTAATCAGAAGATAAAGGAAGTATTTAAAAGAGGGGTTTCTCGACAGGACGCATTCAAATCGGAATACATTGATCATATTGAAAACTGCATGCCTTAGCGTTTTGTCTCACGGCGTACAGGTCTACATTCATCCTGATGCATGAATTGCATCAATCAGCAAGATTTCTGAATCGTTGAACTACATTTTGCCAAATATGAATAATTGTCAGCCATTTGAAGTTGTAAATCACGTCAGCGAGACGCATTCCGTCATTGGCAGGTTTATTTCCCAGTACAAATTTTAACTCTTAAATCAGCCATTGAGATCCTTTCATTGTACTAACACATGTGCTACATGGAAATCCCAATAAATATGTTTATACCAACTCTCAAATCGCTAAATTAAACAATTAAATTTTCAACACTTGAAGCTGTTTCTCATTACCGATATAGGATAAAATACTTTATCATTTTTTTTTTAATAGTATTATTTACCAGCTATCCGGATCTGAAAAGGTAAGATATAAAACGACTTGAATGGTTAAAGCTGGCTTGTGGACTTGTAGAAAAATGGATACATCTGAAGACTACAGACACAACTTACTGGGTAAAAAATCTAATTTATGAATATGGAGTTTAAGGAGTTGAGTGTTAAGAGTGTTAATGCGTTTCTAAATGCTTCTAGGTATGATATTAATCACTGCTCTGTATCGGAGGAGTGATCAGGATAGCACGGGGGGGGGGGGGGGTGGATGAAGGAAGAGTTATCCCGAGGGAGGAGTGGAGGTGACGGGAAGAGCCAAGTATCGGTGACTGTTATCATAGCCGCCAGCGCAACGACCTGTCCCACAGCTCTGTCATGCAACAACACCACCCCCTCTGACTGAGAGACATTGATCGCTCAAATCTAGCGGATACCATTTTAGCGGCTCGCGATATCTGTTTGGGAAAGGCCGCTTCCTCAAATAATGTCCCCTTTTTTACCCCCAGGCCGGGATTCCGGAGAGCGAATTACGGAGGGTTTCGTGTGGCTTTTTACCCTTTATGCCCCGCTCTCCTTTGAGGCACTTAGGGTAGTCCTATCAGCAAGCTGATCCAATGTTGATGTATCGCAGGGCCAAAGTCGGAGACAATGGCCCAGCATTGCAACAACATTGGGGTCTCTTGTTTGCTGAGTTACGGATTCACTCACTCACTCACTCACTCACTCACTCACTCACTCACTCACTCACTCACTCACTCACTCACTCACTCACTCACTCACTCACTCACTCACTCACTCACTCACTCACTCACTCACTCACTCACTCACTCACTCACTCACTCACTCACTCACTCACTCACTCACTAACTCACTAACTCACTCACTCACTCACTCACTCACTCACTCACTCACTCACTCACTCACTCACTCACTCACTCAATCACTCACTTACACTTATTCACTCATTCATCAACTCACGAACACACTTCTCAATATCGTATTATAATGTACTAATATGGGGCATCACATCACACAGCATTTCTATATTTAATCCGTGTTTTATGTCCTCCATGACCAGGTTTCCATGAGAGCATCAGGGATATTATCGACACTATGAATGATGCGGCGACAATCGTAACAAGATCTGCAGAAGAAAATAATGCGTGAAACCGAGAATACTATTATAGTTACAGCTTGAGATGTTTCCCATGACTCATTTACAGTGAATTATTTAGTTTAGGAGCGATATCATCAGCCATGCAATTTCAAACAGCAGCAACTGCTCACTTTCCAAGTAACCAGTTGCTGCTGTGTGTATTACAGCACAATTTCGTTCTGCTCTGCAAAGCCAAAAGGCAGTATCTGCTTACTTTACCCCTTTCTGGTCACGTGGTTAGGAGAGCAATCCCTTTAACCCTGAAAGCACTTAATTTTGATTAATAAAACCTTGGAGACCAAAGGGTTTATTTCATTTTGATATCATCATAAATGTCTTATTCAGCTCTTTCCGATTCATTTGAATACCTATGTTATGGGTCTACGGCCATTAGAAATAGTTTTTCTCTTATAGTGCGGGGATCGACTTTAGTCGTAAGAATCTGACGTCTACAGACGTCAGATTCTGACGAGTAAAATCGGTCACCGCGCTGTGAGGGTTAACCGACTTTAAACGTCCGAATCTGAAGTATAAAGTCGGTCCCCGCACTGAAAGAGTAAACTATTTATGATTGCCGTAGACCCATAACGTATTGGCATTCAAATGAAGCGGAAAGAGCTAACTAAAACATTTATGATGATTTCAAGTGAAAAATAACCCTTTAGTCTCTTGATTTATATAAAAATATTACAGCGCTTTTAGAGATAAAGCATGGAGCTGTAGCAGACAGTTGCATGGTTATAGTAAGCAGATACTGCCTTTTTGCTTTCTACGGCAGCATTGATACATGGTGATTGCTGTTTGCCGCCCCCAGCAAAGACGAGCCGTTGAAACGATGATGGCTTAATGTTGGGCCAGCGCGGGCCAGCATTAAGCCAGCGTTGTTTTAACGTCCCGTGTTTGCTGAGCTGGACCAGGTTCGTATACTGCTCTCTTATTGTGCGCCTTATGTCACACTGGGGGGTACTGTCACCATATTTATGGTCTTTTTCTTCTACAAACACATGGACGTGCGCGCAATAGAAAATACGCTTGGTAGTTTACACAAGTTTCTGGGTGGTTCACTCCATATCGAATTTGCTCACTCCTACGCGCAGTCCCGTTAGCTCACTCACAACCTGCCCTCCCCTCAGGCGTATGTGCACTGATGAATCAGTGTGATAGGCCCTAAATTGGCAATGTGGATTTTTGTTATTGGATGTGCGAGTTATTGTGTGGCGTTTTCCACATATCGGCGATAATATATAATAGGGACATATGAGATGTGATGTTGTCGGTGACCATGTAGTCTCCACACCGCAATCATATGGGGTGTTGGTTGTTTGTCGCATATGCCTATGGTTAGAAGACAATGTTCATGTGATTAGGAGAGCAACTAATGGTCATGTGGCTGTTTACAATCCTGTTTAAATAATAAGTTTAAAAAAAGTTTATACGGTACTTATCCCATTTATCCAATAGCTTTTTTTAAGACATTATGTATGATTGTGAAGCCTTTAATATGTATTATCACAGTCCAACCTTCAGACTTACAATGTACGTTTAAACAATACACTAACATGCTTAAAACAACTTTATTACATCTAAAACAGCAATTGTGTAGCATTTGTCAGCGTTACTAATGTTACTAATGCATAAATTACGACTACAATCATTTCTGGACATGAAAGAGCTGATTTCCCCTTTAAAAACCTGATAATGTCCCTAAATAAATCAGAAGATGATTCTAACTAAAAAAATCATTAGAAATTGTGGTGTTTGATTAAATAATAATTAATTGTAGCATATCAAAATGTAACTTCAAAATAACCTTATTTTCACAGATTGTGATTTCAGCAAAAATGGAAGCTGGTTTGTTGTCAATACGGTATATTCAATTATGTATGAAAGGAATACGGCAAGCTAGATATAATGTGAAATAGAAAATTCAAATCACAGATACAAAATAGCAACGGAATGCACTCAATAAAAGACAATTACTATAGCATTAGCATTAGTATAATTACAATAATTACAATAATAAGAATATTAAATTAATAAATTCCAGCAGATGGAATGTCCAAATGAGAATTACCGGTGTGTACAAGGAGGTTGATTAAAAAGAAAATCCGTTTTTGACATGAAAGTACTTCAGGCGGCATATATAAAACAGAAAATCTAACTCAGACAATAATCTGTGTTGCGCCATCTGTATTTGGCGAAGTAGACCGCGGGAGAGAGCTCGTCCTTAATTAAATCCAATACGGATGCAAGGCAGAGACTGAGTGGATTTCCCCTGGAACAACATAGGAGGTATAAAA
Organism: Flabesymbios commensalis; assembly: GCA_964017125.1. Classification (NCBI taxonomy): domain Eukaryota; kingdom Metazoa; phylum Annelida; class Polychaeta; order Terebellida; family Flabelligeridae; genus Flabesymbios; species Flabesymbios commensalis. The sequence goes on from OZ024910.1 coordinate 12,331,770, forward strand.
GTCACCAGCATGGCAAGCTGACCGGGCCAAAATCACATTCCCTAACATTACCAGGGACTATAACACAGGATGCATAAAAGAGACTAGTATGGGAAGAAGAGCCAGTCAGAGTCAGATTGCCTTAGCGTTAACCCTCAGGGCTACATTCCCCTTTGTTGTTTCCCTTAATTTGAAGCTGGAATTGTTGACGTAATACCCAGCTTCACATCAAGGAAATTTTTTAAACCTTTAATCGCTAAATTAAATAAAGTAGGGGTTAACCCTTAAAGCGCTGAATTACTTTTTGTATAAACCATGGAGACACATTTTTTTCAATCTGAAACCATCATAAATGTTTTGGTTAGCTCTTTCTGCTTCATTTGAATACCTATATTATGGATTTACGGCCATTAGAAATATATTCATTCTTACAGTGCGGGGATCGACTTTAGTCGTCGGAATCTGACGTCTCTAGACGTCAGATTCTGGCGTCTAAAGTCGATCCCCACGCTGTAGAGGTTAAAGCTGTCTTTAGGTTTGTGGTGTGCGAGCTTGTCGTTAAGGCCACAACACCTCATAGAGTTATCTTGTGGCGTCACAGGCGCAGTGCCCGTCATTAGCACCTTAGATGTCTAATTAATAGGCCCTGCTTATGGTACAGAGTAACGCAGGCATGTCTTAAACATGAATGCTGCTTTAATACTTTCAAGCCTGAAACTACCATTGTAATCTTCAACCAATACTAGCCGCGAATTGCAGTCGTGATTCTCGACATGTAGTGGATGAAGATGACTTGAAGTGGGTGGCAAATGAAATAAAGATATAGTTATGATCAAAACGGTACAAGGAAAATGTTCGCTCCAAAACCTCCAGGTGTACGAAATTAAATCCCAAAATGAAAAATGATGTTTTGATGCATCGTGAGGGTTCAAAGGTCTTATGTTTATCTGACTTGACTCCTGTTTAGATTTTTAAACCCCTCATGTCTCATTTTTACAGATAATTGAACAGTTGTAATGGAAAAAAATAAATAACACATGCTATAATTTACCACATAAATGAACTTTAATCAGGCATAATAAACTTATTTTTAAAATATTAAATCGGGTCATTTTTACTACCTTTGTGTGAGAAATACTATGGCCAGTTATATCTTTAGGTGTGAGAAACAATGTTAAATGGGCTATGTGATAAAATGTGAACAAAAAAAAAAAATTCAAACGGTGTATTTGATTTTTTGTTTTTTTATATCTATCACTGGTGCAGTGCCCGCTTCTTGTAAAGTCGGAGATCGCGGGTTCGAATCCCACTCTGGCCTTCAATTTTCAATGAAATAAAAATGTTTCTTCCCCGCTCACTCGTAAAAATGCATTAGAGTGGGGAGCCTCCGTGAGCGAGAGGTTGCGTGCTCGACCTCAGACCGCCAGAGCTCAAATTTCGAATCCTGTGTCTGAAGGGCAGTGTCATCTCATTCATCTCACCATTCTCAAGAGGTTCTCCTAGCCCAGTTTAGCCTATATATGTGCACAAAAGTGGCCAAAAAACATTTCATTTCAATTTTATCTATCACTAAAAGATCTAGATACGAGCCTTTAAACCTTAAAGCGCGGGAATCGACTCTAGTCGTCAGAACCTGACGTCTGTAGACGTCAGATTCTGACGACTAGAGACGATCCCCGCACTGTAAGAGTAAAAATATTTCTAATGGCCGTAGACCCATAACATAGGTATTCAAATGAATCAGAAAGAGCTAACTAAGACATTTATGATGGTTTCAGATTGGATAAAACTCTTTGGTCTCCATGATTTTTATAAAACAATTCAGCGCTTAGGAAGTTACACTGAAGCATACCCAGCAAACACGAGACTTTAAACCAATGTTGTATTAATGTTGGCCCACCGTCTTCGACTTCGGACCAACATTAAAACAACATTGGTTCAAAGTCTCGTGTTTTCTGGTTAACGTCTCACAGAACATCAGAATGATCAGATCAATTGGCTTATTGCTGCACATTACCTTTTAGTGGTGGACACGGGGCCTCCTGAATTTCACTTTTTATCGCCCATCTCATACCCCCCAGGCTGCTGCTTATTGTGTTGATCCACGGCGCTGTTTTGGATGAGAATATTTGAGGTAACACAGATTAGCCCGCCCCCTAGCGCTAAACTCATTATCAGCCAGATATGAACAAACGAAGCAATGTTGCCTTAATGCTGGGGAAGCGTCGTGGACGTTGGGCCAGCGTTAAGCCAGCATTGGGTCAATGCCTTGTGTTTGCTGAGCATCTGCAACTTTCCTAACAAAAAGGAGACATTAAACTATTGTTAGTTCAATGCTGGGCCAACGTCCTAGATGATGGACCAGCATTAAAACAACATTGAGCCAACGTCTCGTGTTTGCTGGGCACACGAGACATTGGCCACATACTGCCACAATACTGGGACGGAGTCTTGCAAGGTGGCCCACCATTGAGCCAACATTGATTCAACAGAGCGTATTCACCGGGTTTTGTAATACCATCAGTGGCAGGGACGTGGGGCATACAATGAGTATTATGGGTATAAAAATACAATCTTGCAATTTTCTATGTCAGTGTAAAGAATCAATGGATCAAAATACAATGGAAACTGTTATGAGGGACCGCTATTATGGGAGATCGACCTGCAATGGGAGACCACCTTTATGTAGACCGCCCAGCAAACACGGTGAATTCGCCCAATACCATCTCAATGTTGGCCCACCGTCTACGCTGGCCCAACATTGAAACAGCATTGGGCGAATGTCTCGTGTTTGCTGGGCGACCTGCTATAGGATACCACCTTTATGCAGACCGACCTGCTATGGAAGACCACCCTCAATGGAGACCGACCTGTAATGGGAAACCACTCTTATGGGAGACCTACCTGTAACAGGAAACCACCTTCATGGAGACCGACCTGCTATAGGAGACCACCCATATGGAATACCAATTTTCTATGGAAGACCACCCTTATGGAGACCGACCTGCTATGGGAGACCACCCATATGGAATACCAAATTTCTATGGAAGACCACCCTTATGGAGACCGACCTGCTATGGGAGACCACCCTTATGGGAGACCACTCTTATGGGAGATCGACCTGCTATATATGGGGAACCATCCTTATGGGCGACTGACCTGCCAAGGGAGACCACCCTTATGGAAGCCGACCTGCTATGGGGGGACCACCCTTATGGGAGACCGACCTGCTATGGAAGACCACCCTTAATAGAGACCGACCTTCTATGCAAGACCACCCTTAATAGAGACCGACCTTCTATGGGAGACCACCCTTATGGGAGACCATCCTTATGGGAGACCATCCTTTTGGACGACCTACCTGCTATGAGAGACCATCCTTATGGGTGACTGACCTGCTATGGGAGACCATCCTTATGGAGACCGACCTGTTATGGGAGGCCACCCTTATGGGAGACCACTCTTATGGGAGATCGACCTGCTATATATGGAGAACCATTCGTATGGGAGACAGACCTGCTATGGGAGACCATCCTCATGGGCGACTACCCTTATGGGCGACCGACCTGCTATGATAGACCACGCTTATGGGCGACCGACCCGTTATGATAGACCACGCTTATGGGAGACCGACCTGCTATGATAGACCACGCTTATGGGCGACCGACCCGCTATGATAGACCACGCTTATGGGAGACCGACCTGCTATGATAGACCACGCTTATGGGCGACCGACCCGCTATGATAGACCACGCTTATGGGCGACCGACCTGCTATGATAGACCACGCTTATGGGCGACCGACCCGTTATGATAGACCACGCTTATGGGAGACCGACCTGCTATGATAGACCACGCTTATGGGCGACCGACCCGCTATGATAGACCACGCTTATGGGAGACCGACCTGCTATGATAGACCACGCTTATGGGAGACTGACCTGCTATGATAGACCACGCTTATGGGAGACCGACCTGCTATGGTAGACCACGCTTATAGAAGACCGACCTGCTATGATAGACCACGCTTATGGGAGACCGACCTGCTATGGGAGACCACCAACTAGTTCCCCCCCAAAAAAATAAAAATAATAATGAGTATAAACAGTATCTGTTTACAATATTACGATCGTTGAGTTTCGCTGATGTTTTTAGTATCTGACTGACTGTCTAGTTTTTCCATATTTTTAGTGTAATTTTGTAATAATATTTCTGAGTTTGACGCAGATTCTACGAAAAAAAAATTATTTAGAAGAAATGAAAAATTGCGTTTTTCATAGATAAAATCTATAGCTCTACGTCGACCCCCTTGTGCACCCTCAGCATCCATACCCCAACATTTACCAATGCTGGGTTGATGCTGGGCCAGCGTCGTAGACGATGGGCCAGCACTAGCACATAACTTAGTCCACATCTCTTTTTTGCTGATGTAGCAGATTCGGCGGTGTCCATCATCATATACCCATACACTGCTGCCCAGTCACCCAAACAAAACTGCCAGGGTCCCAGCCAAAAGATCCACGCCACGTTACAGTTATGACAGTTACCATGGCAACACAGGCAAAATCTATGTCCTAATATAATCCGCTTGCCATGCCCAATTTCACCTTTTATATTCTATGTCATTTTTACGGGTGAATGTAGCTGCGCATACTTTTTCTCCGCAGATGAGTTATGTTTGCGTTGTAACTGGGGTTATGCGTGTTTCTCTCTTTCCGCTTCATTTGTTCCGTTTGAAGCCCTGACGCCTGATGGATCATTGATAAATATGACAGTTTTTTGCCATCTGCAGCTTCCAGTGAGCAATTTCTCATTGAAAGCCGTCATATTTTTCGAGCTTGCATGTGAATTGTAGAAGGTTACTCAGATTGTACCAGAAACAAAACTGAAATACAAAGAAATACAATATGTTTTTTGTATTTTATGTCACTGGAGTAGGCCCCTATTATTAACGAAGCTTTAAAATGGCTCACAAATCATACCTAAACGACGTCAGTTTTAAACATTTTACCATATAAGTTATCTAATCTAAATTTCCACCCACGACCCACATATTTGCAACGATTATAGTCCTGATTAACCCTAAACCGCCAAATTATTCAACTTGAATTTTCACCCACTTGAAGTTGTGTCTCGCTGACGCGATCCACAACTTCAAGTGAGTGAAAATTACTCAGAATTGACAAAATGGAGGTCAACTTTTTTTTAAATCTTGCTGATTTAATGTTAAATTTTATCTTTAACATGTTTAGAATGTGGTAGTTAATGTGGTAATAAAAAAATGGAAACCCGAATATATGCGGCACCGGCGGTTAAAGGGTTAACCGTTGTACTGCTGGAGCCGTATATATCATGATATAGACGGCTTCAAGCATCAATATCAATATCAAGAAACTTGTTAAAATCGTTGTTGCCAGACGCTCAGTTAATCAAATTATTCAATATCGGACATCTCTATTTATCTTAGATATAATTATTTTTCGGCATTTGAAGCTGGACATTGCGTTGGCAACTCGTTTCAAATTTATGAAAAATATTCACAGACAATTCAGAAACACTGCTAGAAATGTTGACTTGATACAAGATCGCGCATATTATGTATACTATAGTTTCGAGCTCAAAAACACACCTGCTCTTGTATGAAATGTTCTTTTGACCCCTTTAACCGCCGGTGCCGCATATATTCGGGTTTTCAGTTTCTATTAGCACATTAAGTACCACCTTTTAAACATGTTAAAGATAAAATGTGACTCCATCAGCAATATTTGAAAACAGTTGACTCCCATTTGTCAAATCTGAATAAATTTCAATCACTGGAAGTTGTGAATCGCGTCAGCGACACACAACTTCAAGTGGGTGAAAATTCAGATTGAATCATTTGGCGGTTGAAGGGTTAATGAAATTACCATCATATGAAATGTGCTACACACAATCATACTATGTTTTTAATACTAAATGCTGTGTATAATGGGCCTCGTGGCCTTACATTACTTGTATAAAGATTACTTACTTACACACGGGTTAACCCTAATTTCTCTTATCATTTCCTCGAGACGTCAGCTGCTTCAGTAATATCAAACTCAAATTCAACGAGCCGAGCAAACATGATTCGGGGGCGTGATCATGGCCACGAAGGTCATAGAGAAGCGAACATATTTTCAGTCACAGGTTATCCAGCTTAACCCTTTAAGCCCTCACGATGCATTGAAACATCATTCTACATCCCTAAAAGCAGGCTTTATTTTCCTACAAACTAGGGGTTTTCGAATGAAAATTTACAATACATGCATGCGAATTTTCTCGAATTTTTCACCCACTTCAAGACACCTTCATCCACCGCAAGTCGAGAATTGCGACAGCAATTCGCGGCTTGTAGTGGATGAAGATGACAATTGTAAATTCAGGCTTGAAAATGTTAAAGCAGCCCCTTGGGATGACATCAATTTTCGTTTTTAATTCCGTACTGAAGTAGTGTATCCCACGGATCATGTTTTTATTTTTTTCAGAATTTTTATATTTTTACAAATATTTTTAATCAACATTTCTATGAAACCAGAAGTAACCCAAACAAACTATTTGTATACCTGAAGGACGATTAAATGTTTTAACAGCATTGGGCCACATGCTGATGGCATCGGCCCAGCGTTGGGTAGACAATTAGTGCTGCAGGTGTGTCCTCCCGTGTCCTGACTATAAGACACCAATTAGCGGCGAATGCTCTGATCTTACCGTCTGATACGTGGGAATATGGGATGTAAAGTGCTGAATATTGCTGACTTGTTTTGTTTACATGGCAATATACGACCTGGAAATACAACTATTTTACTCTTTTTCGGTGCTTTAAAATTGTTTTTTGACTTTTTCGTATTTTCAGTTAAGATCAGTAGGCTATATAGCTTTATATAAATTAAATTTTCAAAATTGACAACATTGAATATGTCTCATCCCAAGGGTTCCCTTTAAATAACATTGGTGGCCAATGGCTAAAGAGTGTTAATGAGAGTCTCTGTAGCATGCTGACAGATCACTAGGATTGTGTCAATAAAAGCTTAGGATAGATCATCGATTTAGGATGAAAGGGTGTCTCTGAAAGACACCCTTTCATCTCAAACGGGCGACATGATAACATCGACCGTCAGCCCAAGCCAGTGAGGACAGGCTGAGTCAAATGATGGCAGACCGGACGCGTGTTGCTCTTTAAGCTCGATTGGTCGCCATCTATTATCTCATGAGGAAATCGCTCGTTGCTCAAGGCCACAGGAAGAATGCTGCAGGAAGACACGTGGAGCGATGTGACTATAATGCGATTTAGGTGGATCCATAGGAAGTGGGTAGGGTAAGATGTGCGCTTTGTAAAAAAATTATCATAACACGTAGGCCGATTTTGCTTTAGCTTTCATGTAAAATAATATGTGTCGAAATTCTTCAGTATATGTATATACCTTCTTCAGTATATAATATGTATAGACGTTCTTTAGTATATGATATATAAAGACCTTCTTCAGGCATCTTGCCAGATAATCTTGCTGTATTATGGTGTATCATGAATTCTACAGCAAAACCGCTCGAGCGCTTCTGTAAAAAAACATAACTTGTTGAAGGGTGCAATTCTCCTGTAGCCTGCGTGGAATAGCAAGATTTATTGTTCAGCATATTTTTGTCAGTTTACATCAGGACTGATATCATAAGATAGATAGATATTATATATAGATATTATACGACATGTAAGTTCTACAATATAATGGCAAACAACAGTAACTGCTGTCCTGCTGAATTGTTTCAATTGTATTTTTCGTCATTTGAAGCTGGAATTTCTAACGCAATTTCCAGCTTCAAATGTCGAAAAATATTACTATTTATGAAAAATAGACATGTCTCAAATTAAATTATTGGGTCATCTAAGCATCTACTAAAAACTATTTTATCAAAATTAAGTGATATTTGTATTGATCTAAAACATCCTCAACCCCGTATATATCCGGGCCTAGCAGGACAAGGGTTAAAAGTCAGCCGTTACTGCTGTTGGCCCTAGTAGCACGGCAGCGTTATTTTATGGTGTTTTGCAATCACAAGGCTGTATAAGATTGGTCCAGGGAGGGCCATATCACGGGCATTGCACTTCTCGCTTGATTTGCCGCCATTTTATCTGACCTAGAAATCGTTTCTGACACGCAGCTGACCGTGAATAGATAACGGACGGGGTCACAAACCCCACAAGGCATGCAAATCCAAGGTCACTCAATTCAGGAAACCGACAATATCTTCAAACTGAAGTTGTGAAACGTATGTGGCTACTTCGTACAGTGACAACATATTTCAGATAGAAAAATATTTTGTTGTTTGGTACTTATTTATTTTAACTTTAGATAAATCATGTATATGTACACAATCACTTTACGAATATGAAAACGTGCTGCGTGTGTTAGAATATCAAATTGATTTAGCGTCATTTATCTAACCTAGAATTCCTATTATTATTATTCATTTTGTTTTATTTCATTACATTTGTGACGATGGTGATTTTTCTCCGTGCAAAAACAAGTGGTTTATGTTATCTGCCATTGCAAGATTTGTGTTAACCCTTATCCTGTTAATGATAATTTATTTAAATTTTCAACCACTTCAGGTTGTGTCTCGCTACCGCGATCCACAACCTCAAGTGATTGAAAATTACTCATATTTGTTAAATTTGAGAACATTTACAAATCTTCATGTTTACACAGTTATTTCATCCTCAATAACAGTGGTTTAATCGGATAAAAAAATTGAATAAAAACGACTTTTGTCGCGATCGATCAGCAGGCATAGGGTTAATACAACCGATTAATTTCGCATGCACCGAATTGCAATATTGTGACGAGTTAGGCATCGTGGAGATACCTAGTGACAATAGATACACAGTATCCAGTGTGGAAAAACAAGGAACCTCGCCGGAGGATGCCATCATGAGGAGTTAACCTTTAGAAGTGAGTGGCAGATGCTGGAAGACCTCCTCGTCCCCTCCCCTGTAATAATGCCTAAATATAGCCTCACACTGATTACCACAAACCCCACCTGGTGGCAGAAATAAATCTCTCTCAAATCATCTGCGCCGTAGTACATTAGCCCTTGTTCCGCTAGAGCCGTATTTATGCAAACAAGTTTGAATAAAATGAAAAGCCACTTTGTGTTAGATAGTTTTAGCAAATAATTTAATTTTCATAATACATTTCTTTCCGTCATTTGAAGCTGGAAATTGCGTCAGCAATTTCAGATTCAAATGACGAAAAACATCAGAAGGGTTAACATTATACAACTTACGATAGATGGAATATGGGAACTCATTTTGCCTGCTATACCTGTATACAGCAAGGTTGGACTAGTGGTAAAGGCTACTGCGCTAAAATTGCCAGCTCTAGTTTTGTTACTATTTTGTAAGCTCCAATGATGTGCAATCAGCTTCGCTAGTAGTCACGCGGTGGATGTTTCTATTATGAAATTACAAACCAGTTGTTTGTTGCCATTTGGTAAGCTCCAATGATTATAGATCTAGATCCACTTATCGAAGTTATAATCCGTTCGGAAACACAACTGTGGAATATTTAAGTACAAGTATAAATATGGGTGCAAGCGTTCCAAAATCTAAAGCCTTGTTCCCCAAATTCGCAAACAGCAGTTCGCCGTGGATCGTTTTTTGTGGGTTGTGGTCTAATTATTCGGTGAGTAGCCTATGTACTGTGGTAATTCATCAATAAAAATGCAATATTTATGTACAGACTTCTGTGTTTCCAGCTAATATTATTTTTCCGAATCCTCACCATCCGAAGACGTCAATAAATACCAGAAAAAAACCAAGATATTTTTGTATGTGGGCCTTAATTGCTTAATCTTTGTAAAGGTTTTACCATGTTTGAAGTTCATCATAGTTATACATACAGTATTTTTCGCAGAACTGAGGGAGGGGGCATGTTTTAAGAGACTCTTAAGCAGATAATCGGCTCTATCCCTATCTATCTCCTTAACCAATCCTATCTTTCGAACCCTCAAGATATTTGTCATTGGCCTTGAATGAGTGAATATTGATTTACGTTGCTTTAGATGTTGCTTTAAATGTTTTTTATTCAATGACGTTTGTTCAAAATTTGCCACGTGATGCAGAAATATGACAATGAAAGGGTTAGCCCCCTTGTCCCGCTAGGCCCTTATATATACGGTGTCAAGCATGTTTCAAATCAATAGAAATTGTTAGTTTTATATAATAGTTTTTAGTACATGCTTTGTAATTTAATACTTTAATATTGCAGATGACGTGTGTTCAAAATTTGCCACGTGATGCAGAAATATGACAATGAAAGGGTTAACCCCCTTGTCCCGCTAGGCCTTTATATATACGATGTCAAGCATGTTTCAAATCAATAAAAATTGTTAGTTTTATATAATAGTTTTTTAGTAGATGCTTTGTAATTTAATACTTTAATATTGCAGATGACTATTTTTCATAAACAGAAATGTTTTTCTTCATTTGAAGCTGGAAATTGCGTCAGCAATTTCGTCTTCAAATGACGAAAAATACAAACAAATAAATTAGCAGGTTAAAGGTTAAAATGCGGGGGGTGGTATTTTGTGGTATTTTGTGAGTGATGCGACGTCACTCCAGCTATTTTATGGCGTGGCCTTGAATGCAATAATTAGTTCACATCTCATCCTTCACTCACCTTTTCCCTTCTAGGGACGCATATCATCCGATTAATTCGAACAACGCTAAGTCGATATATGATAATATTGTCAATTTTCTTTAGAAAATGCTACTATTCATTAAAATGATGACATTAGAGGTTTCAATTTCACATATATTAACCTGTTATTTATAGTATATAAACAGTTCGAATGTACATGTCCAACCTATGCCATATCGTCTTAGTTGGCTTTCATTAGAATACCTAAGTTATGGGCCTACGGCCATTGTGGTTTTTAAATTATTTCAGTGCGGGGATCGACTTTAGACGTCAAAATCTGACGTCTAGACGTCAGATTTTGACGTATAAAGTCGGTTCCCGCACTGAAGAGATTAAATGTCCAGGTATATGTCTGGTATATGAAGTGCTAAGCATGTTCATGATGTCAGCTGCTGAAAAAATGATGCCTTAACCCTTTAACCGCCAAATTATTCAATCTGAATTTTCACCCACTTGAAATTGTGTCTCGCTGACGCGATCCACAACTTCAAGTGAGTGAAAATTATTCAGATTTGACAAAATGGAGGTCAACTGTTTTCAAATATTGCTAATTAATGTCATATATCATATTTAACATGTTTAAAAGGTGGACTTATTGTGTTAATAAAAAATGAAAACCCGAATATATGCGACACCGGCGGTTAAAGAGTTAATGCAATATTAACTCACTCATTTACTCCTCTTTTTCAAATCATCCAAACCCTTGATGTCTCTGATAAACAGGCTCAATAAAGCCTTTACAAAATCCGCCCGTGGATTTCTCCTGGATTTCCAGGGTTCTTTATCTGTGGGAACTACTAAATACTCTGCTTTGTGTCATGCTGTGAGCTTCTGAATTCCCTGCTGACATTTGATATGTGGGTGGTTGCCGGTGGATCTTAGGAATAGCCACACCTCGACACAATTATTGAAGTGGGACACACAAACACATTATCCCGTAAGGTAACTTTGGAGATAAAACAAATCAATTTCTTTGAAAGGGTCGGAAGAGCGAAAATAACAAAAGTTGTACTATCAAAATAGAAATCGTACGCAAATAGTAAAAAAATACAGAGAAAAATATGAAAGGTTGAAAGAGATTAAAGAAACATATTATAATAAAAGAAAGAATGAACGAACATTATATAGAGGATTGATAAATGATCGGATTCAGTTTCAATTACTGATAAAACATTGAAGTTGCAAGCAATTACCATCTCTGGTGTTGAATCACAGTATATACTTATTAAAAGTTATAATATGTCATTTCTTATTTTTTTGTGCTTGATTCCTTCTTGGTCTGTAGAATGTCACTAGGTGTAAATGGGATGCAGTGACAAAATGGCGAGCACTAAATAATGTATGAACCAGGGTGTGCCGTAAATAGATGCACCCCGTCATGTGTCATCCGGGACCTATCCCAGAAGTCTGGGCGAGATGAAAGCACAGTGAAAGCTGATCCAGTCAACTCACCGGAAAATACAGTTTACTGGCAGAAAACATAGTCTTTTCACATGCAGACACCATGAATAGCATAAATTCATCCCCATATTCCGCGGGGACCCTATAAACATGATAAATGTATTTTATCAAATTTCTCAGCACGTCACTATTATGACTATGTAAGGCCGTTTTTTTTCGTTTGAGATCACACAGTCGACTCATTTGAAGATATATTTTAACCCTTTAACCGCCGGTGTCGCATATATTCGGGTTTTCATTTTTATTAGCACATTAAGTACCACCTTCTAAACATGGTAAAGATAAAATGTGACATCAATCAGCAATATTTGAAAACAGTTGACCTCCATTTTGTCACATCTGAATAATTTTCACTCACTTGATGTTGTGGATCGCGTCAGCGAGACACAACTTCAAGTGGGTGAAAATTCAAATTGAATAATTTGGCGGTTAAAGGGTTAAGTCGCTACATTGACAATATCGTGACAGACGGAAGCCTGAAGTCGGAACTATGCCCTACTCTTATCAAACAACTTCAATGGTTCAATGTCTTGTCTTGTCTTGTCTTGTCTTGTCTTGTCTTGTCTGGTCTTGCCTTGTCTTGTCTTGTCTTGTCTTGTCTTGTCTTGTCTTGTCTTGTCTTGTCTTGTCTTGTCTTGTCTTGTCTTGTCTTGTCTTGTCTTGTCTTGTCTTGTCTTGTCTTGTCTTGTCTTGTTTTATCTTGTCTTGTCTTGTCTTGTCTTGTCTTGTCTTGTCTTGTCTTGTCTTGTCTTGTTTTGTCTTGTATTCTCTTGTCTTGTCTTGTCTTGTCTTGTCTTGTCTTGTCCTGTCCTGTCCTGTCCTGTCCTGTCCTGTCCTGTCCTGTCCTGGCCTGGCCTGGCCTGGCCTGGCCTGGCCTGGCCTGGCCTGTCCTGTCCTGGCCTGGCCTGTCCTGTCCCGTCTTGTCTTGTCTCTTGTCTTGTCTTGTCTCTTGTCTTGTCTTGTCTTGTCTTGCCTTGTTTTGTCTTGTCTTGTCTTGTCTTGTCTTGTCTTGTCTTGTCTTGTCTTGTCTTGTCTTGTCTTGTCTTGTCTTGTCTTGTCTTGTCTTGTCTTGTTTTGTCTTGTCTTGTCTTGTCTTGTCTTGTCTTGTCTTGTCTTGTCTTGTCTTGTCTTGTCTTGTCTTGTCTTGTCTTGTCTTGTCTTGTCTTGTCTTGTCTTGTCTTGTCTTGTCTTGTCTTGTCTTGTCTTGTCTTGTCTTGTCTTGTCTTGTCTTGTCTTGTCTTGTCTTGTCCGTTTACTGTACGCTCGATAATTGTATATAACAATCTAGGTTTTTTATATATAGGACCTACAATTTTCAACCCAAATAAAACGCCGCCTTGATAAGTAATAGTAGATCAATCAGTCGTAGATGCACATGTAATAAAAAATGTCAATTTAAGTGATGTCAGTTTTTCACAAATATCGATATTGTGCTCCATTGAAAACTGGAAGTGGCGTTAGTGATTCCAGCTTTAATGGCTGAAAGAATGTTAAATAACCAATGAACACTTCAGCATCACTGTAATGTCAATGAGAAAATACAAAAAGATAAAATTATGTAATATTGAATATGGCTGATATATCAATTAATTGCAGGATGATACTTGAATCAATGTTTTATAATTCTTTAGACCTAGAGGAAGCATAGAACAATTCACCCAAATCACGACACGAACCATCATTGTCTACCACAGTACCATTCAGGACCATTATAATGAGAGATCTCATTGAGTCGTCATGATTAATCGTTCGTTGTTACCAAAGAGTTGCCGGCTTACAATCAGTCCATAATTAATTTATTTTTCACATTAGCTACAGCTTACCATTCACGACATTGAACTACAATTATGTGTGAAGGAATCAATTAAATTCCTTTGCTGAGCATTTATTAATTCATACTCATATCCTTAAAGAAATCGCACTATATGTAGCTATATATTTGACATTTCATAACAGAACGTCTGATTTTATAACTTTTATTTCGTCTTATCTTTATTCACGTTGATCTGCAAATTGCTCACGCAATTCCCAGAGCAACGTGAAATAAAATCTGATTTTGTGATGCACCCCTGTGTAATAATAATCTTAGAAAATTGTCATAATTGCAATGTTTTTCCCATTTTTATTAAATCATTTCAATTTAAGATATACGATGTGACGCATAAATATACCAGAAAAACTTGCATTCCTTAGTAAATCAAGCTTAGAGGATTGCATTAAATAGTAAATCAAACTGTATGTTGTTGTCTGTTTTTGTGTGTATGTTGTTGTCTGTTATAATTGCAATCATGTATGTATTCATGCACCACCTACAACGACATCGTATTATTTGTTGTACCTACACTTCGAAGGTTCGGCATGTTTCTACATTGACTGAGGATACGCAATGTTAGCCTCAGTGTCCGAAACAGGTTTCAGAAAGGAATATAAAAGGGCTCCTTGGTTTCAGCCACATATTGACCCCACTCAAAATCGTGGGACATTCCTTTGGACGGTCGTATCCAAGACTTGGCCTCGAATAATCAGGTCCCAAATAGTTTTTTTAGAATCAGTAACATTTCAGCTGCGATATCGCATGCTCAGCTCATTTTCCACACATCATTGAAAGGGGTCGAGGTCGCTCTCAGTCACCGCCATGTTGAAAAACGTTCAATGTTTTCAGGTAAAACTAATACAGCAATACACAGCCTCTGAGAGGACGTCACGGCCATGTGGCATGGCCATGCTGTCTGTGGTAAACTGGTCAAGCTGGACATAGACTCCCAATCACTCACTCACATAAACTGGACCAGACAGCACAGTCGTCACCAAGATCGACCAGTAAGGGGAAATATGGAATTTATTCAATTTCACCCGCATAATCACATCATCTGAGCTGCAAACTGAGTTTGTCCACTGTTAAGTGATTATTGTGAGTGCCGGGCAAGGTCGGTCTATCACCAGGAGCTGAACGAAACACAATTACTTCAGCCAGTCCTCTGACGACGATTCCACTCAGCTGACCTCTATGTGTCATATCCCAACACACACGGGACACTGTCCCAATGCTGGGTAGATGTTGGGCCAACGTCGCAGACGGTGGGCCAGCATTGGGGCAGTGGCT
This sequence comes from Flabesymbios commensalis, assembly GCA_964017125.1. NCBI lineage: Eukaryota > Metazoa > Annelida > Polychaeta > Terebellida > Flabelligeridae > Flabesymbios > Flabesymbios commensalis. The sequence continues at coordinate 12,347,027 of OZ024910.1, forward strand.
TGTGTTTTCTGTGTCAAAAAGAAACACCCTATTATACCGTGAAATATTGTAACTGCAATACCGGCTTTTACATTGAGGTGTGAGGCCGGCCCCGGTGGCTCATTTGTATCGACTGGGGCTTGTAACCTGGGGGTACCAGGTTCGCGTCCCTGTCAGGCCGCATATTTGTCATCGTGGTTGTGCATATACAGTGCTCCAAACTGCTCAAATTCATGGAGTGCACAGTGCTGTGTATCGTACTGTGCACTATAAAGAACCCTTGAAGTCATTCGAAATAAGACTAGAGCATAGTTCCGGCTTTTTCTGGCTTCCTTCTGTCTCGATAATGCCTTAATGTGCAGAATGCGACGTAAAGCAATATTTACTCACATTGGGGTGAGAAATGGTGCCGCAATTCTCACTGCAACATGAATAAATATGACTAAAATATGACTAATATCCCAAAAAAGCGTGATATATTACACCATTTTATCCAGTCAATGTATTTTTTTCAAAAAAAGTAAGAGCATAGTTATAGATTATGAATGAATGAATGAATGAATGAATGAATGAATGGATGAATAAATGAATGAATGAATGAATGAATGAATGAATGTAGGCTAAACTGAGCCAGGATGACCTCTTGAGGATGGTGAAATGAATGAGATGACACTGCCCTCAAGACACAGATTTCGAAATTCGAGCCCTAGCGGCCTGAGGCCGAGCACACCACCTCTCGGTCCCCTAAAATAGTGAATTATTACGACTGAGCGTGGAAGAAACATTTTGACTCTTTGAAACTTGAAGGCCAGCGTGGGGTTCGAACCCGCGATGTCCGACTTTCCAAGCAGGTAGCTTTAACCACTGCACCAGAGCACCCGCCTTTGTAGTCATAGATACTGTGGTCTGCTTTAGGAAGCACAGCGCGGCAATAGACCATGAAATAGACATTATTTGGATCAGTGACCACCTGTAATGAGCATTGATTTAATGCTGGAGCAACATCCGCCCATCATGAAGCCAGCACTGTCTGAGTGTGGCAGGTGTATCGGTAAAATGATTTTTATCAATAATCCATACCCTGTCTTTTTGGTGTTCTGCGGCCCAGCACACACGGGGTATTCAACCAATGCTGTTTCAATGTTGGTCCACCGTCTTCGACGCTGGACCAACATTGAAACAGCATCGGGTGAATGCTCAGTATTTGCTGGGGGTGATCGATTAACAGTCATAACAGGAATCTGAGAATAATCAATAAGTCATTCACAATTTCTCGTATTTGATTTGTCACTATTCTTTGCATGGTCATGCCTACAATCATCAGAATGTACTTTACTCGTCAAATTTAGTCAATTTGTAAATCAATAAGCAAGCACACGCATCTAAAATTACAATGTCTACTCTGCCGCAACGTATTTTTGTCAAACACATATGGTGAACCTTACAAATATTTTCTAAGACCGTAAATAGATATTTATCTCCACACAAAAACTAAAATAAATATTATCTATTATGTAAAGTGTGAAGAAAATAAAGTTTTGCAGATAAGAATTGAAACCCCAGCCCCCTCCCCCACTGGTAATTACATTGTGGTCTCCTTCGCGATTAATTTGAAACGATTGATTCAACCTAAACAAACACACTATTTTACTATACTTTTCGATTACAATTACACCGGTGATGAGATAAGAAACAGCGTTAGTTTAGCAAAAACACATATTACACATAATAACATAACATTACGTTAGCATTGCCAGCTAAAAATGAACGAAATTGTTCGAATGGCGTGACGGATATTTCACATCTTGGTTGTGCATACACGGGCTCCAAACTGTTCAAAGTAATTGAATGTATAACACTGCCTATGGCAGTATGCAATATAAAGAATCATTTGATACGACAAGACTATGACATTATCCCGTCTACGGGACTCCTTATCCATAACCATAACACGCGAAAGAGTCATAAAGTAATATTCTGTGAAACGCAGTGACGTCACTCGGTGAGAACAATGTTATAAAACACCTTCTCTCCCATACTTCATTCTGTGAAACGCAGTGTCGTCACTCGGTGAAAACAAGGTTATATAAGAACCCTCCCCCATACTTCATTGTATTAGCCAGCTCAGTGAAAACAAAGGAGGTCGAGGTCATTGAGTTTCACAGAATTGTGACACAGTGTAAACATTGTGAAAGCTATATTCACTCACTCACACCAAAGAAAATTTAATCTGATTCTGTTTTTCTTGCTCACACAGAGTGATATTGACTTCATATGTTTGTCTCGCATACTGCAGACTGCTTTCTCGATCTCCAGCACAGAGTGTGTCAATGGTCAGATAGCGTGAGCAGGGCGTATTGACGATCAGTAAATCAGGTGTCTAAAGCATCTATTATCACTCACTTGTGACGCTCGTGTGCTCACCATTGGATATCTCTGTGTCTGAACGCCAAGGCGGATCCATCTTTCCTGTGTTTTTGTTTGTTTTATTTTCACCCCCTTATCTCCAGGTATTCCTTTTTATTGTATCACCTTACTGTCGTTATTTCCAACTCAATGTAAAGCTAGGTTTTAATAAATTTTGTGTTGTACTTCTACATGATAATAATTACGTCTTTTTTATCACTGAGTATAAGCAGCTTATTAACCCTCACAGTGCGGGGTTGACTTTAAACGTCAAAATCTGACGTCTAAAGACGATCACCGCATTATATGTGTAAAAACAGTTATAATGGTATTTAAAGATCCATAACATAGGCCCTAAATATTGTGTGTATAACTTAAATCGAAAAGGATTGCATCTTCATTATTTTCTATAAACCATGCATATTCCAGCTTTGCCTGGCACTGCATGCCTTTAACCCTTTGACTTCCAGGCCGGGGTGCATGCCAGGATCCAGATATACTGGTGTACGAGTTCTATTTTTCGTCATTTGAAGCTGGAATTGCTAACGCAATTTCCAGCTTCAAATGAGGAAAAATACATAAATGAAGTATATATTTGACGAAAATTTGTGTCATTTTATGGTTACGTTCATTGACGAATGACGACGGAAATTTCCGTCATGTATGGTAGTGAAAAGGTTAAAAAAAAACAGTAAAAAATCACTTGTTCACTAGTCTTGTTCACTTGGTATTCAAATCGGGCAGAACTCTAATTTGAAAAAAAACCTTTGTTCTGCATGGTTAATACACAAATATTACAGCTAGTGCTAGGCCTGGCAAGATTACTGTAATCCAGGAAAAAAGTATTTGCGCAATTAACCCTTTATCTTCTAGCTACGCATGCGTCATATATTATAATTATTTCAATTAAAATTAATAAAATAAAAAATATGACTAGCAGTTAGCATCAGCACTTTGTGAGCTTAACTTGATCAATTACACTTGGTTATTTTATATAACTGACAGTGACAACTGGCAGTGAAGGAAAGTTTTATAACATTCAACTATTATAACAACCATGACAATTATTAACCATTTACGCGCTGAGCACAAATATGGTCGTTATAATCCATTTTACTAGCCGATCAAAAGAGGGTTTCGGGGAACGGAATGTGTGTTTAAACATCAAGATTTGCAAATGTTTGGCCTTAAACTGAAAAAATATAAGTAATTTTCAGGCATTTGAAGTGATGGATCGCGGTAGCGTGACACAACTTCAAGTGGGTGAAAAGTTGAATTCTTTAACTTTCACCCTTTATCATTCTCATCTTCATCTACTACAAACCGCGAATTGCTGTCGCTATCATAAAAAATGTTCCATAAATAGGATCGTTCTAAAAAACCTAGGTGTATGAAATTAGGTACACTGAGCTACATACTGCTCGCTACTCATAAATACATGAATACATGAAATTCAGTCGAGCAATTTATAAAAAATACATGAATGCAAAAAAATGCAGTTTATTTTAAAGCTAAAAGCTAGAATGTTGTGATAATAATACATGCCATTTTCTTACTAGATATGAACAGGCTGGCGCACAAAAATCATAATCCTATTTGCCGAATCTTTATAGTGAAGGGATTTGTCAGTCAATAATAAACGTAGCCTGATCAAAAACAATATTTAATGAATTGTAGAGGTTTGTATACCAGATAGGTAACCCAATGCTGGCTTAGTGTTGGCCCACCATCGTCTATGTCGACCCAAAATTAAACCAGCACTGGATCAACGTTTCTTGCTTTTTAACCCTTTCCCTATAAATTCTTTTTACGTAGATGTCAGATTCTGACGTATAAAGACGACCCCGCACTGAAAGAATTAAAATATGTATAATGGCTATAGGGGCCCATAACATAGGTATTCAAATGAAGCGGAAAGGGCTTTTCTAAGACATCTATGCTGATTTAAAATTGAAAAAAAACCTCTGGTCTCCATGGTTTACACAGAAATAATTCAGCGTTGTCAGGATTAAAATACCAATTGACCCCCCTCTGGGCCAATGCCTTATATTGTATGTCTGTGCAAAATATACAAGTTTGTTTAACGGTTATTGTCCTCTGTGGAGCTACTATCTCCTCGGGAAAACAGAACTACAGATAGACACTCAATCATACTAATATACAATTAATCATTAAAGCGCTGAAATATTGTGTATTAACCACGGAGACCAATTTGAATTAGAAATCATCATAAATTTCTTACGTAATAAGCTATTTTCACTTCTCTTTCAGTGATTGGATCGACTTTAGACGTCAGAATCCAACGTATACAGACGTCGGATTCTGACATCTAAATTCAGCCGTCGTACTGAAAGGGTCAGACAGAGGTAACTGTTCACTTTTCAAGTGAGTAGTTACTGCTCTTCCTTTTTTGGCTTATTACCCCTTAAAGCGCTGAATTTTTTTTATAAAAACCTAGGAGACCAAAGGGTTTTTTCAATTTGATATCATGATAAATGTCTTATTCAGCTCTTTCTGATTCATTTGAATACCTTATGGGTTTACGACCAATATAAATATGTTGATTTTTACAGTGCGGGGATCGACTTTAGACGTCAGAATCTGACGTCTACAGACGTTAGATTCGGACGACTAAAGTCGGTCCCGGCGCTGTAAGGGTTAAATGCGTGGAAAAGCAACAATTAGCAATTCCTGTTGTTAGCCATCGATGGATGTACGCAGTCAGTGATAATGCGGAGCATATTGAAAAATTATACTGTACATGTATTAATAGGGGACATTACAACAACCACTGACACATATTCCCAGATAGGGTAAACTTATTAATTGCTCTGTTGTTAACTAATGTTGTTCAGTTTATATCGCATATTGCATTCTCGTGGGGTATAATTACCGCCCCAAATACCAACAAGGGATTCCAGCACAAATAACACGAGTGCATTATTAAATCTACACAGACGGTCTACCAGCTCCACCCCATGAGAATTGCATAAAACTGGGTTTGTTCCATTAGCGTGTTAAATTAGATTTGAAACAGGCATGGATGCTGTGTTATTATTGTAGGCGGCATGGCGCGAAGCTAATTAAAAAGGGTGAAACATCGAGAGGATTCATAATTGACTTGACAAGTTGATTAAGTTCCAGTGATGTTTTAGTTCTTCATGCAATCTCAATACAGGGCGAGGAAATTAATTGTGTGCCACAAATAATAACAAATTTATTTACAATTTCCAGTGCTGCATTCCTCCCAGTATGTATCGCTCATTTGACGGAGGAATTGCTAACACAAATCACACATTTATCTGAATGAAAAATAAATCATTTAACTCGCCCGTGTTGCAATGATTATCTTACTCCACTAATCATGACTACAGTCGATTTTAATCCGTTTTATTAGCCTGTGAAATCACTGTTATTAGGAATGAAATGTGTATCTAAACATCCGGATTTGCAAATGTTTGATCTGAAATTATACAAATATAATTAATGTTCACCCACTAGAAGTTGTGGGTCGCGGACAACCTCAAATGAGTGAAAATTTAAATCAATTACCTTCGCGGGAAAAGGGTTAATGGCAGGGTCGCTGAAAAGTGGTGCTCTGATATTGTCACCTTAGATATGAAAGGGTGTATCTGCCACTTTACAAAGTGGCCGATACACCCTTTCATATCCAAGGGGACGACATAGTGGTGAGATATACTGCCTGTCCTGAATTCGTGGTTCATTCTCCGCTGATGATCATCATCTGATCAGAAAAATAACAATTATTTGTGAATAAATAATTAAAAATAAAAGTACAGCAAAGAAAAATGTTCTATTTGCAGCTGTGAAGATTTATAATGGTGAGATGCAGCAAAAAAAACGAGGAAATATAAATTGAATGGTCTGTTTGCATCTGTCAAGATGTAAAATGGTGAGATGCGGCGTAGCTACGAGGAACCCTAAATTTAGGTAAATTGCATAGATAAAAAAACTCCCATTAATGCATTTAACATGGTCAACTACACCCCATATCCAGCTATCCACCCAGACTTGTCTTTATGGAGACATCGTTTTGATTTCTTCAGAAAAAAACAGCCTGTTTGTTCAGCTACACACCCCACACACAGCAATTCACTCAGGCCTGTCTTTAACCGATTCAAGCCTGAATTTACCAGTTTCCACTACATGCAATTCGCGACTAGTAGTGGATAAAGATAACATGAACTGCTAACAAATTACAGAAAATTGCTTTATATATTGTAAAAATGTCCATGAAAATTCTGATTCTAAAACCTTTCGCTGTGCGAAATTAAGTCACTTGTCAGGGATGTAAGCTGATGATGCTTTTAAGAAAGTCTGAATGGTCAAGTTCACATGCCATACACAGCTATTCACTCAGACCTGTCTTTAAAAAGACTTCTTTTTGACTTCTTCCGAAAAAAACACAAAGCCGTGACGAGTGAGGCGCCGGGGGAGGGCAGTGTGGCAGATAAACACCTTCATGTCTGGCATGGCCACGCTTTTACAGTATACCTGAGGGACCCATACATTAGCAACTAGAGTTTTGCTGAGCAATGTCTGTCTGTAACGTTTCCAGCAGAAAAAAAACGTTGAATCAATGTTGGTTTAACGTTGGTCCAGCGTCGTAGACGGTGGACCAACGTTTAACTAACATTAATTCAACGTCTTGTATCTGCTGGGATTAAAAACAGAAAGAGAAACAGAACAGACCAATGGGCATTCCATTACTTGTAGCAGTCCGCAATTAAACCATGTAAGTATGATAACCAACTAACTTAATGGAGCATGCTACAATGCTTGATATAAGGACCTCTGTGTTCGCTAACAGTTTCAGTCCCGCAAACACTAGACATTGAACCAATGTTGCTTTAATGTTGGTCCAGCATCGCAGACGCTGGGCCAGCATGAACACAATATAATAACTTCTGTTGTTTGCAGAGGTCCCACCAAACACAATACATCGACCCGATGCTGGAATAATGCTGGCCCACCATCTACGACATTGGCCCATAATCAACCCAGCATTTGGTCAGCGACCCCTATTTGTTGGGAATATATCTAGTTTTCTGTAAAACCTTTCAGGGCGAACAGTCCTTTCATCTTTTTTATCACCCGTCTGTCACAGTGCATTACACAGCGCTGTCTCGATGTGGGCCCAGCGTCTACGATGCTGGGCCTACATCTAGCCAGCATTGGTCAGCTCTCCCTGTGGTCCAGCCTAGCCCCTGAATCATATATAAGCTTTTAGCTTGCAGGGTGCTGCTTTGGCGCCCGTTACGCTGCTTCTCGCAGACTGATCTTGTTGTTAATCTTCTGACCCTGGTTTCACCAAATGGACTTAACGTCAAATTTTTGTCTTAACAATCAACACGTCTTGATCACGTCTTAACCAATCAGTGAGCTCAGACTGACTTAACTCTTGTCCTGCTGAATTGTTTCAATTGCATTTTTCGTCATTTGAAGCTGGAATTGCTAACGCAATTTTCAGCTTCAAATGACGAAAAATGGGACTATTTATAAAAAATAAACATATGTGAAAATTAACATTTAGATTGACCGAGCATCTATCACAAACTATTTTATGGATTTCAGTGTCATTTTATTTTCTCTGAAGCTTACTCGAAACCGGATATATTCGGCTCCAGCAGCACAAGGGTTAAATCTACTGACCTAGGTCCACGAACGGCTGGAGAGATTGGCCCCTGGAATAGTTTGAGTAGGACGCAACCGCATTTCTTGGTGTCAGAGATTGCAAAAAAGTTGATATTTTTTTTTTTTTTTTTTTTTTATTTTATTTTACAGTATGCCAGGGACCCATACATTAGCAACCAGAGTTTTGTTGGGCCATGTCTGTCTGTCTGTCCCAGCAGACCAAAGTAGACGGTGGACCAACGTTAAACCAACATTAATTCAACGTCTTGTGTCTGCTGGGTAACTGGGATCAAAAACAAACAGAGAAAAAGAATAGACCAATGCGCACTCCTTTTGATTGTTTTGATTTCTTCAGAAAAAAACAGCCTTGACAGGTTAAACTACACAACCCATACGCAGCAATTCACTCAGACCTGTCTTTAACCGATTCAAGCCTGAATTTACCATTATCCACTACGTGCAATACGCGACTAGTAGTGGATTAAGATAACACGAACTGCTAACAAATTACAGAAAATTGCTTTATATATTGTAAGAATGTCCATGAAAATTCTGGTTCTAAAACCTTTCGCTGTGCGAAATTAAGTCACTTGTCAGGGATGTAAGCTGATGATGCTTTGAAGAAAGTCTGAATTGTCAAGTTCACATCCTATACACAGCTATTCACTCAGACCTGTCTTTAAAAAGACTTCTTTTTGACTTCTTCCGAAAAAAACACAAAGCCGTGACGAGTGAGGCGCCGGGGGAGGGCAGTGTGGCAGATAAACACCTTCATGTCTGGCATGGCCACGCTTTTACAGTATGCCTGAGGGACCCATACATTAGCAACCAGAGTTTTGCTGGGCAACGTCTGTCTGTAACGTTTCCAGCAGACAAAAGACGTTGAATCAATGTTGGTTTAACGCTGGTCCAGCGTCGTAGACGGTGGACCAACGTTTAACTAACATTAATTCAACGTTTTGTGTCTGCTGGGCTTAAAAACAGAAAGAGAAACAGAACAGACCAATGGGCATTCCATTCCTTGTAGCAGTCCGCAATTAAACCATGTAAGTATACTAACCAGCTAACTTAATGGAGCATGCTACAATGCTTGATATAAGGACCTCTGTGTTTGCTAACAGTTTTCAGTCCCGTAAATACTAGATATGATACAATGTTGCTTTAATGTTGGTCCAGCATCGCAGACACTGGGCCAGCATTAACACAATATAATAACTTCTGTTGTTTGCAGAGGTCCCACCAAACACAATACATCGACCCAATACTGGAATAATGCTGGCCCACCGTCTACGACATTGGCCCAGCATTAACCCAGCATTCGGTCAGCGACCCCTATTTGTTGGGAATATATCTAGTTTTCTGTAAAACCTTTCAGGGCGAACAGTCCTTTCATCTTTTTTATCACCCGTCTGTCACGGTGCATTACACAGCGCTGTCTCGATGTAGGCACAGTGTCTACGATGCTGGGCCTACCTCCAGCCAGCATTGGTCAGCCTTCCCTGTGGTCCGGCCTAGCCCCTGAATCATATATAAGCTTTCAGCTTGCAGGGTGCTGCTTTGGCGCCCGTTACGCTGCTTCTCGCAGGCTGATCTTGTTGTGAATCTTCTGGCCCCGTTTTCACCAAACTGACTCATGTCAAATTCTCCTCTTAACTATCAACACGTCTTGATCACGTCTTAACCAATCAGTGAGCTTAGACTGACTTAACCCACGCCCTGTTGAATTGTTTCATTTGCATTTTTCGTCATTTGAAGCTGGAATTTCTAACGCAATTTTCAGCTTCAAATGATGAAAAATATGACTATTTATGAAAAATAAACATGTGTGAATATTAACATTTAGATTAACTGAGCATCTATCACAAACTATTTTATGGATTTCAGTGTCATTTTATTTTCTCTGAAACTTACTCGAAACCGCATATATACGGCTCCAGCAGCACAAGGGTTAAATCTACTGACTTAGGTCCACGAACGGCTGGTGAGACTGGCCCCTGGAATAGTCCGAGTAGGACGCAACCCCATTTCTTGGTGTCAGAGATTGCAAAAAAGTTAATATTTTTATTTATTTTTATTTTTATTTTACAGTATGCCAGGGACCCATACATTAGCAACCAGAGTTTTGTTGGACAATGTCTGTCTGTCTGTCCCAGCAGACCAAAGACGTCGAATTAATGTTGGTTTAACGCTGGTCCAGCGTCGTAGATGGTGGACCAACGGTAAACTAACATTAAATCAACGTCTTGCGTCTGCTGGGTAGCTGGGATCAAAAACAAACAGAGAAACAGAATAGACCAATGGGCACTCCTTTTCAGTCTGCAATTTAAAATAGTCCTAAATAAACTATGTAAGTATGATAATTTAATGGAGCAGTAACGCTAAGTAAGACCGCTGTACTCTAACACACATTTATCACACCATCCTCAGCTTAGCCTATATATATGTGCACAAAGGTGGCATAAAAAATCCATTCTGACGACCACACAACACCAAAAAGACGAGTCAAAACGAAACTAAAAGCAATCGTCTTGGTGCCGTCTTGGACATATTTAAGACCGTCTTTGGCTAATACTAGACAGGAAATCTCCACGCACCACACAGACTCCCCGCGATTGCTTGAAACGCGACCGTTGGGGCAGGTTTTAGAAACAAGCTGATTCTACAACGGCAGCAAGTCACCGACTGCGCGTCGTAAACTATAGCAGTGATCTTAGTGGTGACAGTGTAGGAAGCAATGGTGAGACATTTCGATCACGTCGCAAGACATGCCACACCGTAACGACTAAGACGGTCCACGACTATGTCTGACTGAACATGTTCAGTCTTGACGACAGGTTCCTAGGCGACGGAAATCGTAGTCGTAATCGTGGGAGTGGCCACACCGCACCGATTGTTTAAGATTATTGCTGCGTCTTATTAAGCAATCAGGGACTATTTTCAGTGTGTTGATGTCGAAAGCTTCTTCAAATAAAGGCATTCTGACCATTCTGACCAGATGTAAATCTGTCATTATCAGTTAATATATCGGACAGTAATCAAACCAGGCTGCCTTAATTCGTTTTGTAATCGATCGGTTGCGCAAGTGGAATTACAGACGAGATTTGGAGTTGCCGGACATGGTTGTAAATGTGTGTGTGTACATACAGGATAATCAATGCCATGATAATATCTCGAGGATGATGAGATGAATCAGATTACACTGCCCTCCAGACACAACATTCGCACCCTGGAGATCTGAGGCCCAGCACATTACTTCTCGGTCACGGAGACTCCCCCCACAATATTGAACCCATACACGCAAACGGAAAAGAAATAAACATTTATTTTTTTGAAACTGAATCCCGAGAACAGGCCGCCGAGGCCTGAACTCCTGTGTGACAGTCTGTGGTGTTAACCACTACACTCGGGTGTTCCTCATGTATGCAGACAACAAATTTTAACAGCCCGTGAGTGTCTTTTATAATTGACCGAACATGCGCCATATTTGCGTCATGCGAAATTCCCCACAATTGTTTTATGTTGTCAATTAACCTTCCATCGTAATTATTAAATTGATAGGCCTAGTTAGCAACAGTATAATCACGAAACATTTTTTTATTGAGTTTTGTCAATCAATTATTCGCTCAATTGTGAAGTATTGTAATCTTTACCAGTGGCAGACCGTATATGCTGGTGGTGAATGTGATGAGAAAAATGTATTTGAAAATGGGAGACGTTGTGGAGACATCATAAAGCATCTAAACATGCATTTGTATTCCCTTGGTTATTGAACAAGGCGAAATAACTACTGCTGTGCAGTGCTTCAATAATCATGAAATTTGCACAATTTTTATCAGCACGAATCTAAGGGGCCTGTCTAGCCGGGCCGCATGGCGCTACGAATGATGCGCACGATCCGAATGAAAAAAAATCCCGAACCTTACGCACAATTCTACATTTCCCCTCCGAATCCTTCGTGGCCGTCTGGGGCAAGAGATACTTACTTGTCGACTGACTTCTAATCTTGTGAATACATTTGCCGTACCTTACGGGTGCTTTAATATTACGTACCAACCGTACACAGTTTCCGGAATGAACTTTACAATATGCATGGCGTTATGCACGTTACGATCCAAGTAGCCATACATTTCGAACACGAGCCATATCGAACTAATGGCGATACGTTTGATACGAATCCATTACGTATGATCCGAACTACATTAGCTACCATCCGTATAAATACATATCTAATCTGGACAATCCGAATTGAGATACACATTGTACAAAGCTGAAGCCGGACTGTGTAGTTCAGGTGTTAGGCAAAATTATCTAACAAGCTACCACCCCATACCGCCCCGTATCCTTCCGAACCCCCACGCTCCATACACACTGTACGAATCAAACTCTACAAATTTTCCCGAATTTATTTGGGAAGGCGATTCGTGGAGATTTGTATCTTGCTAGACAGGGGTTTGAGGACTACAGAAAGATGCAGTTCTCATGAATCTGTTCTCAGCTATCCAAGAATTAGTTCCTGCTAAAATATGTACTCTATATATTTGTAAATGCTCGGATATTTTATAAAATTAATGACGCCGTGATCTTTGTTTTCAAATGGCTTCATAAGATGCCTTTTGAATATAAAGGTCAGGACGGCGTCCTTGATTTCTTACTGCACACACCCGTGCACATTACAGACTGGTAGCAGCATGGTAATCTCGGTTCAATGGCTCAGACCGATCTGTAACTGTTCCTTTGGGGATCGTTTATGTGTGATTACACCGCGCCCACTCCCACCAGCTGTAAGGGGAGTGACAGTCGCCCAGTCAACCCAGATCTCACAATCACTAGAATCCTGCCATTTTGTCAGATTTTTGGCTCCCCAGCAAACACGAGACATTCCCCCAAGGTGGTACAATGTTGGCCCATCGTCTGCGACACTGGACCAACATTGTACCATCATTGGGTCAACGTCTCGTGCTTTCTGGCTCATGTATCCACGCCTGGATGCCAGAGACATAATACTAAAAGACAAATCTAGGAATCTGGACCAATATGGTATAAGTTTGTTTTGATCTACAGGCGTACATTTCATACAAGTCCTGCGATATAAGAGAACTAGTATTTCATTTAGATATTGCCACCCAGCAAGAAAGATACATTTTTTCTCATTTACATTTTGGCAATCAAATGTGCAAGTGTCGATTTCAACCCATAAAGCGCTGAAAGGTCTTATATAAACCAGGATACTAAAGGGTTTTTTTCAATTTGAAATCAGCATAAATGCTTATTTGGTGCTTATTTAGCTTTTTTTTGTTCATTTGATTAGCTGTTCAATGTTATGGGTCTGCGTCCATTATACATATTTTACTCTTTCAACGTGGGATCTACTTCAGACGTTAAATTCTGACGTCCTATCAACGTCAAATTCGGACGTCTAAATCCGATCCCCGCGCTGAAAAGGGTTAAATACAGTGCAAGATTGATAAGATATCTAGTTTTCAAAAGTAGGGACATTTTCATGCTTGACACTGTAGTTGAGTTTTAATATTTGAATGTTATTTTGCACGATTGATTTTGAATATGTAAATCTAAGATATTTTGTGCTTTTCACTCACTTGAAGTTTTCAGCAGGGAAATAGAATTAAAATTCAATAGCAGAGAGCTGTAACAGAATAAGGGTGAAAAGATCGGAGGTTTTTTTATAAGCATAAAGCTCAACAGCGCTCTATGATTCACCGGGCGGGGGCTCTAGGGTAGCTGCCTTTCACGCCAGAGTTCGGGGATCGGTTCCCAGTCATGGCGGTTTGAAAGAAACAATAAATGTTTCTTCCCCATCCACGTGTAAAAGTCAGTATTGTGGGAAGCCTCTGTGACCGAGAGGTAGCGTGCTCGGCCTCAGACCGCCAGGGCTCGAATTTCGAATCCTGTGTCTAGAGGACAGTGTCATCTCAATCATCTCACCGTCCTCAGGAGGTTCTCCCGGCCCAGTTTAGCCTATATGTGCACAAAGGTGGCCTAAAGCCCGATTCATTTCATTTCGATGATTCACCAACTGGCTCTTCGAATTCTATTGCACAGAAGTCTATGAAGACTCGTTTTGAAACCGAAAATGCTGTCTATCAGCTGGTATTGTTTTCCCCATCAACTGATTCTTAACTCTTGTTAGTTCGTATCGTTTTTAATCTGTTTTATTAGCTGTTTAAATCTCATTTATTGAGAATGAATCGAGTGTTTAAACATCAAAAGTTGCAAATATTTGGTCTCAAATCAAATACATTTTCATTCTGTTGAAGTTGTTGGTCGCAGCAGTGAGACACAACTTCAAGTGGGGGGGGGGGGGGTAATTTAAATTATTTAGCGCCTTTGGGGGGAATAGAGATGACAGAGAGGTAGTGTGCTCGGCCTCAGATCGTCAGGGCTCGAATGTCGAATCCTGTGTCTGGAGGCCAGTGTCATCTGATTCATCTCACCATCCTCAAGATGTTCTCCTCGCACAGCTTAGCCCGTACAGAAGTACAGTAATATGCTTTAATTTATTTGGACAGACATGTTGTGCTGCTTTTAGAGATGAATAAAATAACAGTCTCGGTTCGCACATAACTCCCGACAACGTAGATGATGTCATACACACCTTACCATGATATTACCATGAAGAAACTGACAGCATTGCTTTGCAGACAACCCCAGTCATCCCCTTGGATATGAAAGGGTGTATCTGCCACTTTACAAAGTGGCAGATACACCCTTACACATCCTAAGAGACGTCTTGTTAGTGAAGGAGGTGGCAGTCTTGCTTTGCCCTGAGCCCCGCCAGTGGAGGGCTTGGACATCTTGCCTTGCTAAGAGATCTCTGCATGTCAGGGTGGGGTGGCAATAAATTCCAGCGTGGAATTAGTGTAGGACATGAGTGCCTACTTTTCAGCCTTGTACATTGATTGTGAACTGTCTAGGGCGGATTTTTGTGGAGACAGATTTGTGGGCGTTAATGCGGGAATGCAGAGCGCTCCACCAGGATGTAACACTGCTCATGGATAGTCAAAGACCCCAAAAAGTCTTTTTCCTGCTAACCCTTTAAGCCTTTCAGCGCAGGGACCGTCTTTATGCGACGAAATCGTCTGTAGACGTCAGATTTTGACGTATAAAGACAGTGCATGGATCGTCCAAGACGCTAAAAACTGATTTGCCTGCAAACCCTTTAAGCACTCTCGTCGTATATCCATGTACCACATAACATACTTCGAATAAAATTTATTAAATTAACTATAGTATAATAAGTATAATATCAGGATAGCTACGTTCATCCTAAGCCTTCTTTTGATACGTTACCCTTTCAGTGCAGGGACCGCATTTAGAAGTCAGAATCTGACGTCTGTAGACGTCAGATGCTGACTTCTAAAGACAGTCCCTGCATTCAAAGAATTAAAATATTCATGGATCGTCCAAGACCCGAAAAACTCCTTTGCACCTAAGCACACTCGTCGCTTTTATGTACCACATAACATACTTTGAATACAATAAATTTAATTAAATACATGTATAGTACAATAAGTATATTATGATTACGGTCATTCTAAGCCTTTTTGATACGTTAACTCTTCCAGCACAGGGACCGCCTTTAGAAGTTAGAATCTGACGTCTGTAGACGTCAGATTTTGACGTCTAAAGACGGTCCCTGCACTGAAGGAATTAAAATATTCATAATGGCCGTAGACTCATAACATAGGTATTCAAATTAAGCGGAAACAGTTCAATTATTTCGTATCTACAGTCTCGTCTACCAGCGGCAGTCGAAAATAGGTATAATACCAGAAACTCTACTAACAATAGTTTAACAGTAATATATGCCAAACTATCAAGTACCCGAAATTCATTCGTACCTTTATCTATTAAAGCCTGGAATAATTTGCCTGTTGGTATTCGTGGTGCAACATCATTTTATATTTTTAAAAGATGCATTGTTAATATGAACAAAAAAGTTGACATGTTTCACCCTAACTTGTACCGTTTTTATATTTCTCGTGCGTCTGTTCATCACTGTAGATTGAGATTGGGGCTGAGCGCTCTAAACAGTCAACGCTTTTAATATGGATTTATCAGCAATATGTCATGTGACTCTTGCAACTATGCTAGAGAAGATGTAAGACACTATATTCTTTTCTGCCCAGCATTTGCCGCCCAAAGACAAGCACTGATAGAGGGTCTGACTGCATTAGTTCCTACGGCTGTAATGCAAAATAAACAGTCATTGTTGAATATTTTGTTATACGGTTCAGATAATTTTCCTGAAGATACAAATTTTAATATATTTTCTCTTTTACAAGCTTACATAAGTAGCCCAAAACGCTTTTCCACCTAAATTATCATAGTAATAATTTTGTTTTTGCTTTTCATTGTATCTTTAATTAACTTTTTCTTACTTATCATATTCTGTAACATATTCTGTATTTTTTCTGCGGTTTGATATTGTATTTGCTATTATTAATAATATTTTTCTGTATGTATCACCTGTATATATGACCATGTATGTATGTATGTATGCTTGTATGTAGGAAAGCAACTTGTGGCAATATTGCTGTTTGCAATCCTTTAAAAATAAATCATGTTTACAGAAAATTATTTCAGGGTTAAATACATTATGTGTGAATTAATATGTAAAACCCAAGGCAAACGAATACGAGCGGCGCTACGTATATTCTAGAAAAAAAGTGAGCTTTGCAATTTTCTAAAACATTTATCTATCGAGAAAATGAAAGCAATGCATTCAATGGATTGGCCTAGCACCGTGGTGTGTTTACTACCCTCTTTACGATATTGAAGTAATACATGTAGCCTACACTGTCCTTATATGTATAATATCATTATGTGATAAAAGTACGCAATCTTGAATATTAAACATTTCAGGACCTAGATCTACCACCCACATAATTTTACCATTAACACTGTCATTACCTATTTAAAGGACATTACCGTGCAGTTGAAATATGTGATTATTCAGCAAAAATAGCAAATTTAGTGCAACCTTAGCACAAACAAATACGCTTAGATACATAGGCCTACACTCAAGTTGTAGATAGCAACTTCTGTGGAGCATAAATATATATGGATTTAAAAACTAAAATGTCTCCATTGTGTGTTACTAAAGCAGGACAGTGATATATAATAAAAGTAATACCCAACTGGATTGCCTTCACAACACAATTAATAATAAAGGTCATTGCCTCATAGCTTGACATAAATTGTCACATTTTAAGCCACGAAATTATTACAAATAGTGGTTACGTCTATGATTGGTGTATATTACAACAATATCAACCCTTAAAGCGATAAATTAAATAATTTAAATTTTCACCCACTTCAAGTTGTGTCTCGCTACCGCGACCCACAAATTCAAGTTGGCGACAATTACTCATATGTGTTTAATTTGAGCCTGAACATTAGTAAATTTTGATGTTTAAACAGACATTTCGTTTCCAATAACTGCGATTTAACCCTTTAATCGCCGGTGCCGCATATCTTCGGATTTTCATTTTTTATTAGCACATCAAGTACCACCTTTTAAACATGTTAAAGATAAAATGTGACATCAATCAGCAATATTTAAAAACAGTTTACCTCCATTTTGTCAAATCTGAGTAATTTTCACTCATTTAAAGTTGTGGATCGCGTCAGCGAGACACAATTTCAAAAGGGTGAAAATTTAGATTGAATAATTTGGCGGTTACAGGGTTGAACTTCTAATAAAACTGATTAAAAACGACTATGGTAGCGCTTAGTGGTTTAAGGGTTAATTTTCATATTTCGACCCCTAACAGTCAGAGTGTCGTAAGTGCTAATACGACATTCTGACTACCAGGGGTCGATATATGCGTTTTTCATTACTGCTGTGTGGATTCAAAGGGTTAATCCTTAAAGCGCTGAAATAATTTTACATAAACCAAGGAACGAAAGGGTTTTTTCAATTTGAAATAATCATAAATGTTTTAGCTAGCTATTTCAGCTTCATTTGAATATCTATGTTATGAGTCTACGGCCATTATAAATATTTTACTCTTTCGGTGTGGTGATCTACTTCAGACGTCATAATCAGACGTCTAATGACGTCAGGATATGACGTCAAAAGTAGATTCGCACACTGAAAGGGTCAAATACAATGCAAATTATAGCATGATTTATAAAATATCTAGTTTTTAAAAGTAGGGACATTTCCATGCACTTTAAGCTGGCAATGTCAGCTTGAAACTGTAGTCGAGGTTTAATATATCTAAAGTGGATTCCCGCGTTGTAACGGTTGATGTACGTCTCGAATGTCAGGGGTGCCTGGAGCAGGTCCTCATCTAGTTCAGTCTGTTGCCATAGCGATATGAGCGCTGAATTTTGCATGATTTTACAGGAAGTAACATAAATCTTCACGCCAAGGTTTACCATGTTTCCCGTCACAACCTCGAAATGAGACGTGTGAATTTTTGTCTGCTTGCTCGTTCGTTTCACCTGGAGACTTTTACCCTACCACTTGTCCATCCACTCATTTGTGATCCGTCACACTATAGGACAGGAAGGTCAAAATTCTCAACAAAAAAAAGTGGATTTGATAGCAGTTTTTTTTGTTTCATAAACTTTTTTTTTTATAAATCTTTCTTAGTTTTAATTTTTTTGTGATTTGTAACTTTTTACCTTCAGCTATGTATCCATTTAAATTAAAATTTAAAAGAGGTAAGAAATAATTGTAGCAATTCCGCTTGGATGTACCATTTAACCCTTTCAGCGCGGGGCCCGTCTTTACATCTCAGAATCTGACGTCTGTAGACGTCAGATTTTAACGCATAAAGACGATCCCCGCACTGTAAAGGTAAACCGATTTATAATGGCCACATAGGTATTCAAATGAAGCGGAAAGAGCTAACTACGACATTTATAATGATTTTAAATTGGAAAAACCCTTTGGTCTCCATGGTTCATAAAAAAATATTTCAATGTTGTATGGGCTAAGTGAGCATGGCTGAGCATCCTGTGTTTGCTTGGCGTCCACAGACTTGAGAAGTCGTCTGTATCACACACGTCATGGGGATGTATTATTAAAGGCCATAGAAACGCCTCTCAGGCTCTGCCAATGACAGAGTAGGTGGAGGTAAGAATATATAACTCAAGTGTGGGGCTGGGTGGGGGGTGTCTGCTGCAAACGGTAGAGGCGTAGAGAGAGAACAATAGAATATGATATAACGCTCACATGAATATTATGTATTATGTTTAGTTACTCTGAGCTGTTCAGCTCATAAATTGTAGTGGAATAACATTTGGTGTCGTCACCCGGGCTGCTAGAGGATGTAGTGTAAAATATATTTTTAATATATATAATACATGTTAAAAATATAGTTTACACTACGTATGATTATGTATTACTATAGTCAGATTTACAAAAAATCATCAATCAGGGTGAATGAATTTCGCGGATTCCTCAGTCAATTCGCAAACAATTTTCATTAAATTTTACACACTATTTTCCATTCATGTCGCGACTACTCTGAAAAGATCATGCTTTATTCATTTTTTGCACAATTGTTATGCTTGACAGCTCTACTAATATAACGACAAACTGCATTACTATAAGAGCGTGCTAACCCTTTAGTCGTAAAGTTTTCAGATTGAAATTTTCACGCACTTTAAAGTTGTGTTTCGCGACCGCCACCAACAACTTTAAATGGGGAATCATTTATAAACAGGGGGAATAATTTGTAATTTGTCACAATTGTTTAATTTCAGACAAAAATGTTGCTAACATTGCTGTTTAAACACAAGTTTCTACCCCTCTACAAAAACGTACGCAAAACATAAATTACTAATATAGTTGTTTTAGGGATCAAACGTGGCGTGTCTACGAGCTGTAGCTGAACCATACAATATGCATGCAAGAGATGAGGGTACCGGCAGTGAACGCTCCTAGAGCAATGAAACAGGCAATAACCATATTTTAAAATACACCCGTGACGTCAGTCTATTGGTAAAACAATAGATTGGGATTAACTAATCTACTGTTACTTTTAATACTTGCCAGGTCGGGCACAATCTACGAGTTTAACCATGACACTGTATGGCTAATGTGGCATTCACCATGCTGGTAATAAAATTTTGGATTTTCTATATCAAATCTTGGAACATATGTACCGATTATGTGTATTTTAAGTCGAAGAATTAACTCAATTACGATAGATGTGTAGATCCGACCTCTGAAGTCCCCGCACTGAAAGAGTACAATTTTTATAGTGGCCATAGATCCATAAGGTAGGTATTTAGATAAAGCAGACAGAGCTAGCGAAGACATTTAGGATGATTTTCAATTACTTCAAAATTATTTTAAAACCCTTTACTCTCCACGTTTATATAAACTATTTCAGCGTTTAAAGGGTTAAATTATTCAATTTGAATTCTCACTCAATTGAAGTTGTGTCTCGCTGACGCGATCCACAACTTCAAGTGAGTGAAAATTATTCAGATTTGACAAAATGGAGGTCAACTCTTTTCAAATCTAGCTGGTTAATGTCACATTTTATCTTTATCTTTTTCAAAAGGTGGAACCTAATGTGCTAATGAAAAATTAAAACCCGAATATATGCGGCACCGGCGGTTAAAGGGTTAAAGATCAAAACATCGTGTCAGACCTGGTACTACCGGTAAAGCCTATGTCCCACCGGACAAAAGTCAAATTGCGATCCCGCATCGCGGAGATTCGTGGAATGATGGTGGGTGATCGGGAATTAACTTAACAGAATGATCTCAACAGATTTTGAAAGATCCA
The DNA here is from genome assembly GCA_964017125.1 of Flabesymbios commensalis. Taxonomy (NCBI): domain Eukaryota; kingdom Metazoa; phylum Annelida; class Polychaeta; order Terebellida; family Flabelligeridae; genus Flabesymbios; species Flabesymbios commensalis. The sequence continues at coordinate 12,367,839 of OZ024910.1, forward strand.
ATGATGGTCGCGGAGAGCGAAAAAATGTTCAAAACTTATTTTTGAATCATACAACAAAGGTCCATCATAAGTCAATGTCAACTGAATCCCAAATCAATATTAATGATTCGTAAGGCATCGTAAGACATCGCAAAGATTTGTACACGATAATGGTAAAAACAAATGGTAATATCTTATTACGATAGTCCACGATTTCTTAAGATCTATAATTCTATAACACCTGAAGGAGTTGCAATCTATTACGATGCCCTACGATCTATTACGACCCCTTACAACAACATTGCAATTTACTTGCGAAGTCATCAAAGAATTGCAAATTAATATAAAATGAAAGCTGTTACCGGTTTGAAATTGTTCCTTTTCAATGTGTTTTATGAAATATAAAATTAGTTAAGGACTTGAGGATCATTCAGGACAAAGAGTCTTAGTTTTTCGGAGTAGAACTGTTATTTTACTACAAAGACAGATTATTGTCAATGTTATAATAGTTTTTTGCCAAAATTATTGGTGTACATGTATATCTGTTTTCAAAAATATAAAAATGAAAAAAAACTAAAAGACATGGTATTAGAGTATGGGAGGTAGGAATAGCAGCTATTATCATATATTTATAAGTGTATTTACACATATGCATTCAATTATCTCTTAAAAGTAGCATAGATCACATATTATTACAAGTGGGTATATCTTGGTTAACCCTTTCAAGCCTGAATTTACCATTGTCATCTTCATCCACTACAAGCCGAGAATTGCTGTCGCGATTCTCGACTTGTAGTTGATGAAGATGATTTGATGTGGTTTAAAAATTAAAGAAAATTACCATGTATTGGTAAACCAGTTTCATGAAAATTTTAATTTTAAAACTTTTTGTTGTAGGAAAATTCGGTCGGTTTTGAAGGATGTAAAATGACGCTTTAAAGCATCGTGAGGGCTTAAAGGGTTAAATATGTGTTGTTTTCTTTAACTATATACTTGTAGTATATATAATAATGATATTTTGTATATAATATATTATAATAACATTTCATATTGTTATGTGGTTGAAAATAAAACAGTATGTTCCCATTTAAGCGAAACAGAACTTTTTTATTGAATAAAGTAAATATCTTGAACAAAGACATAGGCCAAACCTGTTAATGTCCTGACACCAACATCGCTGATAATCTTAACGAATTGTAAAGTAATCGTAGCCATTCTTACTCTGATCAGATTCTTTGCCCTGATCTACAATCGCGTCTATCGTGATTAATCCTGATAATACCATCTTAACCAATCTTTAAAAAATGCATAAAAATCGGAAGTGATTGGTAAGTGATCGTGTCTATTCCCAGAACCATTGTACTTTATAGTAACAGATCTCATCCTATCGTAGACAATCGTCAAAATTGCTGATATTTTTTCTCAAATTAGACCTAAAATCGCGCGATTATTGTTAGAAAATCGTAGCCATCATTTTGTAGCAAATTTTACACGATCATTTTACAACCAAATCGGTATATTGACCGCAAGAGATTGCAATTTGATTTTAGTCCGGTGGGACCTAGGCTTTAGGCTGCGGTCATTGTTGTTGTGGTGGAGGAGCAAGGTGGGGCTGACCCCTGCTCACTTAGACAAGGGAGACGCTACTTGTTGTGGTAGAGGAGCGGTAGGATGACCCCTGTTATTGGGGATCAAACATTTAGCTTATATATTAGGAAACTGTTTGGCTGTAAGCACGTCATATCAGGCGGCTTTTGTCATTGTCATAGTATATGTCGTGTCTACGAGCTGTAGCTAAACCATACAATATGCATGCAAGAGATGAGGGTACCGGCAGTGAACGCTCATAGAGCAATGGAACAGGCAATAACCATATTTTAAAAAACACCCTTGACGTCAGTCTATTGGTAAAACAATAGATTAGGATTTACAAATCTACTGGCACTTTTAATACTTGCCAGGTCGGGCACAATCTACGGGTTTAACCATGACACTGTATGGCTGATGTGGCATTCACCATGCTGGTAATAAAATTTTGGATTTTCTATATCAAATCTTGGAACATATGTACCGATTATGTGTATTTTAAGTCGAAGAATTAACTCAATTACGATAGATGTGTAGATCCGACCTCTGAAGTCACGGCACTGAAAGAGTACAATATTTATAGTGGCCATAGACCCATAAGGTAGGTATTCAGATGAAGCAGACAGAGCTAGCGAAGACATTTAGGATGATTTCCAATTACTTCAAAATTATTTCAAAACCCTTTGCTCTCCACGTTTATATAAAATATTTTAGCGTTTTAAGGGTTAACCCTTTAACCGCCAAATTATTCAATTTTAATTTTCACCCATTTGAACTTGTGTCTCACATGAAAAATTAAAACCCGAATATATGCGGCACCGGCGGTTAAAGGGTTAAAGATCAAAACATCGCGTGAGCCCTGGTACTACCGGTAAAGCCCATGTCACACCGGACTAAAGTCAAATTGCGATCCTTTGCGATCCCACATCGCGGAGATTCGTGGAATGATGGTGGGTGATCGGGAATTATCTTAACAGATCCTAACAGATATTAACAGATAATAAAATATCCAATGATTTTCGCGGAGAGCGAAAAAAGTTCCGAAATGTTCAAAAGTTATTTTTGAATCATACGACAAAGGTCTAGCATAAGTCAATGTCAACTGAATCCCAAATCAATATTAATGATTCGTAAGGCATCGTAAGACATCGAAAAGATTTTTACACGATAATGGGAAAAACAAATGGTAATATCTTATTGCGATAGTCCACGATTTCTCAATATCTCTAATTCTAAAAGTCCTGAAGCAGTTGCAATCTATTGCGATGCACTACGATCTATTACGATCCCTCACATGTCATCGAAGAATTGTAAATTAATATAAAATAAAAGCTGTTATCGGTTTGAAGTTGCTCATTTTCAATGTGTTTTAAGAGATTTAAATTTAGTTAAGGACTTGAGAATCATTCAAAATAAGGAGCCTTAGTTTTTCGGAGTGCAGTCTTAGTTGTTCGAAGTAAAACTTTTATTTCACCACAAAGACAGATGCTTGTCAATGTTATAATAGTTTTTGCCAAAATTATTGGTGTATATGCGTTTTCAAAAATATAAAATTGAAATAAAACTAAAAAAAACATGTTATAAGAGTTTGGGAGGTAGGGATAGCAGCTAGTATAATATATTTATAAGTGTATTTACATATATGCATACAGGTATATTTTAAAAGTAGCATAAATCGCAAACTATTACAAGTGGGTGTATCTTGGTTAAATATGTGTTGTTTTCCTATTCTTGTAGTATATATAATGATGATATTTTGTATATAATATATTATAATAACATTTTATATTTTTATGTGACTGAAAAAAACAGTCTGTTCCCATTTGGGCCAAACGTAATCGTAGTAATCTTCCTCTGATCTACAATAACGTCTATCGCGAGTAACCTAATACCATCTTAGCCAATCGTAAAATAATGTTATTTAAGCGTCCATAGTTGCATAAAAATCGGAAGTGATTGGTAAGTGATCGTGTCTATTCCCAGAACTGTTGTACTTCGTAGTAACAGATCTCATTCTATCGTGGCCGATCGTCGACATTTTTGCTATTTTTTCTCAAATTAGATCTAAAATCGTGCGATCATCGTTAGAAAATCGCAGCCATCATTTTGTAGCAAATTTTAAATGGTCATTTTACAACCAAATCGGTATATTGACCGCAAGAGATTGCAATTTGATTTTTAGTCCGGTGGGACCTAGGCTTTAGGCTGCGGTCATTCTTGTTGTGGTGGAGGAGCAAGGTGGGGCTGACCCCTGCTCACTTAGACAGGGGAGACGCTACTTGTTGTGGTAGAGGAGCGGGAGGATGACCCCTGCTCACTTAGACAGGGGAATCGCTCACCAGATTTTGTATCTTGTCATTAATTTGACGTCCTATCTATTATTCATCGTCTCATCATAGCGGACCACGCCGACATCATGGCACCCTAGAAGTCCCCGGGCGGGTTAACGAGGCGATAGATTGACCCCTACAACGCTAGGAACAACCTTCCGAGCAAACACGAGACGTTAAACCAATGTTTAATGTCGGTCCAGCATCGTAGACGTGTTGGGAATAAATTTGAATTCGGAGCACTACCCGGGACATTTTTAATCACAAATAACAAGATTGGACCTATTCTAAGCAATTTAATTTCTGAAATTGGGTCAGATCCCCCAATAAAGTTTATTCAGAGCTTAGCTCTTAAAACGCTGAAATAATTTTGTATAAACCATGGGGACTAAAGGGTTGTTTTCGATTTGAAATCATCATATAGCTCTTGTTACTTCATTTGAATACGTATGTTGTGGGTCTACTACGATTAAAAATATTTTAATTCATTCAGTGCGGGGATCGATGTTAGAAGTCAGACACTGACGTCTAAAGAAGGTCCCCGCCCTGAAACATCATGCAACACACCAGTCATGGTGCTCTGGAAGGAATACATGTGTAGAGCAATGTGATATTTGATATCTCCATTTTGTTTTCATTTATACCCTAATCCTGTATAGAGATAGGTGGGAAGATTAGATTATGTCGACATACCAGCAAACAGCTGAGCTAATTGAGGCTTAATGTTCGTCCAATGTCGTAGACAGTGGACCAACATTAAACCATCATTGGGTCAACGTCTCACGTTTGCTGGGATTGGGGTAAGAAAAACTGTCAATGCGATACTTCAGCTTCGGTACTCTGTTTTCATATATAGTCTCATCCAGTGAGAAGCGTGAATACATTGACCCATTGTTGACTTCATGTTGGGCTAGCGTCTGCGACGCTGGCCCAACATCAAGCCAACATTGGCCCGATGTCTGATCTCTGCTGTCAGGCCTCATACCATTATGGATCCAATTATGGCGTGAGCCACACATCGCGAGCCCTAGACCCGCTACTACGGTAATATCATATTGACGAAAAGAGGCGCCTATAAACCCGGTGGGATATTTGCCACCCAGGAAAATCCAAGGGGATATTTTCAGGCCATATTTTCATGTAATGTGACTCGATTGATAGTCGCCGGGGTATTCGATACACATAGGCAATTCACTTTGACAGCCCTGGAGGCACGTTGTACATTAGAGCTTGAACTTTTTATCTGAGAAAGCTTTTTATCCAGGATCACTTTTTATCTAGGATGACTTGTTGTCTTTTATATAAGGCGCAGAAAGCTCTGTAAAGAAATATTCGCACTCGCACTGGCTCACTCACTCACTCACTCACTCACTCACTCACTCACTCACTCACTCACTCACTCACTCACTCACTCACTCACTCACTCACTCACTCACTCACTCACTCACTCACTCACTCACTCACTCACTCACTCACTCACTCACTCACTCACTCACTCACTCACTCACTCACTCACTCACTCACTCAATCACTCACTCACTCACTCACTCACTCACTCACTCACTCACTCACTCACTCACTTACTCACTCACTCACTCACTCACTCACTCACTCACTCCACAATAGAGTGCATTATTCTGCTGTTCAAATCTTAAAGCTATTACAGCCCACTTTTCGAGGCATCGTTTTTTGTCCACAGCACTTAACCAGAGGTCTGGCCGGACGAATGATTGCCAACTAGTACGAAGCGCCAGCATGTATTCTTACGGAAGCTCATCAGAGTAACACAGCACCATCCCATGCACTAAAGTATACACAAATGTTTCAAGAAAGGTCACCGGTTAAGCAGTGGAAATGCTATTATTTCTCAAATTCTGTGTATGTAGAGTGGGCGTTTAAATTGAAAAATACTATTGTGACTAGATATCCCCACTTCAGCATTGGCCTGATGTCAGGATCGAGCTGATAGATGAGCTGGTGCAGTGGCTTCATAGAGATCTCTTAAGACCAGCTGACAAAATAGCAGGTACAAAATCCATTAAAGCAATGAAATATCTATATACACAATTTAACATTATGAATCCTTAGAGACACCTCAGCTGCGCTGATGAGACTTCCACACACGATGCTAAAATGATCTGGCCATCGCTAAATATTTGTGGTGCCACATTTATATTTAGCGTATAAACAGTATATATTATATGAGGAGATTTTTCGTAATCCTAGTGCATTAATCAGTTTGAAACCCCAAAATGGGTCAATTAAACTGAGATCATTTAAAGATAAATTCAACCATTTTTAAATATAATTCTCACTGGGTACAAAACGTTGTATCAACTTCAAATCAACGCGGCTGACGTTTAATTTACCTTGATATATTTTTATTTTATGTTTATTTTACGTTGATATTATTTCACGTTGATATAACGTTGTTACCACTTGTTATCTGCCGGTTTGTTATTTGCTGCGACATCCCAGAGACTAGGTGAATTATTAGCTGCAATCAGTAGTATAAGCTGGTTTGCCGTCTGACTGAGCCCGACTGAGCCCGAGTCATGTGTTGTCTGAGGTGTATAATTTATTAACTAGCTAATTACTGGTCGTGCTAATTATGCAGCTCATTAGCTGGAGTAGCCAAAAAGTGAGTAGTTCTATCCCAGGAAACACATGACGGTCACACAGCGTTGGGATAATGTTGGACCAGCGTCGTAGACGCTGGATCAACATTATCCCAACGCTGGGTCAATTTATCGTGTTTGATTGGGTCTAAATGTATTCCTTGGAGAGAAATCATGACAAAAAATCATGACACCGTAACAAAAACCTACTATTTTTCATTCTACATTCGGTGGTAAAATCGCGTACATGTCGCTGTGTGCCATATCAAAATTCGGTGTCATGTTCATGTTGATTGATGATGATTTCTCACATCTATATATCCCAACTGAACAAATAAAAACTGTTTTCATTTCTTCCCTGGCCTATTGGTGAAAAATCCAAGATGGCCTTCACTGATAAGGAAGAATCAGGTTTTCGCTATATTATCACTAATAAAGAAGACAAACCACAAAATCTATGCCATGTTTTGTGTCTAATCCATGAGAACGGCCAGAATATCATATTTCGATGAGAGAAATATAGATAATACATGCTGATTATGGACAATTTTGTCATCGGTGGAGGTCATTTTGAATTTTTATATAACCATTGGAGGAAAATAAATAGAAACAGTTTTTTTGTTGATCATTTGTTGAGTCATTCAAAATCGACACGAACATGACACAGAATTACACACTAACAAATACTAAAGCCTGAAGTCGCCAAAATATCTCATTATTTTTGTTTAATTTGAATTTTATTTTGCATCCTGTTATAAGTCACCATAATTTACATCTTTGAATTTTTTTTTAACTTTTCAATGGGGAATACCTCTAAAAAAATGACAAGGCGATGTATGAGCACGTATTGCTAAAAACACCTGGTTCGTGCCGCTTACGCATGTCTTTATCTATAACAACAGCGACGTAGTTCTCAGGTGTTGTTGTTTTGAAAGCTGAATGAAATGCATTTCGTATATTAGTGTGCGCATGACCATCATAGATATATGAAACAGCAAGAGACACGCAATAAGAAATTATTTTTGCGGCTTGAATGTATAAAAAATAATTTAATTGCGTCGAGATCAAACGGTCTTCATGCGCCAAAATCGCCGAGTAAACACGAGACGTGAATACCATGTCGGTTTAGCCTTGGGACAACGATGCAGAATGTGGCTTAGCGTGAAATCAACATCGGTGTTTATTGGGTCAGTGCCATTCCGATCCAGCACACGGAACAGATATAGTTCGAAGATAAGCGGTTATTTTTCTTTTGATTTTCACCCACTTGATGTTTTGTCTCGCTACCCGCAACATCAAGTGGCTGAACATAACTCATATTTGTTTGATATTATTTTGCAAATCATGATATTTAAACACTCATTTCATCACAAATACTAGTGATTTGATCAGCTATTCAAACACACAACTACATTGTTTTCTTTGTCTGATCACGACATTCTAAACCGGGAATGGAGAGTTATTGTTGATCAAGTACAGACCAATTAGGCCTATCAAGGTAGGTTTATGGTATTTTATTCAGTCAGACCGAGCTGTTGATTATGAAGGATCCTCATTATGGTTGAATGTGTTTTAAGTCAATTGAAACCTTCCGGGCTCTTAATTCTTAGCTGTGAAAAAGGCCTCGGCCTTCGGCCTCGACATTTTTCACAGCTAAGAATGTAGAACTCCTATACATAAAACAGATTTTATATGTTGTGGCTAGCGGCGCCAGGGTTAAATTGCTCCGAAAGCAAACTGTCCCCATGCGCTACCACCAGCCCCATCCCGATCCAGTAAAGTCACCAGATATGTCCTGGCGATATGCGTTATTTACGGCAGAGCCGCGCAAGGATCACGTTGATGGATGTGTCCATGACGACACCAACCTCTGTGATGCCCGTCACCCACGTGACGTCTACGACACCACAGTTATTGATGACGTCACACCAGACCACAACTTGTCGATAACTGGCATGTGATTTATGTTTCCGTAATGGCCGGGGGATCTGGTGATAATTTGGTCGGCACCTCCTGCCTCGCGCCTCTCTGGACACCGGCACCCTGTAGTCATCAATCCAGACAGATGCCAGGATCGCCGGCTTCATAGTCAGAACCAAGGATCACCGGCTACAGAGTCAGAAACAAGGATCACCGGCCACAGAGTCAGAACCAAGAATTGCCGGCTACAGAGTTAGAACCACGGATTGCCGGCTACAGAGTCAGAGCCAAGGATCACCGGCTACAGAGTCTGAACCAAGGATCATCAGCTACAGGGTCAGAACCAAGTACTGCCGGCTACAGAGTCAGAACCAAGGATCACCGGCTACAGAATCAGAACCAAGGATTGCAGGCTACAGAGTCAGAACCAAGGATCGCCAGCTACAGAGTCAGAACCAAGGATCGCCGGCTACAGAGTCAGAATAAAGGATTGCCGGCTACAGAGTCAGAACCAAGGATCGCCGGCTACAGAGTCAGAATAAAGGATTGCCGGCTACAGAGTCAGAACCAAGGATCGCCGGCTACAGAGTCAGACCCAACAAGGACTGCCGGCTACAGAGTCAGACAGAGGATCGCCGGCTACAGAGTCAGAACCAAGGATCACCGGCTACAGAGTCAGACCCAACAAGGACTGCCGGCTACAGAGTCAGAACCAAGGATTGTGGATTGTGATTTAAACCCTTGATTGTGTCGTGTAAAATACACCCCTGATTACCGGCTAAATAGCCTGGTGTACACGCCCTTATTACTGGCCAAATAGTCTGGTGTACACCCATGAAACTTCAAGTGGGTGAAAACCACGTTTTGATAGCACAACTCTGATTGCATACTAAGTTCGCGAAATGCTTCCGCAATGACACATCTTCCCATAATGAATAAAGCTGAAGATCTACAGGCGTCACCGTGATATCTTAACCTTTTAACCACCAGTCGCCATTATAGTCGTTTCTTTATTTTTTTCTGGCCATATTGAATACCAACTTTCTAACATGTTAAAGATAAAACGTGACATCAGTAAGATTTCGAAATTGTTCACTTCAATTTTGTCAAATCTGAATAATTTCACACACTTGAGGTTGTCAATCGCGTCAGCGAGATACAACTTCAAGTGAGTGAAAATTCCAAATAAACAGCTTCGCGATTAAAGAGTTAAAAGATGACAGTTTATAGATATACAACAAGAAGCGTATATTTAAAAAAAAGGCTTTTTCCGAATAAAAAATATTCGAGAGAAAATTATTGTTCAATTTCGAGACCGAGGGAGGAATTCCACAATTCCACAATAGAGGTCTTTCAACCAAGGATATAATGTAAACAGCACGGTGTGCAGTGCGTAATAATTACTCATATTTTATTAATTTCACACCAGCCATTTGATATTTTTTTAGACTAAACACCAATTTCGTGCAAAGGATCTTATAGTTGATACTTACTGCTGTTTGCTTTTGCACGACGGATGTAAAGACAATTGAGAAACAGCTGTAACTGCTTACTAAAAGTGTAAGCAGTTATAGTTGTTTACATTTGCGCTGCATAGGCAAAGTCAAAGCGGAGTAACAGCTTACAGCAAAGTAAGCAGTTACCGCTGTTTGTCTTGCCGGATAAGAACCTGCTAACTAGATATACAGGGGTCAGGATGAGTGTGGAAGCGGGACAGGAGAAGAGGAGAAATATTGCTGCCATTCAGTTACTGTTCATTTCCGGTTGAAGACAAGCACCGGAAATTGGGTTCACGTCGCAGGGTCGACATCTGTGGCAGCATCGCGGTCGCTGATTGGTGGAGGGTATGTACATCCCGTGCGGTGATTGGCAGAGCGTGAGATTGAATGCAATGCTGATTATAAAGAGCTCAGCAGTCCTGTATCCGACTCTGGTTATATTGAAGGGACTCCCTGAACTGGTACGTAAAGTTTAAAAATGAAATTTTGCCTACATATTGAGAAGGGCGAGGGCCCTAGGGTAGTGGTTAGCACCGCTGCCTTTCACGCCAGAGTTCGGTGTTCGGTTCCCGGTCTCGGCGGTTTGAAAGAAACATGATATGGAGGACAGTATCATCTCAATCATTTCACCATCCTCAAGAGATTCTCCTGGCCCAGTGCCCCTGATCTCATTTTAAGACTATGTTTGGATGTGGTGTTACACCAGTTTCATTTGGGAAAATGTTAACATTTTAAGTATTATTACATAACTAAAATTAAACGGCTTGAATAATGGTCTGTCTTTACCCTATTCAATATGTTGAATATTGTTTCAAAGTGGGCCTCAAATCCATCCGCTGTTTGAAAATATATAGCACTTTAGGTTTTTCGTCACATAAACATGATAAAAGGATCTTTTTGTTTTCTTTATTTAACCATATAATTAAGAGGCACGCTCACATGTGTGGACAGGAGGGTTCATATCCCCCCCCCCCCCCATGACAAACATTTTTCAGCAATTTAAGTCACGAAAAAAATACTACAGCGCACGTGAAGCCACTCCAAATATACTGACAAAACGCTTTGCACCCCGTGCTCCCATACATGTATGTCACTATTATATTCTGCTGATAGAAAACAGGTTGTTATGAATGTACTCTATGGTGGACACAATCCACAAAAGGCCGAATTATCCTGGGATACGACTTCTACAGGGATCGAAATTGACAGTGCAGCTGTGATCTCAGTTGACGTACCAAGTTAATACAATGCTGCAGCAATGATGGCATAGCATCGTCTTCCAGTATTAGTTGTGATCGGATCGGTACCGAGTTGCATTAGGGACGTGATGCACGGCACCAAATTACAGAGGGGCCGAGAGACGTAAGCTGGAACCAGACAAGATGGCCGCCTAGGGAATAATAAGGTAAACACATCTCTGGAGTCACATACGTCACAATGTGCTAAAGATCATTACTCATAGCGGAGCATTTAAGATCTGAAAACAATGAAGAAAAAAAACGAAGGAAAAAAGGAAGAAGAGGTAGAAGAAGACAAAGAAGAAGATGAAAAAGCAGAAGAAGAAGATGAAGACAGAAGAAGAAAAAAAAACAAGACAGAACAAATAAAAGTAGAAAAAGACAAAAAAGAAAAAGAAGAAGAAGAAGAGTAAGGAAGAGGAGGAGGAGGAGGAGGAGGAGGAGGAGGAGGAGGAGGAGGAGGAGGAGGAGGAGGAGGAGGGGGAGGAGGAGGAGGAGGAAGGAGAGGAAGAAGATATATTCACGCTAATCAAGAAGCCTATGCTATTCAGCTCTTTTTGATGAATTCTTTATTCCGTTTCAATGTAATATGTATCTCCCCTTTCTCTTCTTCGCATTATACGAATCAGCATATTAAAACGTATATATCAGTAGGCTGATTTACAATACAGGCATCAGTTGTTGATGATAAAATATTGCACAATTCATTTTAACAGAATATATACACCCTACTTATGATTGTTCACACGCCAGGCGACAATTTGTATTTGTGTTATCTCTCAGTGGAATACTGGTGGATATTCTAATTCAGGTGTAATTCAACCAAATAGCTATGGTGGTGTTTTCTATTACACTGCTCTGTTTAATCAAATTGTGATATCTTAGATCAAGGGTAATTAATTTTTAGAAAACTATTAAACATTGTTAAAAAAACGCATCAGTATTTATATGACACATAAAAATAACAATTTCGAAAGACATGGTTAAAATATATGTTTTTGTAAACATTCGACATATTTAAATAGAAAGTGTTTTGTAAAGAAAATGCTTTTTGGCGGTAAACATAATCGAATACACAATAAAGTGGACGTTGTTCAGCACATAATATGTAAGGGGTTGGTTCCCATGTGTTTAACATCGTACAAATGGTCGTTTGGAGCTGCTGTATTACACTTGCCAATTTTATCAATTCCGGTAATTCTCATTCTGTGATTCTAGGCCACACCAAATTAATTTTATGGATGACGGATTCTCAACAAAAAAAAATGAGCGGGCGAGCCAATTTTTTTTTTTTCAAATTGTGATTTCCCCCAAAAATGGAGCGAGCGAAGAAGCGACAATATTTTTTTCAAAAAATGATTTCCCGCAAAAATGGGGCGAGCGAAAAAGCAATTTTTTTCAAAGAAAAAGCATTGACTTGATTTTCAGGTGTGGGGGGGGGGGGGAATTGGTGTCTCCAATCAAAAATAGAGCGGCAAAATACAGCCAATAATTTTTTATTATTTTAATCACGGTAAAATCGAAGCGGCGAAACCGTCATCCATAAAATTAATTTGCTGTGGCCTTATGAGAGTATGTCTATGTTCCTCGGTTTAATAAACCAAGGAAGGTTTGGTAAGTCCCTATTTTTATGAAGTCTACCATTTCTCTGCAATTATTTTTAATGTAAATAGACCATGTTGTGTATTTTTGTGACGCGGATGATCAACCCTCAAAGCGCTGCAATACTTTTATAAAATCACGGAGACTGAAGGAGGTTTTTCAATTTTGAGTCATCATAAATGTCTTAGTTAGCTCTTTCTGATTCATTTGAATACCTATGTTATGGGTCTACAGCCATTATAAATATTGTTCTTTTACAGTGCGGGGATCGATTTTATACGTCAGAATCTGACGTCTATAGACGTCAGATTCTGACGTCTATAGACGTCAGAAGATGACGTCTATAGACGATCCCTGAAATGGTTAACAGCGACAACAATCCGGTTTAGCATAGGCCTACCAAGCCATATTGTAGGTCAGATGATAAATTAGACGGTTTATTTGCTGAAATCTACAGATGCAAATAGATATAGCGTGAGAAAGCTGTGTTTGTTCAGCTTGTCATTGTGAGATGAGGTGTACTCTAACAACCTCGGCCACCCCTGACAGAGGTCACGTTCAGGGTCATAGCTGACAATCCTGGGTAGAAGCATCCCCACGGACACGTCAACCCAGGATGACATCCTGACAAATCTGTTTTCTTCGGTACTGTCCTTTTTTCAAGACGTTTTAACAATGTACTAGCTATTGATCAAGTGTGTTACTTTACTTTGAATTGATGTACAAATTATACAGTGTATGTACACAATGTACATGCACTCACTTTATGTCGTATGCATACATTGTACACTATGTGTATATACATGTCTTGTAGGCTGTGTGTGAGAACTGAGCAGTACTTTTATGTACATACTGTACGTTGTTTGTACACATAGGGTGATGTGTGTACACTGTACATTGTATGTAGATTGTACTTACTTTCTCTTCTAAATTACTAAATACAAAATGTAATCTAAATTAGCCTTGATGTGATTGGTCCACTGAAGCCGTAGGCCTATGTGGATATCTACATGTACAATGACATACATCATAGAGAAGGGGGCGTGGAGCATTGGTAGAGCGCCTGAATGCCTCGTCAGTCATGCATGCGTCCCGGGTTCGAAGTCCGCTGATCCTACGTGGGGTTTTCGGAGAAATATCCTTGTTTCTCCTTTCTCTATGTGACTGGGTGATAACGTTAACCTTTTCAAGCCAAAATATACAATTGTCATCTTCATCCACTACAAGCCGTGGATTGCTGTCGCAATTCTCGTAGTGAATGAAGATAACTTGAAGTTGGTGCCAATTGAAAAAACATATATTGTTATTATTAAAACAGTTCCACGAAAATGTTCGTCCTAAAACCCATAGAGTTTAGAAAATTAGGTCATTCTTCAGAGATGCAAAATGATGCTTTGTTGCATCGTGAACGTGTCGAGTTCAGGTTGAAATCAGTATATCGACGTTAATTTTGCCCACTGTGGTGACGCCCTGCGCGCTCCATCTTGCAGAGATCATGCCCTGATTGATCGTTGGAGTTATCTCGTCCAATCAGATTGCTTGTATCTTGACCGGTATTCTCAAAGTGTTTGACCCAGATCTTAGGCATGTTATTGGTCGAGATAAACATCTCGACTAATAACATGTCCAAGATCTAGGTCATCCGCTTTGACGTATATTTTGTCACGATAATATATGGGCTGACCTCTTGTAAACTGGACAAGAACCGAGTAGCCTGAGGAGGTCCCTATCGGCCATCATACTGTATAGAGGCCATTAATCAACGATGGCCTGTAAGGACCACGTACATCCACGAGTACACCGACCAATACATAAAAAGTATGGCTAGTTTGAAGATATATCAAATATTTGTTGTATGACTATTACCTAACATCCTCCTGAAATGACCTGGGGCTAATCCCACTCAGAATATTAACAGTGATATTGTCTTGAGTTTCTCTTATTTATATTATAAAAGTTGAGATTTATTTTTTAAATGTGAAAAATGTGAACAGTGAGAAAGTTAGGATAACATTAATGTTAAGATTTTAGTTGGATGGGCCCCTGGGGAGTATCTCCATGATTGGTGGAGATTTTCTCCAATTGATGGCTTATATTACAAATTGTAATACATAGTCCAACATACATTGCACCGAAGTGTACAACATGTTCAGACTACATTGTGCAACATGTACTACACTGCCTTAGTGTCATGCAGTGCACAACTGCACTGTGCTGCACTGTACTGCAATGCACTGCACTGCACTGCATTACATTGCACTGCACTGTACTGCAATGCAATGCAATGCAATGCAATGCAATGCAATGCAATGCAATGCAATGCAATGCAATGCAATGCAATGCAATGCAATGCAATGCAATGCAACGCAATGCAATACAATACAATGCAATGTAATGCAATGCAATGCAATGCAATGCAATGCAATGCAATGCAATGCAATGTAATGCAATACAATACAATACAATGCAATACAATGCACTGAACTGCATTGCACTGCACTGCAATGTAATACAATGCCTTGCACTGCACAATACTGCACTGCACTGCACTGCACTGGCATATCGTCTGCGACCTCCATCAATCCATCCGTCCACTGCACTGCACTGGACAATAATACTCTGTGCTGCATTTTGCACCATACACTGCAGCATTCTCGTACTAGACCATGTACCATACATTGCCCTGCCCAACACGCATTGCATTGCAAAGTACGATACATATTCCAATGCATTGCATTACATTGTATTACATTGCATGTCAGTGCATTTCATTGCATTGCATTGCTTTGGTTTGCTTTATGTTGCATTACATTGAATTGCTTTGTGTTGCATTACATTGCGTTGCATTGTATTTTATTGCATTTCATTGCATCGTATTGCAATGCTCTGCTCAGCTTTGCGTTGCTTTGCTTTGCCTTGCTTTTAATCGTGTTGCTTTGATTGCATTGCATTGCATTGCATTGTTTTGCATTGCATTGTGATATATGACAGCAGCCTTCAAAGCAGCTACCTGCAATATTTTTTATCTTTCTGTATCATTTCATCAGCCTCTATTCGGATAAATAATAATGTGTACCCCACGGCCACGATAGGATTAGAATTACCACGGGCCACTGCTGGGCCACGGAGGGCGAAGGAAGCGAGAGCATCGTCATTCATAATTAATAGGAATGCGCACATCAGCCGGGACTTCTAGCCAGCCAGTGCCCCGGGGCATATCCCGCACATATTTGACTGGGTAACTCTGAAGCCGTGCGGACGCTCTTATAAAAGGAAGCAGCGTGATAATACACGGTGAGATGACCGAGGCTATATTTAGGTGTCGTCTGGGAGTACGCCGCTCTGCAAAGTCAGAAAGAAGTAACTGCTCACTTTACAAGTGAGCAGCTACTACGTTTTGACGTTGCCCTGTAGTACAGCTGTTAATGGACCTCTCCCAGCCATTACCCTTTCGAGGGAACCCTAGAACCGCACACTCAGACATTCCCAGCACACAAGAGACCTTCATCCAGTGTTGGGTTGGGGTTGGGCCAGCATCGCTGACAATCTACCACTGTACCGTAAGCAACCGAGCAGTGACAGCCACGGGAAATAGGAAGATGTGTGAGAAATATATTTTCCTGAAATATATCTACAAGCTTATGTAATCCATCCAGCCTTCCATTCATCCATACATCCACCCATCCTTCGTTCATTCGTACACTCATTCATCTATCCATCCATACTTTAGTTCATTCATTCATTCATTCATTCATTCATTCATTCATTCATTCATTCATTCATTCATTCATTCATTCATATATTCATTCATTTATTCATTTATTCATTCATTCATTCTTTCAATCATGCGCTCACTCATTCATTCATTAATTCATTCATTCATTCATTCATTCATTCATTCATTCATTCATTCATTCATTTATTCATTCATTCATTTATACAGTCATCCATCCATGCATTCATCCATACGTGTACGAATCCATACATTCATACATTCATCCATGCAACTACCCATCTATTTATCCACCCATTCCCATCAATTCATCAACTTATAAAGCCATGCATTCATCCCATCCATTCACTCGTCCGTTCATAAATCCATTCATCCGTCCATCGATCCATCTCTCCGTCCGTCCGTCCATCCACCCATTGATGCATCCAAATGTTGTTGTCTTTATGTAGGGCTTGCAGCGCAGACGATGGCTCTATACTAAGCCGACATTGTGTCATAGTTTCTTATCTGTTGGTTTATAATGCAGACTAAGACATGATAATGCCAGACTTAGGCGTAATGTTACGTACTCTTTTAATGTGGAAAATGCGTTTGATTTTCATTGTACTATTGGATGTTTTCTTCTTTAAAAGGCAAGTAAATGGATGAAAAATGCATGAAGCTAATAATCCTACAAGCATCATTTTGCATTTCTAAAAAAAACTGTTATATAAATCAAGAGTATTTTGCAATTTTAAATCATCATAAATTTCTTAGTTAGCGCTTTCCGCTGCATTTGAATACTTATGTTATGGATGTACGACCATTATAAATGTTTTACCAGTAATTTTTTAAGCGAGGGTATCGACTTTCTCAGATTTCGACGTCTAAGGTCGGTCACCGCACTGAAAGGGTTAACAGAAATATTTTTTGTCATTTGAAGCTGGAAATTGATTTCGCAATTCCAGATTGAAATGAATGATAAACATTGAGAGACAGCAGGATCCGGGGGTAAATACGTGTGCATATAATATGACAAATAAGACGGAGATGGCTTTCAACAAGTGTCAATAAAACATGATTCTCTCTGTCTGTTGCAGACCGGGTGCCATGGTTACGGATCTGACAGTCAAATATGGTGCAGTAAGTGCCCTGCGCCGCTGGGGGTCTTGGTCTCCCGCTCCACGTGGCGCACCTATTAATAATGGAGGATGACCGCCCCGCACTGCAGGCCCAGGTGAAAGGAGGCCTGCTCTAGTCCAACCGTGTCTGCATAAGTCAAACATGGGAAGATTAGATTAGCAGCTCAGAGGCTACAGGCTAGATCAGGTCGATCCACATATTTAGCCTTTGATTCGTCAAAATCGGAATGACCTAAATTTAAAGCTTATGATTGGACGAGATTGCCATCTCGTCCAATCATAAGCTTTAAATCTAGATCATATGACCAAGAATACATAGTATCTGCAGAGAAACCAGCAAGGATTCGTTTTCTACTACATGCCTGTAAATGCGCATTGCAAATCCTTATAAACATGTAATTTCACTAAGCTAACCCGGTTGTACATATTGCATATACATATATATTTCTATGACAAATAAGTCTGTGATGACTTTAACTGTGTCAATAAAACATCTCTCTATCTATCATAATAACAGCTGGGGTGTTCGTTAACCCTCACACTGCCGGGACCGTATATATATCCATTTTCAAGTAAATTTCAGACCAATACACTTAACTCGATTTGATAAAATAATTTGCGGTAGATGTTTAGTTATTTATTATAATAATTACATTTTGAAGAAGTAATTTTTTTTCATAAGTATAATTATTTTTCGTCATTTGGAGCTGGAAATAGCGTTAGCAATTCCAGCTTCAAATGAATGAGAAAGAGTTTGCAAAAAATCGGCAGGATAATGGTTAATGGAAAATATCGATTGCTTTTAGAGAAACATTTAAATTCAAAGCATATTAAAGCCTCAGACAGTTTCTAAAACATATCCTGCACAGAAACACATTAAATTGATTACGTTGTCAGATTTATGCCAAATGACTAGAGATAGTGCTTACAAAATATTATGACAATCGGTTGAGAATTGGCGTCGGACGATTTACGCACTTGAAGCTGTTGTTCGTGGTAGCTAGTACAAACACATTGCCCTTTCTTAATCACTGGAATTGATAATTGTGTTAGGAATGCCAGCTGAAATGATCACGAAATAACACTCTGTAACGGGGCATTTCAATTAAAACCATGTAATAATACACCCTCTTTGAATCACACCATTTAGTTGGAAGGGAAAAAATTCTTTGCAACAATTAAATATTCATATAAACAGTTCTACAGATTTTTAGGAGAGCACAACAAAATAGCAGGAGGTGTTGGCCGGGGGATATCTCGAGAGCCCTATTCGCAGACTTCACTCAGACACAAGGCGTTGATTCAATGTTGGCCTATTGTTGGTCTAACGTCTACGGCGTTGTCCCAGCTGTAGCCAAACATTGTATCATTTTTCTGGGTCATAAATCATCAATGAGTCATAAATCATAGAGTTGTTTTCTGGTGCGGGAGTCATCAACCCTTAAAGCTCTGAATTATTTTTGTTTAAACCATAGAGACCAAACGGTTTTTTCAAGTTTAAATCATCATAAATGTCTAGTTAGCTCTTTCTGGTTCATTTGAATAGCTATGTTATGGATTTACAACCATTATAAATATTTTAGTTCTTTATACGTCAGAATCTGACGTATACAGACGTCAGATTCTGACGTATAAAGACCAATGTTGATATAACGTCTATGTTTGACAGACAACAATAATGATAAATTAATGTTTACTCTAGATTCATGATAATTCACTCATTCTACGCAAAAAATCTTGCTATGTATGGAGGCACTTCTGCAATGTATATTATTTATTCAGAATGTGACGTCTACAAACTTCAGATTCTGACGTATAAAGACGGTCCTTGCGCCGAAAGGGTTTTTCTCACTCTGAGAGTCCCAGGATAGTCACAGGTGTCCGTCCCAGTAACAGAGGCAGACCCTCAATTACCATCATATCCTCAGGGTACTGCTATATATGGAAAGCCTGCCACGGTGCCATAAACAACTGAACAGTGACAGCCACAAGAGATATAAATATATGTGAGAGAAATAGATTATCATTATACATGTAAACCTGATTCATCCATCTTCCTATTTATCTACCCATTCATACATCCATTCACCAATTCATTTATCCACCTATCATTTCATTCATTCATCCGCCCATGCATCGATCAATACCTTGGCTCATCCATCCATCCATTCATCCATTCATCCATCCATTCTTTCAATTATTTATGCATTCATCCATCCATACATCCATCAATCAATCAATCCATCCATCCACCCTCCTTTTATTCGCCCAGTCCCATTCATCCATTAATTTATCGAGCCATTCATCTATCTATCCATCCCCCCTTGGTTCATCAATCCATCCGTCCATATATCCATCCATTCTCATATCCATCCATCTATCCATCTATCACCCATTTATCCATTCGTTCACTGAACCGACCACCCGCCCTCCATCCATCCATCCATCCACCCATCTGTCCATCCATATATCCATCTATTCACCCATCCATGTCCTCTATTGATTAATCCATACGTCCACCCATCCATCGGTACATTCAATCATCCACCTATCTATTCCCACATCCACCCGCCCATCGATACATCTATCCATCCATCCACTAATTCATTCCTCCATCCATACATACACATCTTATCTACTTTATATCATATAGGGACAACGTGTAGTGGTAAACTTTTTTCATCCATGTAAATAAACTAGATATGCCTGTATGCAAACATATTGATATTACATATACATTTGTTTTAATCTCCAAAACCCTGAATTAAATCATTAAAATTTTCATTCACTTGAAATTATGTCTCGCTACCCCGACCCACAACTTCAACTGAGTGGAAATCACCCATATTTGTTCAATTTGAAACTGAACATTAGTAAATATCGATGTTTAAACACTTACTTCATTCCCAATAACAGTGATTTGATCGGCTGATAAAACAAATTAGGAACGACTTTAGTCGTGATTAGCGGGTTAACCCTTTAAGCCCTCAGGATGCATTAAAGCATCATTTCACATCACTGAAAACAGACTTAATTTTCCTGCAACCAAGGGTTTTAGAACGAAAATTTCCATTAAATTGGTTCACCAATGCATGACAATTTTCTTGAATTTTTAAACCACATCAAGTCATCTTCATCCACTACAAGACGAGAATTGCGACAGCAATTCGCGGCTTGTAGTGGATGAAGATGACAATGGTAAATTCAGGCCTGAAAGGGTAAAGGGTTAATCCTTAATAATTCGTTACTTCCTAGGTTGTAGTTAAAAGGTTATATCTAACCCTTTGCCTGCTACTGACCATTTTATGCTTATTGTTAATTACATTTATACTTTTAGCATATTTGCTTATTTTAATGGTTTTTATCGTTTTTAATACAAGCCAATGTTACATTTATAATTGTATTATAATGCCTGTATTTTATCTTGGGAGCAGTGGCCTCGCATAGGCACTGGTCACCTGTCTCCACTTGCCTCTATGCGCCCCTTCGGACATGAAAGGGTGTATCTGCCACTTTACAAAGTGGCAGATACACCCTTTCATTACCAAGAGAACGATATGTACATTTTCTGCAAAAAATATCCACCACATGCTGATGGGTCGACGTGGATACTATTTCAGAGAGTATAGTCTTGTTTGTGTGGCGTTGGTACATCCCAGTCGTGCAGACAGTCTCACGAACCAAGCTTGTTTTCGTGACCTTTGCCACTGTCACGCTAGGTTTGTTACCATGGAAACAGTGACGTCACAGCCAGGTCGTATCTTGTTGGCGTGCAGGTCGAATAGGAGAGTAGTAGTATAGCCTGGATGTTTTATAAGAAAACTCAGGTGTTTAATTTCATATATATATGTCGATTTTTATGTAATTTTACAGAGCTAATCCTGTTGTATATACATGTTTACATATATAGATTTTATACTGTTTCTTTTAATGACGCATAACTGTACATGTATAGACTTCCTTTCGTCAATAAATAGCTATCTATTCTGAAAATTCACTAATGGATCAGCTTAAAGCTGAAAGATATAAGTTGAATCGACTAAGTATAAGTCGTTATAACGACTTATAAGACGTTAAATCGACTCAGGATAAGTCGTTAGATCGACTTGGTATAAGTCGTTAAATCGACTTAATGTCAGTCGTTATAACGACTTATAAATCGTCAAATCGGCTTAGAAAGTAGTTGAATAACTTATAGTAAGTCGATTTAACAACTTATAAGTTGTGATAACGAAATAAACAGAAATATTATTTATTTTGTTCTGTTGTTTCAACGATTCTGTACAAAGCAAACTTAAAAGACTGCAGCAGAAATACCAATGCAGGACATGATAGATTTGTAACATATGCGAAAATAAAAACTTGGGGATAATGCCAGTATTTCTTCAAGATTTCTTTTGCAATAATTGTATTTCTTGTTTTGTGGTCACATTATCGGTTTGAGGTATTGCTTTTCACTTGATTTCTTTTAATTTGACTATAAATCCACTGGTATGACTTATAGTCAATTGAAAAAAATCCCGAGGTAGATACTCAGGATACCCGAGCAACGCCCTCAATTTCCAATGTGCTGATTTTCCATCTCATCAAGGGTTAATAGCCAAAATAAAATAAAATTAGCACACTTAAATATACAATTGATGTCGATTCATCCTTTCTTTGAGATTTTACAAAGTGGCAGATAAACCCTCTCAGAACAAAGGAAGGACGATGACTATAACTTAGGGACACTTGTTGACACCAAAACAATATGGCATAAATTAGGTAATCTGTATGAGCTTTACGCTGATATTTGAGTTATCTCGCAGTGAAATTATAGCTGCCTAAAAACAGACATTAGGGGGGACTATATCTTATGCATTTCTGCTAATAACGACATTGGTAAGTGAGTGAGTGAGTATTGCTTTATGTCGCTTTCTGCACAATCATGGCAATATCGCGACAGCAGGAAGCCAGAAGTCGAGACTATGCCCTAATCTTATAGAATGAGTTCAAGGGTTATTTATTGTACATAGTGCAATAAACAGCATTGCACACTCCGGACCTTGGACCAGTTTGGAGCACTGTATATGCATATCTCGAAGACAAGTATTCGACCCGTCAGGATTCGAACCCAGTACTTCTGAGTTTGGAGCCACAACCTGATCGAATGAACCATGAAGGCCGGCACACCTAATAGTGGTGCATTGACCCAAACGTCTGTTATCTGTCATGCATGATCACTCATGATTTTCACTTTACATAATGAAGACTGGCATTACCCAGATATTTCCCCGCGCTCCGTGGAGATGGTCTCTCAGAAGTTGCAGCCCTGGAGCGGTTTGGAATTAGCATATGCATGATCTGTGCCGAGGCGATGAACGGATTCCCCAGTGAAGATCCAGTTACCTCCGGCAAAATACAATAATATCCCATCAAAATCCACTAGAGTGGGATCTACACTGACTCACGTCTGAACCAAACACCATAACACGCGGGAATAGTTTGTATAAACCATAGAGACAAAAGGTTGTTTTTTTCAATTTAAAATCATCATCAATTTCCTAGTTAGCTCTTTACACTTCATTTGAATTCTAGTACATATGGTATGGGTCTACGGCCATTACAAATATTTTAATTCTTTCAGTGCGGGGACCGTCTTTATACGTCAGAATCTGACGTCTACAGACGTCAGATTCTGACGTATAAAGACGTCCGGTCCCAGCTCAAAGTAAACTGAAAATACAACAAAACAAATATTTATGCAGAGCAAGAAAGATGCGTAACATTATAAAAACACATTGTAAATACCAGTGCAGCTTTCGCAAACATTGTAAATGATGCCAGTGCAGCTTACGCAAACTGAAATGATGGCATTGCAGCTTCCACAAACATTGTAAAAGATGCCAAATGAAGCTACCAAACATTGTAAATGATGCCTTCTGCAAACATTGTAAATGATGCCAGTGCAGCTTCCACAAACATTGCAAAATTATGTCAGTTCAGCTTCTACAAACATTGTAAATGATTCCAATGCAGCTACCGCAAACATTGTAAGTGATGCCAGTGCAGCTTCCACAAACATTACAAAATTATGTCAGTTCAGCTTCTACAAACATTGTAAATGATTCCAATACAGCTTCCACAAACATTGTAAGTGATGCCGGTGCAGCTTCCGCAAACATTGTAAATGATGCCAATACAGCTTCTACAAACATTGTAAATGATGCCAGTGCAGCTTCTACAAACATTGTAAATGATGACAGTGCAGCTTCCGCAAACATTGTAAATGATGTCAATACAGCTTCTACAAACATTGTAAATGATGCCAATACAGCTTCTACAAACATTGTAAATGATGCCAGTGCAGCTTCCGCAAACATTGTAAATGATGCCAGTGCAGCTTCTGACAACATTGTGAGTGATGCCAGTGCAGCTACAGCAAACATTGTACATGATGCCAATCCAGCTTCTGACAACATTGTAAATGATGCCAGCTCAGCTTCTGCAAACATTGTAAATGATGCCAGTCTAGCTTCCACAAACATTGTAAATAATGCCAGTGCAGCTTCTGACAACATTGTAAATGATGCCAGTGCAGCTTCCACAAACATTGTAAATGATGCCATGCAGCTACCGCAAACATTGTAAATGATGCCAGTCCAGCTTCCGCAAACATTGTAAATGATGCCAATGCAGCTACCGCAAACATTGTAAATGATGCCAGTGCAGCTTCCGACAACATTGTAAATGATGCCAGTGCAGCTTCCACAAACATTGTAAATGATGCCAGTGCAGCTTCCGACAACATTGTAAATGATGCCAGTGCAGCTTCTACAAACATTGTAAATGATGCCAATACAGCTTCCACAAACATTGTAAATGATGCCAGTTCAGCTTCCGCAAACATTGTAAATGATGCCATGCAACTACAGCAAACATTGTAAATGATGCCAGTGCAGCTTCTGCAAACATTGTAAATGATGCCAGTCCAGCTTCCGCAAACATTGTAAATGATGCCAGTGCAGCTTCTACAAACATTGTAAATGATTTCAATGCAGCTACCGCAACCATTGTAAATGATGCCAGTGCAGCTTCCGCAAACATTGTAAATGATGCCATGCAGCTACAGCAAACATTGTAAATGATGCCAGTGCAGCTTCTGCAAACATTGTAAATGATGCCATGCAGCTACAGCAAACATTGTAAATGATGCCAGTGCAGCTTCTGCAAACATTGTAAATGATGCCAGTGCAGCTCCCGCAAACATTGTAAATGATGCCAGTGCAGCTTCTGCGAACATTGTAAATGATGCCATGCAGCTACAGAAAACATTGTAAATGATGCCAGTGCAGCTTCTGCAAACATTGTAAATGATGCCATGCAGCTACAGCAAACATTGTAAATGATGCCAGTGCAGCTTCTGCAAGCATTGTAAATGATGCCAGTGCAGCTCCCGCAAACATTGTAAATGATGTCAATACAGCTTCTACAAACATTGTAAATGATGCCAATACAGCTTCTACAAAAATTGTAAATGATGCCAGTGCAGCTTCCACAAACATTGTAAATGATGCCAATACAGCTTCCACAAACATTGTAAATGATGCCAGTTCAGCTTCCGCAAACAATACCTTGAAATGTCACAGTAATCATACGAATTTGAGCCATTTTGGGATTAGAGTTGGACCCACCCCGGCCGGCCCAGTGCGTTGGCCCTGTGTTGATCTGATCTTGGGCCAGCGTCGTATACGCTGGACCAGCATTGGATCGACATGGGACCGACGTATTGTGCCGGCTGGGTGGTTTCAGGCGGTGTACCAGCCTTGTGCCAATTTCTGCTGTACTCTTTCGTTTGTACTTTTATAATCACATGCTGCAATGTTTCACCCTCTGTACATAATGTTATTAATGTGTGTATTTGGTACGTTTTTCAATAGAAGTTCTGACGCATTTATGTAATGTCAAATAAAAAAAGAATATTTATTAACATTTATAATTAAAATTAGCTACGCAATTAATTATTTATTTATTGGTTTTAATACTTTGTCGAATTATATTTGTATTGTCTTAACTGTATACCATGTATCACACATGTACTTCAATATGGAGGTGAATAAAGACATATATAAATGATGCCATGCAACTACAGCAAACATTGTAAATGATGCCAGTGCAGCTTCTACAAACATTGTAAATGATGCCAGTTCAGCTTCCACAAACATTGTAAATGATGCCATGCAGCTACAGCAAACATTGTAAATGATGCCAGTGCAGCTCCCGCAAACATTGTAAATGATGCCAGTGCAGCTTCTACAAACATTGTAAATGATGCCATGCAGCTACAGCAAACATTGTAAATGATGCCAGTGCAGCTTCTACAAACATTGTAAATGATTTCAATGCAGCTTCTGCAAACATTGTAAATGATGCCAGTGCAGCTTCCACAAACATTGTAAATGATGCCAATGCAGCTTCCACAAACATTGTAAATGATGCCAGTGCAGCTTCCACAAACATTGTAGATGATGCCAATACAGCTTCTACAAACATTGTAAATGATGCAGTGCAGCTTCTACAAACATTGTAAATGATGCCAGTGCAGCTTCCACAAACATTGTAAATGATGCCAATGCAGCTACCGCAAACATTGTAAATGATGCCAAATGAAGCTACCAAACATTGTAAATGATGCCAGTGCAGCTTCCACAAACATTGTAAATGATGCCAGTCCAGCTTCCGCAAACATTGTAAATGATGCCAGTGCAGCTTCTACAAACATTGTAATTGATGCCAGTGCAGCTGATGCAAACATTGTAAATGATGCCAGTGCAGCTTCTACAAACATTGTAAATGATGCCAGTGCAGCTTCCGCAAACATTGTAAATGATGCCAGTGCAGCTTCCGCAAACATTGTAAATGATGCCAGTGCAGCTTCTGACAACATTGTAAATGCTGCCAGCTCAGCTTCCGCAAACATTGTAAATAATGCCAATGCAGCTACCGCAAACATTGTAAATGATGCCATTGCAGCTTCCGCAAACATTGTAAATGATGCCAAATGAAGCTACCAAACATTGTAAATGATGCCTTCTGCAAACATTGTAAATGATGCCAATACAGCTTCCACAAACATTGTAAATGATGCCATTGCAGCTTCCGCAAACATTGTAAATGATGCCAAATGAAGCTACCAAACATTGTAAATGATGCCTTCTGCAAACATTGTAAATGATGCCAGTGCAGCTTCTACAAACATTGTAAATGATTTCAATGCAGCTACCGCAACCATTGTAAATGATGCCAGTGCAGCTTCCGCAAACATTGTAAATGATGCCAAATAAAGCTACCAAACATTGTAAATGATGCCTTCTGCAAACATTGTAAATGATGCCAGTGCAGCTTCCACAAACATTGTAAATGATGCCAGTGCAGCTTCCGCAAACATTGTAAATGATGCCATGCAGCTACCGCAAACATTGTAAATGATGCCAGTCCAGCTTCCGCAAACATTGTAAATGATGCCAATGCAGCTACCGCAAACATTGTAAATGATGCCAGTGCAGCTTCCGACAACATTGTAAATGATGCCAGTGCAGCTTCCACAAACATTGTAAATGATGCCAGTGCAGCTTCCGACAACATTGTAAATGATGCCAGTGCAGCTTCTACAAACATTGTAAATGATGCCAATACAGCTTCCACAAACATTGTAAATGATGCCAGTTCAGCTTCCGCAAACATTGTAAATGATGCCATGCAACTACAGCAAACATTGTAAATGATGCCAGTGCAGCTTCTGCAAACATTGTAAATGATGCCAGTCCAGCTTCCGCAAACATTGTAAATGATGCCAGTGCAGCTTCTACAAACATTGTAAATGATTTCAATGCAGCTACCGCAACCATTGTAAATGATGCCAGTGCAGCTTCCGCAAACATTGTAAATGATGCCATGCAGCTACAGCAAACATTGTAAATGATGCCAGTGCAGCTTCTGCAAACATTGTAAATGATGCCATGCAGCTACAGCAAACATTGTAAATGATGCCAGTGCAGCTTCTGCAAACATTGTAAATGATGCCAGTGCAGCTCCCGCAAACATTGTAAATGATGCCAGTGCAGCTTCTGCAAACATTGTAAATGATGCCATGCAGCTACAGAAAACATTGTAAATGATGCCAGTGCAGCTTCTGCAAACATTGTAAATGATGCCATGCAGCTACAGCAAACATTGTAAATGATGCCAGTGCAGCTTCTGCAAGCATTGTAAATGATGCCAGTGCAGCTCCCGCAAACATTGTAAATGATGTCAATACAGCTTCTACAAACATTGTAAATGATGCCAATACAGCTTCTACAAAAATTGTAAATGATGCCAGTGCAGCTTCCACAAACATTGTAAATGATGCCAATACAGCTTCCACAAACATTGTAAATGATGCCAGTTCAGCTTCCGCAAACATTGTAAATGATGCCATGCAACTACAGCAAACATTGTAAATGATGCCAGTGCAGCTTCTACAAACATTGTAAATGATGCCAGTTCAGCTTCCACAAACATTGTAAATGATGCCATGCAGCTACAGCAAACATTGTAAATGATGCCAGTGCAGCTCCCGCAAACATTGTAAATGATGCCAGTGCAGCTTCTACAAACATTGTAAATGATGCCATGCAGCTACAGCAAACATTGTAAATGATGCCAGTGCAGCTTCTACAAACATTGTAAATGATTTCAATGCAGCTTCTGCAAACATTGTAAATGATGCCAGTGCAGCTTCCACAAACATTGTAAATGATGCCAATGCAGCTTCCACAAACATTGTAAATGATGCCAGTGCAGCTTCCACAAACATTGTAGATGATGCCAATACAGCTTCTACAAACATTGTAAATGATGCAGTGCAGCTTCTACAAACATTGTAAATGATGCCAGTGCAGCTTCCACAAACATTGTAAATGATGCCAATGCAGCTACCGCAAACATTGTAAATGATGCCAAATGAAGCTACCAAACATTGTAAATGATGCCAGTGCAGCTTCCACAAACATTGTAAATGATGCCAGTCCAGCTTCCGCAAACATTGTAAATGATGCCAGTGCAGCTTCTACAAACATTGTAATTGATGCCAGTGCAGCTGATGCAAACATTGTAAATGATGCCAGTGCAGCTTCTACAAACATTGTAAATGATGCCAGTGCAGCTTCCGCAAACATTGTAAATGATGCCAGTGCAGCTTCCGCAAACATTGTAAATGATGCCAGTGCAGCTTCTGACAACATTGTAAATGCTGCCAGCTCAGCTTCCGCAAACATTGTAAATAATGCCAATGCAGCTACCGCAAACATTGTAAATGATGCCATTGCAGCTTCCGCAAACATTGTAAATGATGCCAAATGAAGCTACCAAACATTGTAAATGATGCCTTCTGCAAACATTGTAAATGATGCCAATACAGCTTCCACAAACATTGTAAATGATGCCATTGCAGCTTCCGCAAACATTGTAAATGATGCCAAATGAAGCTACCAAACATTGTAAATGATGCCTTCTGCAAACATTGTAAATGATGCCAGTGCAGCTTCTACAAACATTGTAAATGATTTCAATGCAGCTACCGCAACCATTGTAAATGATGCCAGTGCAGCTTCCGCAAACATTGTAAATGATGCCAAATAAAGCTACCAAACATTGTAAATGATGCCTTCTGCAAACATTGTAAATGATGCCAGTGCAGCTTCCACAAACATTGTAAATGATGCCGGTGCAGCTTCCGCAAACATTGTAAATGATGCCAATACAGCTTCCACAAACATTGTAAATGATGCCAGTTCAGCTTCCGCAAACATTGTAAATGATGCCAGTGCAGCTGATGCAAACATTGTAAATGATGCCAATGCAGCTACCGCAAACATTGTAAATGATGCCAGTGCAGCTTCCGCAAACATTGTAAATGATGCCAGTTCAGCTTCCGCAAACATTGTAAATGATGCCAGTGCAGCTGATGCAAACATTGTAAATGATGCCAATGCAGCTACCGCAAACATTGTAAATGATGCCAGTGCAGCTTCCGCAAACATTGTAAATGATGCCAATACAGCTTCTACAAACATTGTAAATGATGCCAGTGCAGCTACAGCAAACATTGTACATGATGCCAATCCAGCTTCTGACAACATTGTAAATGATGCCATTTCAGCTTCCGCAAACATTGTAAATGACGCCATGCAGCTACAGCAAACATTGTAAGTGATGCCAGTGCAGCTTCTGCAAACATTGTAAATGATGCCAGTCTAGCTTCCACAAACATTGTAAATGATGCCAATGCAGCTGTTGCAAACATTGTAAATGATGCCAAATGCAGCTTCCACAAACATTGTAAATGATGCTAATGCAGCTGTTGCAAACATTGTAAATGATGCCAGTGCAGCTTCCACAAACATTGTAAATGATGCCAATGCAGCTGTTGCAAACATTGTAAATGATGCCAAATGCAGCTTCCACAAACATTGTAAATGATGCCAATACAGCTTCTACAAACATTGTAAATGATGCCAGTGCAGCTACAGCAAACATTGTACATGATGCCAATCCAGCTTCTGACAACATTGTAAATGATGCCAGTTCAGCTTCCGCAAACATTGTAAATGATGCCATGCAGCTACAGCAAACATTGTAAGTGATGCCAGTGCAGCTTCTGCAAACATTGTAAATGATGCCAGTCTAGCTTCCACAAACATTGTAAATGATGCCAGTCTAGCTTCCACAAATATTGTAAATGATGACAGTGCAGCTTCCACAAGCATTGTAAATGATGCCAATGCAGCTACCGCAAACATTGTAAATGATGCCAGTGCAGCTTCCGCAAACATTGTAAATGATGCCAGTGCAGCTTCTGACAACATTGTAAATGATGCCAGTGCAGCTTCCACAAACATTGTGAATGATGCCAGTGCAGCTTCCGCAAACATTGTAAATGATGCCAGTGCAGCTTCCGCAAACATTGTAAATGATGCCAAATGAAGCTACCAAACATTGTAAATGATGCCTTCTGCAAACATTGTAAATGATGCCAATACAGCTTCCACAAATATTGTAAGTGATGCCGGTGCAGCTTCCGCAAACATTGTAAATGATGCCAGTGCAGCTTCCGCAAACATTGTAAATGATGCCAATGCAGCTGTTGCAAACATTGTAAATGATGCCAATGCAGCTTCCGCAAACATTGTAAATGATGCCAGTGCAGCTTCCGCAAACATTGTAAATGATGCCAATACAGCTTCTAAAAACATTGTAAATGATGCCAGTGCAGCTTCCACAAACATTGTAAATGATGCCAATGCAGCTGTTGCAAACATTGTAAATGATGCCAAATGCAGCTTCCACAAACATTGTAAATGATGCCAGTGCAGCTTCCACAAACATTGTAAATGATGCCAATGCAGCTGTTGCAAACATTGTAAATGATGCCAAATGAAGCTACCAAACATTGTAAATGATGCCAAATGCAGCTTCCACAAACATTGTAAATGATGCCAATGCAGCTGTTGCAAACATTGTAAATGATGCCAAATGCAGCTTCCACAAACATTGTAAATGATGCTAATGCAGCTGTTGCAAACATTGTAAATGATGCCAGTGCAGCTTCTACAAACATTGTAAATGATTCCAATGCAGCTACCGCAAACATTGTAAATGATGCCAGTGCAGCTACCGCAAACATTGTAAATGATGCCAGTGCAGCTTCCACAAACATTGTAAATGATTCCAATGCAGCTTCCACAAAAAATTGTAAATGATGCCAGTGCAGCTTCCACAAACATTGTAAATGATGCCAAATGCAGCTTCCACAAACATTGTAAATGATTTCAATGCAGCTACCGCAAACATTGTAAATGATGCCAGTGCAGCTACCGCAAACATTGTAAATGATGCCAGTGCAGCTTCTACAAACATTGTAAATGATTCCAATGCAGCTACCGCAAACATTGTAAATGATGCCAGTGCAGCTTCCACAAACATTGTAAATGATTCCAATGCAGCTTCCACAAACATTGTAAATGATTCCAATGCAGCTACCGCAAACATTGTAAATGATGCCAAATGCAGCTTCCACAAACATTGTAAATGATGCCAATGCAGCTGTTGCAAACATTGTAAATGATGCCAAATGCAGCTTCCACAAACATTGTAAATGATGCCAGTGCAGCTTCCACAAACATTACAAAATTATGTCAGTTCAGCTTCTACAAACATTGTAAATGATTCCAATGCAGCTACCGCAAACATTGTAATTGATGCCAGTGCAGCTTCCACAAACATTGTAAATGATGCCAATGCAGCTGTTGCAAACATTGTAAATGATGCCAAATGCAGCTTCCACAAACATTGTAAATGATGCCAGTGCAGCTTCCACAAACATTACAAAATTATGTCAGTTCAGCTTCTACAAACATTGTAAATGATTCCAATGCAGCTACCGCAAACATTGTAATTGATGCCAGTGCAGCTTCCACTAACATTGTAAATGATGCCAGTGCAGCTCCTGCAAACATTGTAAATGATGCCAGTGCAACTTCCGCAATCATTGTAAGTGATGCCAGTGCAGCTTCCACAAACATTACAAAATTATGTCAGTTCAGCTTCTACAAACATTGTAGATGATGCCAATACAGCTTCTACAAACATTGTAAATGATGCCAGTGCAGCTTCTACAAACATTGTAAATGATGCCAGTGCAGCTTCCATAAACATTGTGAATGATGCCAGTGCAGCTTCCACAAACATTGTAAATGATGCCAGTGCAGCTTCCACAAACATTGTAAATGATGCCAGTGCAGCTTCTACAAAAAATGTAAATATTGCCAATGCAGCTGATGCAAACATTGTGAATGATGCCAGTGCAGCTGATGCAAACATTGTAAATGATGCTAGTGCAGCTTCTACAAACATTGTGAGTGATGCAATGCAGCTTCTACAAACATTGTGAGTGATGCCAGTGCAGCTTCCGCAAACATTGTAAAGGATGCCAATGCTTCTGTGAATAGAAATATTCATTTTTTACAATGTTGAAAATCTGCATGTTTAAAATATGAATATACACGTACAAAACAATTTGACAAAATATCCTTGCACAAAAATACAAAAGAATTTTCAGAGTTTTTGGTTTCAAAACGTTTTATTTAGGTTTCACAACTATACGATTTTTTTAAACCATGTATTCTCAATTGAAAAACTATCCATATACCTTTTCTATAAAAAAAATAGAAATAAACTAAATATAAAACTGTTTGGAATACAGGGTGTGCGTGGCTGCCGCTGCTTAATAACGTGATCACCAACTCGTTTAATGCCTTGATCAGTTGATGTCTTGAATAGAACATCATGATAAACATATTTGTAAAAATAAGGAGCATTTGTTATTTGATGTATTACCTGTCAAGTTTTACAAACACCATAATTTGCATGTTTCATCAGCCTCACTCAGTACTTGATTGATTAGGACTAGCAACTACACAGGCAACAACAAATAATGCAATATTACTATGCAAACAATATTGGGTTTGCTGCAGCACGGTAGGCTTTCAGTTTAAAATTTATTTTCAATTTATTATACAGAAAATACAGAAAAATTCACCACAAGAATCAACAACAAGAGCGAACGGTGAGATAATAAGATTTAAATAAGTTGTCGTAAACAGCCGCCTAATTTGCTAGATTTAAATCGAGAAATCCGATAAATAAAACGTCACAAGAGCGTCTGATTTGCAAGTTCCACATCACACCCTGCAGGATAATGGTAGAAATCCGATTCCCAGCAAGTTGGAAACGTTGGCCCATTGTTCGCTTAATGCTGGGCCACCGTCTACGACGCTGGCCCAGCATTAAACCAACACTGGATTGAATGTTCGTGGTTATTGGGTTATATTGGTATGGCTTACGTTATATGCAAATCAATCAAAAACCCTGCAGTAAAATTGTAGAAATCTGATTCCCAGCAAGTTGAATGGGTTGAACCAGTGTTGCTTTAATGCTGGGTCACCGTCTACTACGCTGGCTCAGCATTAAACCAACACTGGATTGAATGTTCGTGGTTGTTGGGCTATATTGGTGTGGCTTACATTATATGCAAATCAGTCAGTCTTTTTTTTTATTTTGTCCTAGAAAACAGTTAATCTTGGCATAATATGAGCTCATTTCATCCCGGCAAACAAGAGGAACTCGGTCTTGGTTTAATGTTGGCATATCAACAGCGACATTGGCCCATCACTATTCAACATAGATCGTACCCAGCTAACAGGAGGCGTTGTATATTGACCCAATGGTGTGGTAATGATGGGCCGACGTCGCAGACCAACGGACCAACATTGACGCAACAATGAGTCAGCACATCCTGTTTGCTGGGTATTTGTTGGCTCGAGACGAGATTATATTATTACAGAGATTGTTTTCTGGCACAAGGGTAGAGGAAAACCACTTCACTGAAAGTCTCTTAAAATGAAAGAAAACAACGTTTTTAAGCACATTCGACTGCTTTAATGTAATTTAAATAATTCCTGAAATTACACAAGCCTTTAATACTTGGAATACACAGGCTTTGTTATGACAAAAACATTTTTGCACCACATGTTATAAATAAATATTTTTGTTTAATGAAATTTACGGCCTAATTTTCAGGAGACTAGAAGATAGTGCTTGCACAAAAATCATGAAAATGTGTTCATAAATGACCGCAAAATCAGCAAAACTAAAGGGTTGATGCTTAACGGGGGTTCTACTGTAGAGAGAGGCAGTGATCGCTGTGTGGTGAGTTCTACTGTAGAGAGGCAGTGATCGCTGTGTGGTGAGTTCTACTGTAAAGACAGGCAGTCATCGCTGTATGGTGAGTTCTACTGTAGAGAGAGGCAGTGATCGCTGTGTGGTGAGTTCTACTGTAGAGAGGCAGTGATCGCTGTGTGGTGAGTTCTACTGTAGAGAGAGGCAGTGATCGCTGTATGGTGAGTTCTACTGTAGAGAGAGGCAGTGATCACTGTGTGGTGAGTTCTACTGTAGAGAGAGGCAGTGATCGCTGTGTGGTGAGTTCTACTGTAAAGAGGCAGTGATCGCTGTGTGGTGAGTTCTACTGTAGAGAGAGGCAGTGATCGCTGTGTGGTGAGTTCTACTGTAGAGAGAGGCAGTGATCGCTGTGTGGTGAGTTCTACTGTAGAGAGAGGCAGTGATCACTGTGTGGTGAGTTCTACTGTAGAGACAGGCAGTGATCGCTGTGTGGTGAGTTCTACTGTAGAGACAGGCAGTGATCGCTGTGTGGTGAGTTCTACTGTAAGGACAGGCAGTGATCGCTGTGTGGTGAGCTCTACTGTAGAGACAGGCAGTGATCGCTGTGTGGTGAGTTCTACTGTAGAGAGAGGCAGTGATCGCTGTGTGGTGAGTTCTACTGTAGAGAGAGGCAGTGATAGCTGTGTCGTGAGTTCTACTGTAGAGAGAGGCAGTGATCGCTGTGTGGTGAGTTCTACTGTAGAGAGAGGCAGTAATCGCTGTGTGGTGAGTTCTACTGTAGAGAGAGGCAGTAATCGCTGTGTGGTGAGTTCTACTGTAGAGAGAGGCAGTGATAGCTGTGTCGTGAGTTCTACTGTAAAGACAGGCAGTGATCGCTGTGTGGTGAGTTCTACTGTAGAGAGGCAGTGATCGCTGTGTGGTGAGTTCTACTGTAGAGGCAGGCAGTGATCGCTGTGTGGTGAGTTCCACTGTAAAGACAGGCAGTGATCGCTGTGTGGTGAGTTCTACTGTAGAGGCAGGCAGTGATCGCTGTGTGGTGAGTTCTACTGTAGAGAGAGGCAGTAATCGCTGTGTGGTGAGTTCTACTGTAGAGAGAGGCAGTGATCGCTGTGTGGTGAGTTCTACTGTAGAGACAGGCAGTGATCGCTGTGTGGTGAGCTCTACTGTAAAGACAGGCAGTGATAGCTGTGTGGTGAGTTCTACTGTAAAGAGAGGCAGTAATCGCTGTGTGGTGAGTTCTACTGTAGAGAGAGGCAGTGATAGCTGTGTCGTGAGTTCTACTGTAGAGAGAGGCAGTGATCGCTGTGTGGTGAGTTCTACTGTAGAGAGAGGCAGTAATCGCTGTGTGGTGAGTTCTACTGTAGAGAGAGGCAGTAATCGCTGTGTGGTGAGTTCTACTGTAGAGAGAGGCAGTGATAGCTGTGTCGTGAGTTCTACTGTAAAGACAGGCAGTGATCGCTGTGTGGTGAGTTCTACTGTAGAGAGGCAGTGATCGCTGTGTGGTGAGTTCTACTGTAGAGGCAGGCAGTGATCGCTGTGTGGTGAGTTCCACTGTAAAGACAGGCAGTGATCGCTGTGTGGTGAGTTCTACTGTAGAGGCAGGCAGTGATCGCTGTGTGGTGAGTTCTACTGTAGAGAGAGGCAGTAATCGCTGTGTGGTGAGTTCTACTGTAGAGAGAGGCAGTAATCGCTGTGTGGTGAGCTCTACTGTAGAGACAGGCAGTGATCGCTGTGTGGTCAGTTCTACTGTAGAGACAGGCAGTGATCGCTGTGTGGTGAGTTCTACTGTAGAGAGAGGCAGTGATCGCTGTTTGGTGAGTTCTACTGTAGAGAGGTAGTAATCGCTGTGTGGTGAGCTCTACTGTAGAGACAGGCAGTGATCGCTGTGTGGTGAGTTCTACTGTAGAGAGGCAGTGATCGCTGTGTGGTGAGTTATACTGTAGAGAGAGGCAGTGATCGCTGTGTGGTGAGTTCTATTGTAAAGGCAGGCAGTGATCGCTGTGTGGTGAGTTCTACTGTAGATACAGGCAGTGATCGCTGTGTGGTGAGTTCTACTGTAGAGGCAGGCAGTGATTGCTGTGTGGTGAGTTCTACTGTAGAGAGAGGCAGTGATCGCTGTGTGGTGAGTTCGACTGTAGAGAGAGGCAGTGATCGCTGTGTGGTGAGTTCTACTGTAGAGAGAGGCAGTGATCGCTGTGTGATGAGTTCCACTGTAGAGAGAGGCAGTGATCGCTGTGTGGTGAGTTCTACTGTAGAGAGAGGCAGTGATCGCTGTGTGGTGAGTTCTACTGTAGAGGCAGGCAGTGATCGCTGTGTGGTGAGTTCTACTGTAGAGAGAGGCAGTGATCGCTGTGTGGTGAGCTCTACTGTAGAGAGAGGCAGTGATCGCTGTGTGGTGAGTTCCACTGTAAAGAGAGGCAGTGATCGCTGTGTGGTGAGTTCTACTGTAGAGAGAGGCAGTGATCGCTGTGTGGTGAATTCTACTGTAGAGAGAGGCAGTGATCGCTGTGTGGTGAGTTCTACTGTAGAGAGAGGCAGTGATCGCTGTGTGATGAGTTCTACTGTAAAGACAGGCAGTGATCGCTGTGTGGTAGTTCTACTGTAGAGAGAGGCAGTGATCGCTGTGTGGTGAGTTCCACTGTAGAGAGAGGCAGTGATCGCTGTGTGGTGAGTTCTACTGTAGAGAGAGGCAGTGATCGCTGTGTGGTGAATTCTACTGTAGAGAGAGGCAGTGATCGCTGTGTGGTGAGTTCTACTGTAGAGAGAGGCAGTGATCGCTGTGTGATGAGTTCTACTGTAGAGACAGGCAGTGATCGCTGTGTGGTGAGTTCTACTGTAGAGAGAGGCAGTGATCGCTGTGTGGTGAGTTCCACTGTAAAGTAGTAGTAAATCTTTGCTTTACGTCACTTTTCGGCTCCACTGTAAAGACAGGCAGTGATCGCTGTGTGGTGAGTTCTACTGTAGAGAGAGGCAGTGATCGCTGTGTGGTGAGTTCTACTGTAGAGAGAGGCAGTGATCGCTGTGTGGTGAGTTCTACTGTAGAGAGAGGCAGTGATCGCTGTGTGATGAGTTCTACTGTAAAGACAGGCAGTGATCGCTGTGTGGTGAGTTCTACTGTAGAGGCAGGCAGTGATCGCTGGTTCATCACCTGAATGCTGATCACACAGGTTTCCGTAGTTAGCATTCACAAACATGTTTGTGGACGGCAGATTTTCCACCAGGGACACACCACTAATTCAATTACACACATCCCACAACCTGGATTTGTTATTTATCAGGACGTCTGCGGTCTCTCACCACCGTCCTGCCTGCCGTCCTGCCTGCCTGCCTGCCGTCCTGCCTGCCGTCCTGCCGCCCTGCCTGTCGTATTGCCTGCCTGCCGGCCGTCCTGCCTGATTTCTCACCAGCCTGCCTGCCATCCCAGCAGAAAAGTCAAATGCAAGGGTTTCAAAGTCACAATTCCATATTTTACCCGCGCCATGAGTCCACCTTACAACCTTGCCATG
This sequence comes from Flabesymbios commensalis, assembly GCA_964017125.1. Classification (NCBI taxonomy): domain Eukaryota; kingdom Metazoa; phylum Annelida; class Polychaeta; order Terebellida; family Flabelligeridae; genus Flabesymbios; species Flabesymbios commensalis. Next base: position 12,405,730 of record OZ024910.1, read on the forward strand.
CAAAGTAACTGCTTACATTATGCCTTTTGGCTTTGCCCAGTTCAACAGGAAAGTGCATTATCTTCTAGATCGTATATCCCCTGCAAGACCTCACTCGAGCCGAAAGGTGACCAGTAAGGTCTTGCAGAGGAATAATAAATATCCACAAAAAAAGTAATATCGTAACCTTAAAAGACGTGTCTGCCACGTCACCCGCATCCTTATGAATATTATATGGACATGATTCATGTCCATATAATATTCATAAGTATACGGGTTTAACCCTTTAGTCGTCAGGATCTAACGTCTATAGACGTCAGATCCTGACGACTTAAAGTCTATCCCCGCGCTGTAAGAATAAAAATATTTCTAATGGCCGTAGACCCATAACATAGGTATTCAAATGAATCGGAAAGAGCTAACTAAGACATTTATGATGATTTCAAATTGAAAAAAGCCCTTTGGTCTCTATGTTTAAAAAAATATTCAGCGCTTTAAGGGTTAAAACGTGGCATGTCACTTGAGCCTACAAAGAACCGCCATCAAATAGTGTCAACTCATATCGTAAAGAAGTGTTTACAGGTTAACAGAACGTGGATCCCCCTCCCCCCTCAGAAACAAGCATCACCTTATTTAGAGGTTTCCTTATGATTTGGTGATATACTACTGAGTGAGAAACAGTGCCCAATATGCCTTAGATTGCATGAGAAAGCCTTTAGAAATCAAACATTTCCCCGAGGGCGGGTCCCTCGACCCCTTTACAGTAAAATATTTGTTTTGTCAAATTGTAAACCCCCCCCCCCTCACTGAAAAGCTAGATCCGCCCCAGCAGAGGGTCTTATAAAAGGTACATGTGATTACCTGGCTGTCAGGGAACAGTATTGTATGGGAAAGAGTGTACAAATAGTTCGGTCGTGTAAAAAACACGATGGCAGATCCAAGTGAGAGCTCTCAGGATTAGAAAATTAAAAAGGCCCCAGCAGGTGTATTTAACTCACGAAATTTCAATATTGCACAAGGTTTAACCTCTTTTTATTAACCCTTTGACTTCCAGGCCGGAGTGCATGCCAGGATCCAGATATACTGGTGTAGGAGTTATATTTTTCGTCGTTTGAAGCTGGAATTGCTAACGCAATTTCCAGCCTCAAATGACGAAAAATACAAAAATGTAGTATATATTTGAAGAAAATTTGTGTCATTTTATGGTTACGTTCATTGACAAATGACGACGGAAATTTCCGTCATGTATGGTAGTGAAAAGGTTAACTTCGAGCTGATGAATTGTTTGCTTATATTTTTCATTGTAAAACCCTTTGTTGTAGAAAAATTGTGTCTGTTTTCAGGGATTTAAACTGATGCTTTAATGCATCGTCAGGGCTTAAAGGGTTAAGCAAAAATCGCCAATATGGTGTTATTTGATTAACTAAGCATCTACCAAAACTGTTTTGTCAAATTTAGTGATATTTCTACATTGATCTCAACATCATTGAAATCGTATATATACGATTACAGCAGCACAAGGATTAACTCACAGTCTGGTTTGCAATGCATATTAACTTTATATTGCATGTGCACACGGAATAAGGAATTCAAAATGTAGGCCGAATATATCTAGCCCAAGGCAGTACTTGACAAATGAAGAATAAAGTTGACGCTTGTCCGTCATTTCGTATCACTGACCATATCACATACTTATTTGTATTTCTGATATTACAAAACAGCAAAAATAAAGCAAAAAAATAATAATAAAATTGTCTATCTTTAACTTGGAATTGAGTACAGTAGTAAAATACATCTGTCACCTGGCCATCAGTGAGCAATACATACAAGTCTACGTGTTACTCTATGCCAACTGAGCCTGGCCGGGATTCGAGCCGATCAATACAGAACTGACCCTATTAATAATTTTACTAGTTGACTCTGATAGATGCTCAGTTAATCAAATAACTCAACTTACGAAACGTCTAGTTTTCATAGATAAAAATATGTTTCATTTATTTAGAAATACTGGAGCAACTTCCTGCTTTAAGTTGCTCCAGCATTTCTAGCTTTAAATTAACTAAAAATAGAAGCAAGCGATCCACATGGCTTAAAAAACATACCCTGTAATAAAATAATCTTTGAATTAATTGGCACAGTAATTATAGCTAACATGACTTTATTGCATAACATCACTTGTTCCTATTCTAGAACCCTCAATGTTAGGATACACGTTGATCTAGTTTGAGGACATGCCCTGGCCCTATTGTGGGACATACAACAATGTCTGGCAGCCCACGACAAACCTGTTCCATTTGGATTTCTCCTGGAGCGATAACAAACACCATTGACGAGCGGCAAGAGTGACAAATTATCGATCGAGCCCTGGATTCATCCCAACATAGGCTGAGAACGGTCTGCTCTATGTCAAAACGGACAGAGACCAGAAATAAAGTGAGTGAGTGAGTGAGTGAGTGAGTGAGTGAGTGAGTGAGTGAGCGAGCGAGCGAGCGAGCGAGCGAGCGAGCGAGCGAGCGAGCGAGCGAGTGAGTGAGTGAGTGAGTGAGTGAGTGAGTGAGTGAGTGAGTGAGTGAGTGAGTGAGTGAGTGAGTGAGTGAGTGAGTGAGTGAGTGAGTGAGTGAGTGAGTGAGTGAGTGAGTGAGTGAGTGAGTGAGTGAGTGAGTGAGTGAGTGAGTGAGTGAGTGAGTGAGTGAGTGAGTGAGTGAGTGAGTGAGTGAGTGAGTGAGTGAGTGAGTGAGTGAGTGAGTGAGTGAGTGAGTGAGTGAGTGAGTGAGTGAGTGAGTGAGTGAGTGAGTGAGTGAGTGAGTGAGTGAGTGAGTGAGTGAGTGAGTGAGTGAGTGAGTGAGTGAGTGAGTGAGTGAGTGAGTGAGTGAGTGAGTGAGTGAGTGAGTGAGTGAGTGAGTGAGTGAGTGAGTGAGTGAGTGAGTGAGTGAGTGAGTGAGTGAGTGAGTGAGTGAGTGAGTGAGTGAGTGAGTGAGTGAGTGAGTGAGTGAGTGAGTGAGTGAGTGAGTGAGTGAGTGAGTGAGTGAGTGAGTGAGTGAGTGAGTGAGTGAGTGAGTGAGTGAGTGAGTGAGTGAGTGAGACCCTTATACATGAGTGAGTGAGACCCTTATACATCACAGCTGCTTAGGTCTGTTGCATCTCTGACCATTTTCTGTTAAATGTCACAGACGTTACCTCATATTATGATATTGAGCATTTTGGCAAAACATTTCCATAGAAGATGAGACGCCAGGTTTCCCAGAGGCCACTGAGAAACAGGACGCTGTAGAGGCTGACCTTTGCTGACCTCATGATTTTCGATTCATCCCACCACCTCCCGGATAGAGTGCCTTGTGAGATTGTGACTATAAACGTGAAAAAGAAACACGCCTATCTACATGGGCCCTGGTGAAGTGGTTTCAGCTCCTTGTTTGGAAAGGCAGAGATAGCGGGTTCGAGCCCCGCTCTGCCATTCACGTTTCAAACAAACACAATGTAGAGAGCCACTATGACCAAGGGATAGCTTTCAAATTTTGTGTCTGGATGGCAGTGTCATCTCATTCATCTCACCATCCTCATGATGTTCTCCTGGACCAGTTTAGCCTACATGTACACAAATGTGGCCTAAACCGCATTCATTTCATTTCATTTACATGCACACTCCTCACAGTCCGTGAGCCTATTCCACCTACAATGCAAAACGCAGTATCTGCTTACTGTACAAATAAGCAGATACTGGCTTTTGCTTTTGCACAACAGTAGCAGAGGGAAACTGATGTGATGATATCAGTGTTGACGTTCATCTACCCAGCAAACACAACACAGAGCAAATGTTGGACCAATGTTGGTCCACCGTCTACGACGTCGGCCCAACATTGGTCAAACATTGGATCTATGTATCGTGTTTGCTGGGTAGCTCTGACGCTGGATCTGACCTACCCCCCCCCCCCCTCCTGCTATTGACAGGATTATGACATTTGACTGTCATTTGTCAGCTTCATGTGATCTAAAAAATGAAATGAATCGGGCTTTATGCCACCTTTGTGCACATATAGGCTAAACTGGGCCAGGAAAACCTCCTGAGGATGGTGAGATGTTTGAGATGACACTGTCCTCCAGACACAGGATTCGAAATTCGAGCCCTGGCGGTCTGAGGCCGAGCACGCTACCTCTCGGTCACGGAGGCTCCCCACAATACTAACTTTCACACGTGGATGGGGAAGAATTCATGTGATGTAATTAATCTCAATCCTGATAATATTGTTGTATAAACCACATAGACGAAAGCGTTTCCTTCAATTTGAATCATCATAAATGTCTCAGTCAGCTCTTTTCACTTCATTTGAACACCTATGCTATGGGTCTACGGCCATTATAAATATTTTATTTTATTTTACTCTCTGTGCGGGGATCGACATTATACATCAGAATCTGACGTCTATGAACGTCGGTCTCCGCGCTGAAATGGTTTACGTTTAAATTCACATTGTGATATTTACAAAAAATAACTTGTGTTCTTATTGCTAAACGTCTCCGGTTCGATCTCCGCTTGGTTCAGATAGATTGTCAAAGATATATCATGCTGAGGTTTTCTGTCCGATGCTATGTCCTTATGCAAAGCACATTAATTGCTTCATTTCACTCAGGTGTAAATAAGTACCTGGTATGACAGAGAAGGCAAGATATGATTCCTACTGCTGAAATGGTCGCAGGGCTGCTCACTTGGAGTTGAAATGACACACGATTGAACAGGTGCTGTGATCAGGGGGGGGGGGGGATTTAAACTCGGCTGATAAGTCTTCAGTACTTGACATCAGACCTGTACCTTTACCAAGAAAATACAAAACATTTGTATAACATTTATACAACGTCGACCAAACGTCTTCGACGTTGGTCCAACATTGTATAAATGTTATACAAATGTTTTGTGTTGACTGGGTAATCTCTTTAGCATTTAGTGCGCTAGGGCTTTATGGCCCAGTCCTGTTATATTCACGCAGATTGGAAGGGAAAGTACTGACTTGATCCTCTGCATAGCACCTCCCAGGCTGTGAGATATTTTCTTTTCAAGAAATCCTCACAAGATTCTTTTTATCGGGCTAGATTCACGACGTATCGCGTAGCACTGCACATCTTGCGAGATCTCTTTTTCAAAAAACATCTCAGACGTTTATCTCTGAGAAAGATCGGACTAGATTCATCGTGTAACACTATCGAATCTGTAGGATCTCCTTCTCCTTCTCTGAAACCTCTCAGAAGATTCTCCCATTCAATATGGAGCAGGACACTGACCTCCAACGACCTCTGTGGGACCCAAATTGGTTTTGTGATTTAATGGTCTATCATCTTTTTTTTATCAGAACCCTCCCGCAGACCAGCGAGGCTGTAATTTTATGTTGGTCTGATCATGTATTCATTCATATAATTGACCGGCTAAGGGTGAGCATGCCTGCACGTCTGTGATAGTCATCATAACTAACCTAAAAGGTCAAATAAAAATAATGAAACGTCCTACACAGGTCTGATGGTGTCACAGTCAACAACGTGAATCACATCCTTTGATCTTTTAGATGACATTTTCGTAACCCTTGAACGTCCGAGGCCGTAGATATACGGTGGTAATTACTAAATATTTCACATAGACTAGACGTGCATTAACCCTTGTTCTGCTAGGTCCGTACATATGCGGTTTCAATCAGGCAAAACCCGCGCGGGGATCGACTTTAGACGTCAGAATCTGACCTCTGTAGAATCTGACGTCTAAAATCGATTCCCGCGAAGAGTAAAAATATTTCTAATGGTCGTAGACCTATACCATAGGTATTCAAATGAAGCAGAAAGAGTAACTGAGACATTTATGATGATTTCAAATTAAAAGAAACCCTTTAGATTCTTGGTTTATATAAAAGGTTTTTAGCGCTTTAAGGTTTAACCCTTGTGCTGCTAGGTCTGTACATTATGCGGTTTCATTTTTTCATATGCGGTTTTTTTTTATCAGAACCCTCCCGCAGACCAGCGAGGCTGTAATTTTATGTTGGTCTGATCATGTATTCATTCATATAATTGACCGGCTAAGGGTGAGCATGCCTGCACGTCTGTGATAGTCATCATAACTAACCTAAAAGGTCAAATAAAAATAATGAAACGTCCTACACAGGTCTGATGGTGTCACAGTCAACAACGTGAATCACATCCTTTGATCTTTTAGATGACATTTTCGTAACCCTTGAGCGTCCGAGGCCGTAGATATACGGTGGTAATTGCTAAATATTTCACTTAGACTAGACGTGCATTAACCCTTGTTCTGCTAGGTCCGTACATATGCGGTTTCAATCAGGCAAAACCCGCGCGGGGATCGACTTTAGACGTCAGAATCTGACCTCTGTAGAATATGACGTCTAAAATCGATTCCCGCGAAGAGTAAAAATATTTCTAATGATCGTAGACCTATACCATAGGTATTCAAATGAAGCAGAAAGAGTAACTGAGACATTTATGATGATTTCAAATTAAAAGAAACCCTTTAGATTCTTGGTTTATATAAAAGGTTTTCAGCGCTTTAAGGTTTAACCCTTGTGCTGCTAGGTCTGTACATTATGCGGTTTCATTCAAGTTTCAAACCAAATAAAATGCCTCTGAAATGTATAAACTAGTTACCATGGTTACTGGTAGATACTCAGTTAATGAAAGCAAACAATTTGGCGGAGGTGATTTTTCATAAATGGAAATATTATTCGTCATTTGAAGCTGGAAATATCGTCAGCAATTGCAGCTTCAAATGACGAAAAATAGAAACAAATAATTCAGCAGTACAGTGTATAGTAGGGGAGACCGGAGCACCATAGACATCGGGGCACCATGAACATCTGTCTTTTTGGCCAAGTGCGTTGTCCAATGTGAAGAATCACATAGTAGCTAGTGAAAATTGTGGGTGTTTTTCAGGAAACATGGGCGATAATGGAAACATCCACCTAAAACTAGTTAAAGCTACACTTATAGCAATCGTCATGCTGGGGCACCATGGACGGGGTGTAATGGACATGTTTTGGGGTACCATGGATGTGTCCATGATGCCCCATTATTGGCATTAATGTCCATGGTGCCCCGTCCTCAGAGAAAATATATTTTTTTAATCTTACTACCCCAAAAATGACGATTTCTACATTTAAATATTACTTTTTTATTTTTCATTTCACTATTATAAATGTGTTGATTGACACAGGAAGTCCCTCAAACATGCCTGTAGACATGTCCATTGTACCCCACCCCCATGACATGTCCATGGTGTCCCGAGCTCGGGGCACAATGGACATTTCTTGGATTTTTTTTTAATTGATTTTTAGTAACATCCAACATGAAATTCATGTTGGATGTTACTAAAAATCAATTAAATACAATGCATGCATTCATGTCATGAATGCATGTATTGTATTCAAGTCAGCCATTAATTTAGTCCAATGTTACCTATTGGTCGATAATACGTTAATGTGATACAAAAATATTTGAAGTAAATCCGAAATGAAAAATAGGTGTCCATGGTGCCCCGGTCTCCCCTACTGCCGAATCCTTTGAACGACCACTATATTCAAATTTAATTTTCACCAACTTGAACTTGTGTTTCACCGACGCAATCCGCAATCTTAAGCATGTTGAGTGGCGAAAAATGATAATGCTCTTTCACTGCATTAACAAGTGAAAATAAAATATAACGCCATGTCATCCTGGAATAATAAATAGTGCCTATAGAACAGATATTATCTGGGCAGGACAGATATAATATTCCAGTAAAGTTGCATACAACAGGCTTTGGTTGAATATTAGGCCATCATCTGCGAATTGAGTCCAGTTGAAACCTTGGAAGTGTCAGGGTTTTTTTATATTTATTTTCAGATTTAAACTAGGCAGTCAGTCAGAGACTGCAAACATCCGCGGCGCTACTTATGGTTACTGACGCCAAAGAATACTTTTTTGCCAAGTGATTTAGTCTTGCATCCGGATGCAGATCTTAATCGAGATCATCCGCCAAATTAAAGGAATTGCTCATAGGTCCGAGATACAACTCTCTTTTTCAAAGCTGGATCCAGATCGTAATCTGGATCATTCCCAGAATGTAATGGATTGTTCCCGGATACACTCATCTGATAATAGAAGCATGCAAATCCGTTCATCACTTTTAAAAAATCCTGCTGACGGACAGACAAACAAACTAACACGAACAAAAATATAACCTTCTTTGGCGGAACACGAATCCAACCCCCCTCCTTGACACGGGCCCTAACCCTAATGAAGTAAGGGTTTAAGTGAGTAAAAGTACATTTTTTATAAAATGAATCTATGGAGTCATTCTGAGGTGCCGCTAATATAATTATCTCCCAAACAAAATTAAACGATTTACTGACCATCTACCACAATATCAGTGAGGTTTTGTCAGATTGTATTTGCTGGTGATGCATCAAATCAGTGCCAGAATTAGATGTGTGCTGGAAAATAACAAAGTTTAATATGGCGAAAATGACAAAGAAAACCAGGGAAATGAGGAAGTTACGTAAAATCTTAAAATTGTGCTTAATTGATTAAATGCTTTTGTTGCTAGGCAACCCTCTGTTCTTTGTCAGACGAGACATCCCGGGCTTTCACTGCATTAACAAATATTATCTTAATTTGAGTTTTTTTCTTGTGTGATGAAGCTGACGTGACATTAAATAAATCAATCAACTGTAGACATGTTAATAGTGGAAAAAGTAGATGCTGCTTCCAACATGAGACAATTGATCTGAGATCCAATTCCAGATCATCAATGAGATATGTAATTTAATTTTACCATGAGGACATCATTATTTATGTAATTATAAATACAATCAATCTCTTTATTCTAGTTATTATCTCATTTGGCTTCCACGATCCATCATCTATAATTTTCTCCCTGTCTTATCCCTGCCTTATAATTCTTAGGTTTCTACGCTTTCCACGGGTTTTTGTTGCTATGTGCAGTAGCTATTTTATAAATCTCTGATTTTGGTGCGGGAAGCATAATCATATCACGACAATGTTGTTTAACAGTTATGTATCTTAAGTAGCTATGATGCATATTTTAATTACTCTGTGCTTGTTTTAGTATATAGTGTCGTTTGGTTTTATGTTAAAGTTATCAGACGGACAAAACCCTAATTTGACAAAAAAAAGATTAAAGATGACCGCTATGAGCCGGATATTTTTCCGAACTTAAAAAAATAATATTACAGTCCAGGGAATAGACGAGTATGTTGAATATTGAGTATGTTGGATAAGCTGTTTTGAAGTTATCAGGGTCATAATTTATAATCCCGGTGTTGTGGAATATGCAACTGGTATTGTAGCATTTAAATCTACATTGTAGAATGCATATACGAGTTTTTGCCAATGAATACTAGTGAAATACTAATATGTTTCTCGTTTTAGAAGTGTATGTTCTTCATGATACAGTATATTATCTGGTGTTGACAATACAATACAGACAGGATCTCTGTTAAATCCAGTGGACACCTACTACACAGGCGATTACGTGTGACACGGCTTACCATACTCATCCACTACACAGGCATTGATATGTGTCACGGCTTACCATACTCATCCATCAAACTGTTGCTGGTGTGCAGCCTGACGCTGATTGGTCTCTGGTTGTCATGGACACCAGGAAGCTCAGCAGACCCTGATTGACCCGAACAGGACAAATGCCAACACGGAGAATTAGTCAGACTGTGTGACAATGCTGGGCCATCAACAAATACATTGGCCCAGAATTGAGCCAACGTCTTGCCAAGGTGTCGTGTTTGGTGTGATCGCTCTGAGACGTGACAGACGTATTCAGTTGGTTTAATGGTGGGCCAACGTCTGCGACGTTGGACCAGCATTGAACCAACGGCAGGTAAATCGTTTTTTCTCAGACGGAGAGATTGCAGACATTCCACGCAATGACACTGACAGTGACACCAAGTACGTGAGTCATTAACAAACAAGCAGTATATATACACACATGCTGCCACCAGTATAACAGGCAACCTGTTTATTTCACAAGCAAATAAACTAGAAAATTAACTATTTTATTGTTTCATTTCGATCTTCAGTACGCCATTATTTCCTCATAAACAGATCGTTTAAGACCTACTAGATCTATTAGACGGGATGCCTGCCTGGCACTGCGTTCCCAGACATCGAGCTGGGTGCTACATGAAGAACCATGAAGACAACATAACTACAAAATGGCGGCCGTTTATACTGATTATAACTACTCAATTCGAACATTGAATTATACAATATACAAATTTTTTTGTGTTGACTGGGTAATCTCTTTAGCATTTAGTGCGCTAGGGCTTTATGGCCCAGTCCTGTTATATTCACGCAGATTGGAAGGGAAAGTACTGACTTGATCCTCTGCATAGCACCACCCAGGCTGTGAGATATTTTCTTTTCAAGAAATCCTCACAAGATTTTTTTTATCGGGCTAGATTCACGACGTATCGCATAGCACTGCACATCTTGCGAGATCTCTTTTTCAAGAAACATCTCAGACGTTTATCTCTGAGAAATATCGGACTAGATTCATCGTGTAACACTATCGAATCTGTAGGATCTCCTTCTCCTTCTCTGAAACCTCTCAGAAGATTCTCTTATTCAATATGGAGCAGGACACTGACCTCCAACGACCTCTGTGGGACCCAAATTGGTTTTGTGATTTAATGGTCTATCATCTTTTTTTTATCAGAACCCTCCCGCAGACCAGCGAGGCTGTAATTTTATGTTGGTCTGATCATGTATTCATTCAAATAATTGACCGGCTAAGGGTGAGCATGCCTGCACGTCTGTGATAGTCATCATAACTAACCTAAAAGGTCAAAGAAAAATAATGAAACGTCCTACACAGGTCTGATGGTGTCACAGTCAACAACGTGAATCACATCCTTTGATCTTTTAGATGACATTTTCGTAACCCTTGAGCGTCCGAGGCCGTAGATATACGGTGGTAATTGCTAAATATTTCACTTAGACTAGACGTGCATTAACCCTTGTTCTGCTAGGTCCGTACATATGCGGTTTCAATCAGGCTAAACCCGCGCGGGGATCGACTTTAGACGTCAGAATCTGACCTCTGTAGAATCTGACGTCTAAAATCGATTCCCGCGAAGAGTAAAAATATTTCTAATGGTCGTAGACCTATAACATAGGTATTCAAATGAAGCAGAAAGAGTAACTGAGACATTTATGATGATTTCAAATTAAAAGAAACCCTTTAGATTCTTGGTTTATATAAAAGGTTTTCAGCGCTTTAAGGTTTAACCCTTGTGCTGCTAGGTCTGTACATTATGCGGTTTCATTCAAGTTTCAAACCAAATAAAATGCCTCTGAAATGTATAAACTAGTTACCATGGTTACTGGTGGATACTCAGTTAATGAAAGCAAACAATTCGGCGCAGGTGATTTTTTCATAAATGGAAATATTATTTGTCATTTGAAGCTGGAAATATCGTCAGCAATTGCAGCTTCAAATGACGAAAAATAGAAAGAAATAATTCAGCAGTACAGTGTATAGTAGGGGAGACCGGGGCACCATAGACATCGGGGCACCATGAACATCTGTCTTTTTGACCAAGTGCGTTGTCCAATGTGAAGAATCACATAGTAACTAGTGAAAATTGTGGGTGTTTTTCAGGAAACATGGGCGATAATGGAAACATCCACCTAAAACTAGTTAAAGCTACACTTATAGCAATCGTCATGCTGGAGCACCATGGACGGGGTATAATGGACATGTTTTGGGGTACCATGGACGTGTCCATGATGCCCCATTATTGGCATTAATGTCCATGGTGCCCTGTCCTCAGAGAAAATATATTTTTTTAATCTCACTACCCCCATAATGAAATTTCTACATTTAAATATTACTTTTTTATTTTTCATTTCACTATTAACAATGTGTTGATTGACACAGGAAGTCCCTCAAACATGCCTGTAGACATGTCCATTGTACCCCACCCCCATGTCCATGGCGGCCCGAGCTCGGGGCACAAGTCCATGGTGCCCCGAGCTCGGGGCACAATGGACATTTGTTGGATTTTTTTTAAATTGATTTTTAGTAACATCCAACATGAAATTCATGTTGGATGTTACTAAAAATCAATTAAATACAATACATGCATTCATGTCATGAATGCATGTATTGTATTCAAGTCAGCCATTAATTTAGTCCAATGTTACCTATTGGTCGATAATACGTTAATGTGATACAAAAATATTTGAAGTAAATCCGAAATGAAAAATAGGGGTCCATGGTGCCCCTACTGCCGAATCCTTTGAACGACCACTATATTCAAATTTAATCTTCACCCACTTGAACTTGTGTTTCACCGACGCAATCCGCAATCTTAAGCATGTTGAGTGGCGAATAATGATAATGCTCTTTCACTGCATTAACAAGTTAAAATAAAATATAACGCCATGTCATCCTGGAATAATAAATAGTGCCTATAGAACAGATATTATCTGGGCAGGACAGATATAATATTCCAGTAAAGTTGCATACAACAGGCTTTGGTTGAATATTAGGCCATCATCTGCGAATTGAGTCCAGTTTAAACCTTGGAAGTGTCAGGTTTTTTTATATTTATTTTCAGATTTAAACTAGGCAGTCAGTCAGAGACTGCAAACATCCGCCTCGCTACTTATGGTTACTGACGCCAAAGATTACTTCTTTGCCTAGTGATTTAGTCTTGGATCCGGATGCAGATCTTTATCCGGATCATCCCCCAAATTAAATGGATTGCTCATAGGCCCGAGACACAACTCTCTTTTTCAAAGCTGGATCCAGATTTTAATCTGGATCATCCCCAGAATGTAATGGATTGTTCCTGGATACACTCATCTGATAATAGAAGCATGCAAATCCGTTCATCACTTTTAAATAATCCTGCTGACGGACAGACAAACAAACTAAACGAGCAAAAAAATAACCTTCTTTGGCGGAGCACGAATCCAGCCCCCCCCCTTCCCTGCTTTGACACGGGCCCTAACCCCAATGAAGTAAGAGTTAAAGTGAGTAAATATACTTTTTTGTATAAAATGACTCTATGGAGTCGTTCTCAGGTGCCGCAAATATAATTATCTCCCAAACAAAATTAAGCGATTTACTGACCATCTACCACAATTTCAGTGAGATTTTGTCAGATTTCAAGCTTACTTGAAAACGTATACTAGTATATGTAATAATACGGTTCTAGCATGAAAACAGGTATAGGATGATGTGATCTAAATCTCGTATTTGCTGGTGATGCATCAAATCAGTGCCAGAATTAGATGTGTGCTGGAAAATAACAAAGTTTAATATGGCGAAAATGACAAAGAAAACCAGGGAAATGGGGAAGTTACGTAAAATCTTAAAATTGTGCTTAATTGATTGAATGCTTTTGTTGCTAAGCAACCCTCTGTTCTTTGTCAGTCGAGACATCCCGGGCTTTCACTGCATTAACAAATATTATCTTAATTTGAGTTTTTTTCTTGTGTGATGAAGCTGACGTGACATTAAATAAATCAATCAACTGTAGACATGTTAATAGTGGAAAAATGAGATGCTGCTTCCAACATGAGACAATTGATCAGAGATCCAATTCCAGATCATCAATGAGATATATAATTTAATTTTACCATTAGGACATCAATATTTATGTAATTATGAGTACAATCAATCTCTTTAGTCTAGTTATTATCTCGTTTGGCTATCACGATCCATCATCTATTATTTTCTCCCTGTCTTATCCCTGCATATAATTCTTAGGTTTCTACGCTTTCCACAGGTTTTTGTTGCTATATGCAGTAGCTATTTTATCTCTGATTTTGGTGCGGGAAACATAAAGATATCACGACAATGTTGTTTAACTGTTATGTATTCTAAATAACTATGATGTATATTTTAATTACTCTGTGCTTGTTTTAGTATAAAGTGTCGTTTGGTTATATGTTAAAGTTATCAGATGGACAAGGGCGGGAGCCCTAGGGTAGTGGTTAGCACCGCTGCCTTTCACGCCAGAGCTCGAGGTTCGGTTCCCGGTCTCGGCGGTTTGAAAGAAACAAAAATATTTCTTCCCCATCCACGTGTGAAAGTCATTATTGCGGGGAGCCTCCGTGACCGAGAGGTAGCGTGCTTGGCCTTAGACCGCCAAGGCTCGAATTTCGAATCCTGTGTCTGGAGGACAGTGTCATCTCAATCATCTCACCATTCTCAAGAAGTTCTCCTGGCCAAGTTTAGCCTATATGTGCACAATGGTGGCCTAAAGCCCGATTCATTTCATTTCATCAGATGGACAAAACCCTAATTTGACGAAAAAAAGATTAAAAATGACCGCCATGAGCCAGATATTTTTCCGAACTTAAAAAAAAATAATACAGTCTAGGGAATATTGAGTATGTTGGATAAGCTGTTTTGAAGTTATCAGGGTCATAATTTATGATCCTGGTGTTGTGGAATATGCAACTAGTATTGTAGCATTTAAATCTACATTGTAGAATGTATATACGACTTTTTGCCAATGAATACTAGTAAAATACTGGTATTTTTTTTCGTTTTAGAAGTGTATGTTCTTTATGATACAGTAGATTATCTGGTGTTGACAATACGATACAGGCATGATTTCCGTTAAATCCAGTGAACACCCACTACACACGCGATTACGTGTGACACGGCTTACCATACTCATCCACTACACAGGCATTTATATGTGTCACGGCTTACCATACTCATCCATCAAACTGTTGCTGGTGTGCAGCCTGACGCTGATTGGTCTCTGGTTGTCATGGACACCAGGAAGCTCAGCAGACCCTGAATGTCCCGAACAGGACAAATGCCAACACGGAAGAGTTAGCCAGACTGCGTGGCAATGCTGGGCCATCAACAAATACATTGGCCCAGCATTGAGCCAACGTCTTGCCAAGGTGTCGTGTTTGGTGTGATCGCTCTGAGACGTGACAGACGTATTCAGTTGGTTTAATGTTCGGCCAACGTCTGCGACGTTGGACCAGCATTGAACCAACGGCAGGTAAATCGTTCTTTCTCAGACGGAGAGATTGCAGACATTCCACGCAATGACACTGACAGTGACACCAAGTACGTGAGTCATTAACAAACAAGCTATACCGTAAACAGGCAGTATATATACACACATGCTGCCACCAGTATAACAGGCAACCTGTTTATTTCACAAGCAAATAAACTAGAAAATTTCCTATTTTATTGTTCCATCTCGATCTTTGGTAGGCTATTATTTCCTCATAAACAGATCGTTTAAGACCTACTAGATCTATTAGACGGGATGCCTGCCTGGCACTGCGTTTCCAGACATCGAGCTGGGTGCTACATGAAGGACCATGAAGACTACATAACTTCAGACAAAATGGCGGCCGTTTATACTGATTATAACTGCTCAATTCGAACATTGAATTTTTTTCTTAGCGTGACCCTAAAAATGTATCAGTCCGATGTGGGCGCGCAAACATTGAGCAGATATATGGTGAGTTTTTTTTCAATAAGGACCTGTCTGTGACCAGCGACTATGTCAGCTGGACTACTATTAGCTGGGCATTAAAAGCTTTTTTGCTTATTCGATGTCTACTGTGATTACATTCACGACAAGGAATCACAACATGCTCATACATCACAACATTATTTTTGAATAATAATTATCAATCAAATCAGCAGCTACTGATGGAAATCACGATATTATTTAATATTATATTGTGTCATACCAAGGAGGTTACCTCCTTGGTCATAACAAAGGGATGTGGGAAAACATGTTAAAATGGATAGTCTACTGTTCATAATACGCGGGACAAGGGAGCCCCACAAAGCAACGCGCCATAGACATCATAACTTACAGTATGTAATCTAAATAATGTGTCAATGTATCATCATATACATTTTTATGTCCAAAAACAGTTTCTACAGAAAGACTTCCGTCGTCAGAGCTATGAGACTTATGATGCCAGACCTCTACGTGACCCACTAAAAACAATATGGTATCGCATCATACATTTTAAAGCACACACGCTGAAAATCGTTCTGTGGAAACTGTTTTACACGCACAAATGTACATAGATTTTTATTGACGACGGTAAGTCTATGCAGACTTATGCGTCATTAAAATGAACATATGTACAAGACTATAAACAACAGGATTAGCTCGGTAAAATATGCATGCTAAGTTAACTTAAACATGTTAAAATCAAGCGACATTATATACTAAAACAAGCACAGGTTAAATAAAATATGCATCGGAACTATTTAAAATAACCTACAGTTAAAAAGCATTGGCATGATATTTTAAGTTTCCCGCACCAAAACCAGAGATAAAACAGCTACTGCATATAGCAAAAAAATCCTCTGGAAAGCGTAGAAACCGAGTAATTACATAATGAGTGAGAGTATGTATAAAAAAGAAAATAATAATATTAGTTACATTTAACATGTTAAAACACAATCTAAAAAATGCATTGACTGACATCAGCTCGAAACACCAAGATGATTAGAGGAATCACCAGTCGCTGATACCACAGTGGTGATCCCCTGACAGCATGGATGATTTAACGAGTGGATGATTAGAGGAATCACCAGCCGCACCAGTCACCCTACGCCCCAATCGTTTTATAAAGCGGAGGTACGCGACACGCTTAAGGTTTGAAAACAGCTATAGGTGTATTTTGCTAAGCATATTACTAATGGTCGATGTGTAGATGACATAATTTATATAAATTTGTCGTCGTTTGAGAGTGAGTCAAATTCACTGTTGAGTAGTTTACTTTCGGCAAGTAAACTAGTTCGTTGCGTAGCGAAGTAAGAGCAAGTAATTTAAAAATGAATTTCGTCATCAACAGAGTTTGATATACATCTTTGACATGTGTGCTGTTCTAGTGGTATTTTTTGCGGCTTGACATGCCTTCCTCGTTCAATTTCTAGCATGTGTGAGCTCATTCTCAATCTTGATAGCGCCTTTATCCACCTTGTGTCGGGGATGTATAACAGATATTCTTCTAGCGAGTGGTCGAATTTAAACTTTATGTACGATCGCAATTTTATGGAGTTTCGGGCTTTGTCAGACCAATCAGCTTTATATATATTAATCAAACATAATTTTACTTGTTTGATGAGACGATTTGCATTTTTGACCCTGTGATTTTTCCAAACATCGCAGTGGTTTGTTCGGAATAATAATGACCTGATAAATAATCACCTAATAATCACCTATAAAATCAAGAGACGCCAGTGAGTTGTACACGATTCTCAAATAACAGCTTTTAGGCAAGAAGATCAGGCGAATCCAGTATTTCAACGCTAGAATTTATAATGATACCTCAAAAAAATACTCGGCCCGTATTCTCGTACAAGTTACGATAAATCGTTGGCTTCTGATTGGTCAAGATGGTCATCTCGACCAATCAGAAGCCAACGATTTATCGTTATTTGTTCAATAATACATGCCCTGATTACTAATATTCGGCGTATGCCACTACAGCAAATAAACTATTTTTAGATATATTCCACAGATAGAACAAATACACAGACTTGTTGTATATATTCTCAAATTTGTTGCCACGGCAACATCAAAACCAAAATAAAATCAGCATTCAGGAACAATCCATCAGTGTGTAAACATTGTATTGCTTTTCACCAATAGTACACATATATACCGGTTTTCTTTGTTTTATGCCATTTTTTTCGGGAATCCCAATAAATGTGTTATAAATGTGTTTCTACTCTTAGTTATAATATTTGTACATATATTTACATCTTTATCTATTTTATGATAACATGCACTGTATAACACATTGCACTGTTCCTTGTAAATCTGCACAAATTTTCCGTCGTCAATAAATATCCATCTATCTACGTTTTCCCCAGCCCCTGGTGCAGTCATATGGTCTGTAGCAGGTCAGTATGTCTGCTCTACCCATGCATTCAGAGATGAACAATCGCACTGATTTCTTTTGATTTTTCCTTGCTAGACAGCATCAAAGGGGCATCCGCCATTAGTCAGCTCCTGCCACATATTCCACGGCGACTACAGGTTTAACCCATGTCCTGCTAAATTTTGTGTTTCCATTTTTCCTTCATTTATAGCTGGAATTGCTAACGCAATTTCCACCTTTAAATGAGAAAAAATAGTTTTATTAATGAAAAATATAAATATCTCAAATTGAATTATTTTTCGAGCTAAATATCTATCACAAAATATTTACTATTTTATGTGATATGTTAGTTGGTTTGAATCATTCTTAAAAACGTATGTACGGCTCTAGCAGGACAATGGTGTTAATTAATAGTACCCTGTTCCCTTACATGTAAAGTGACAGTCTACTAATAAGCAAGCAGTGTGCGGTATGGTAGAAAGTAAAGTTCTAAGTGTTCTTTGTTTTTTTCATTGTATATCTCCTGTACATGCTATGCATACAGCTATTATTCACGGTGGTCTGGACGCTATCATTATATTCAAAGAACTTTTTCATATGTAAAGGAGAAAGAACGAAATTCGAGTAGGCCTATATTCGGATCTACGAACCTATCGTTATTTCTTGCAATTAAAATATACACAATAGACTACAAGACTAGACAGACCACCCGTATTCAGGTATGTCATGGTTAAATCCAAATAATGGCCTCACAGGGGTATTTTAGATACGTTTAAAATACCCCCGTGACGTCAGTCTATTGTTAAAACAGTAGATTGGGACCAAGAATGTACTGTTATTTTGTCAGGTCGGGCACAATATACGGGTTTAACTATGAAACTGCATGTTAATTGTCATAATAATATAATAATAATATGCCATAATAATAATATAATATGCTATACTCATGAATTAGAAGTTTTCTATATCAAATCTTGGAACATCTACACATATTATGTGTAGTTTAAGTCGAAGAAAGAACTCAATTACAATAGATTCGTAGATCCGAATATACATGGCGCTTCGCGCCTCGTACATTCGGATCTACGAATCTATCGAATTTCGTTCTTTCTCCTTGACATAACACCCATCTGTAAACCTTAAATGTCCACATTTACCTACTTTCGTAGCCTGATGGACATAGTAGCAAAATATCAATAATCACTGAAATAGAATGCTCTATTCCAGCAGACAAAGAAATATACAGCTGAATTTTTGTTCAAGCGCGTGATGCAAGCCACACCCACGAGAAAAGCACGATAGTAATAAATCTTGGTAGAAAAAAATCTTCATTATTATCCAAATAAAACAGTAGCGGGTATATACTGCTTATTAAAACACACAACTACAATATTTTCTTTGTCCGATCACGACATTCTTAGCCGAGAATGGAGAGTTATTGTTCATCAAGTAGAGACCACCCAGCAAACACGAGTCGTTGGCCCAATGCTGGACTGACATTGGCCCATCGTCTACGACGCTGGCCCAAATTCAGCCCAACATTGGGCCAGCGTATTGTGTTTGCAGGGCAATTATCATGGTAGGGATATGGTATTATAATCAGTCAGGCGCGACCAAAATGTTGACTATGAAGATTTTCATTATGGTCGGATGTGTTTTAAGTCAGTTAAAACACTCGGAGCTCTACATTCTTAGCTTTGAAAAAGGCCTCGGCCTTCAGCCGCGGCCTTTTCCAAAGCTAAGAATGTAGAGCTCCTCGGGCTTTATCCTATACGAATACCATATTTTGGTCAGCAAATCTGTGGAATCTCACCACTGAGTGGGTGACACAACGATGTATTTCCTCTCTGTTGGTTTAATGTCGTGTCAACGTCGTAGACGATGGCCCAACATTAACCCTCACGACGTTGACATATTTTTGTATAAGCCATGGAGACTATTAAAGGTGTTTTTTGTCAATTTGAAATGCTATGGGTGTACGGCCATTATAAATATTTTGACGTCAGAAGCTGACATCGATAGACGTAGATTCTGACGTCTAAAGTCGACCCCCGGACTGTAGGGGTTAAACCAAGAGAGATACAACGTGTGGTACTTTCTGAAATCAATATGAATCACATAATAGAAACAGTTTCTCAGATATACATAGATATCAATGTAACTCCGCATGATAATCATCGCCGATGTCAATTCCGACTTGAGCCTTGGATAGTAGGCCTATATGTAGCCAAACACAACATGCTGCAGGAAATCCTGTCCTGTCAGTGAAAAAACTCGCAGTCGTAAAACACTATTTGTCCCTCTAATGGCACACTGTGACGTACTAAAAGCACCAGTAGAAGATGAAGGCGTAGAGGCATCTTCATATTCTCTTGTGGGAGTACTTGCAAAAAAGGTTGGACGGCATTACTTTTGCTTTCACATATTGGCTGACAAACAAGATTTTTAGAAAATGAATGTTCTCATGCTGATTATATCATGTCCTAGAAGCCAAAGCGTTATACGACGCTTTAGCTGCCAGGGAAGGAATTCCTTATTACGTGTTGTGATTGATTTAAAATAAAATAATGATTAAGCAATTGATATCTTATTGAATATTTAATTGATTGATATGGCTGATATCTTCCAGATTTGTTGATTGAATTTTAACACGTGTTTCTTTATTCGTTCAAAAAGCTGGAATTACTGACGCAACTGCCAGCTTCAAATGACAAAAAAATGTATATTTACAAAAAATGCACATATTAGAATTGACTGATTTCATTAACCCTTTAACCGCCGGTGCCGCATATATTCGGGTTTTCAGGTTTTTATTAGCACATTAAGTACCACCTTTTAAACATGTTAAATATAAAATGTGACATCAATCAGCACTCTTAAAAAACAGTTGAAATCCATCTTGTCAAATCTGAATAATTTTCACTGACTTGAAGTTGTGGATCGCGTCAGCGAGACACAACTTTAAGTGGGTGAAAATTCAGATTGAATACTTCGGCGGTTAAAGGGCTAAAACAGCGATGATAAAGATTCAACGTGAAATTAGATGCCTCTGGATCATTTTTCAGCTGGCCGGGGAAGCATCATTTTTCAGTTGGTCGGAGAAGCGTGGTAAGACCTGATCCATTGACGACCGAGATGGGGATAGGTGACCTTGACCGGGATCCTCAAGGTCAGGCTATAATTAGCGGTCAGCACGCAGTGACCCTATAAGCCAGAGAGATGCGATTATTTATTAAACGCGTTACAAGCAGTAATGTCATGTGAAGTGACGTGCATGGGCCTCAAGAAATATTTTTAATCTAAATACCGGATTAAAAATATTTCATTCCAAACAAACTACAGATTAACATCATCAGTCGATTAAATCACAGTTATTACAAACGAAATGTTAAACATCAAATAGTTGGTCTGATATTAACCCTTTAACCGCCGGTGCCGCATATATTCTGCTTTTTATTTTTTATTAGCACAATAAGTACCACATTTCAAATATGTTAAAGATAAAATGGGACATCAACCAGCAAGATTTGAAAAGAGCTGACCTCCATTTTGGCAAATCTGAATAATTTTCACTCACTTGAAGTTGTGGATCGCGTCAGCAAGACACAACTTCAAGTGGGTGAAAATTCAAATTGAATAATTTGGCGGTTAAATGGTTAAACAAATATGATGAATTTTCACTCACTTGAAGTTGTGGGTCGCGGTAGCGAGCCACAACTTCAAGTGGGTGAAAAATAAATTTAAAAACTTAGCAGGTGAAGGGTTGAGTATTGTGCTGGCAGCTGATACTTTAATTTAAATAGCAACGAAATGACGGCGTGGGAGTGGTTGATTTTGTCACTCGATGCAATCCATCACAGCTATTCTCCAGTGAGTAGAAGAGCTCACTCGTGTCACCACCCAGCAGACACTCGACGCTGAATCAATGTTGGTTTAACGTTGGTCCAGCGTCGTAGAAGAATCGTGTCACCATTGTCTCTATATAATAAGTAAATATGTTGTTTATTTGACTTTTCAGTTAAAAAAAACAATTAAAAAATGGTACATTATTATTATTTTATGTGAGTATTTTTTCCCAAAAAGTCAATAACTTTGGTTGACGGGAACAGGTCGAAACGACCTCTGCGAGGCCTGCTAAACATATTAGTGAATTACAATTATATAATAAAATATTATATAACAAATAGAAAACCAACTCTTCACCAGTTACAGTAGTCCAGGAGCACGAATCTGAAAATTTGGTTTCGTTCAACACCAAAAGTAACCAAGGTTAGTTGTATTATTCAACAAGTGACATAAAAGTACAGATAGTTTGATGGCGAAACATTTGCTAAATCACTGTGGCAGGCAGTTGTGACTTTTGTTGACCTTCATAACTCAGACATTGTAATAATGTTTTCCCACATATATATTAAACGTTACAAACATTACACTTTTGGTGCCAGAATCGTTAAAATTGATTGAGTATTAACAAAGATATTGCCAATCATGTACACATACTTCATTATTTCTTGTGATACCACACAGTACACCCCCTATCTTAAAATGTCCCCCTAAAAAATAATTGATACCACAATTTGATTGTACACACCACCTGGGGTTGTTCTAGAAGGTTTATACTACCATCTTATCAACTCAAACCTTGGTTACTTTTGGTGTTGAGATAAATCCGTTTTTAAGCGTCTTTCAGGATTTCGCTCCTGGACTATAGGTTATAAACCAACTCTATAGCTCACTCACCAGTTTTAGATGTTGGCATACTTATCATGTAGGCTAACATGATACCCAGTGTTGAAAATAGCAATGTTTTTGGGTGCATGCTATTTTTAAAATATCCATAGTAGATTCTAAATTGTGTATATTATGTACGCATGAAATGAAGATAACTGACAACTGTCTCTCATCACTAAAACCACTTGACACTCTCTGCTAAATCAGTGTAGCAGCACGACATGCAGACGACAAATAGACACATGTAGAATGATTTTTTTAACCTCTATAATAATATAAACATCATAAATGTCTTAGTTAGCTCTTTCAAGTCCATTTGAATACCTATGTTATTATGGTTTTAGGCAATTTAAAATAGTTTACTTTTCAGTGCGGGGGTCGTCTGAAGAATCAGAATTTGACTCTAAAATCGGTCCCCGCACTAAAAGGGTTAAGGCCAGTTTAAACAGTTTGCGATAACTGTAAATCACGCGATAAAAAATATCTTTTACACACAGCACGACGCGATGAGCCGCAGACCAATGGTTAATCAAATTCAATGTCGAAAAAAACAAAATCTATGTTTTTTAGATATCAAGGTAACACAGATGATGAAGTTATTTTGAATAATCATGATTTAGATAATGTATCTGAATATAAACATTTAGAAGTCATTATTCAATCTAATCTCAGCTGGAACAGCCATATCGATTACATATGTAAGAAAGCAAGTACACGATTAGATGTTTTAAACATGTGTGTCCCACAAAATTAGCAGACAATCACTAGAAACAATGTATTTTTCGTATGTCCGTAGTATTTTGGAATATGCTGATATTTTATTCTGTAATACGTCCCAGGAAAACTGGAAACAGATAGATACTATACAAAAACGAGCCGGAAAGATTGTGAGTGGCGCAATTCGCTGCATCTAATCCGACGCGATATACGAAGAACTGTCATGGCAAAGATTAAGCGACAGAAGACAAAATCGCGTGACTATTTTATATTCTGATATAATACACCATAGGGCATCATCTTATCTTCTTCCACACATTCCAGAAACTGTAGAAAACAGAGTACAAGCCCGTTATTCCCTCAGAAACCGCTCAAATTTATCATGCCCTACATTCAGAACAGAAACATACAGAAAATCATTATTTCCTTCTATGACTTTATTCTGGAACAATCTGGAAGAATATATAATATATGGGATGCAGCGAATTGCGACAACAGTTATTTGATATGAATATCATAGAGAATAACAACTGTGAATGTGGTCTCCCAGAGACAACGTCTCATTTTTTTCTCGAATGCCCACTATACATTGCTTCTAGGCGTATTTTATGCGCTTTTTTTCTGCGTAATAATTATGAATTTACTGTTCATGTTCTTTTGTATGGCATAAGTAATGGTATAAACAACTTTATAATAAACCAGGCTACACAAGAATATGTTATCGCCACCAACCGATGCAACCTGCTGAATAATTTGTTATGAATTTTATAATAATCGCCATAACTTGATTCTGTATATCAATGATTTAATGTATAATGATTTTTGTGCAGCAATACCATTCCACTTTGTTTACATGTCCGGCAACAATTATTCTTACTTTTTCATCGCAAGAGAAGCCTCGATTACATTTGTATTGCTTCAATTTTATTGTTAATAAAATATGTTTACACTAAGCAAGTCAGTATCATGAGACTATATAATAAAGCGCTAACCCTTTGACAGCTAAGTAGTTGGATGTTGCGACATTATCTTAACCCACAAAGCGCTGAATCCTTTTTACAAAATCTAATGAGACCAAAGTTTTTTTTTCTTTTTTGAAACCATCTTAAATGTCTTAGTTAGCTCTTTCCGACTCATTTGAATACCTATGTTATGGGTCTACAGCCATTAGAAATATTTTACTCTTACAGTGCCGGGATCGACTTTAGTCGTCAGAATCTGACGTCTACAGACGTCAGATTCTGGCGTCTAAAGTCTATCCCCGCACTGTAAGGGTGAATGTCGGGGCTTCAAGTACACTGTGATTCAATTTTACATACAATTTAATGTCATAGATCCTTCAGTATAGCTTAAAGGTGATCTATCACCCCTTGTATAGTATGAATAATTTTGTGACAAAAAAATCAAAGCTGCCACAAGATGGGGCACAAGTGTTTCCTTATATGGGGTGATTGGCTAGCATGTGACCCTCTGAGAGGGTCGCATGATAGCCCAATCACCCCATATAAGGACATAATTATTCATACCATATAAGGGGTGATAGATCACCTTTAACGCTTGGAGTAGGCCTGCATGCAGGTAAGTGACCAGCACGTTATATTGTATGTATTCTATGAAAAATACATAACATATATTTCTTAATCATTCCTCAAACATTTACTCGTTAAAATTATCTTATTTAAATTTTTACCCACTTAAAGTTGTGTCTCGCTACCGCGACTCACAACTTCAAGTGGGCGAAAATTACTAATAATATTTGTTAATTTGAGACCAAACATTTTCAAATCTTGATGCTTAAACACACATTTCACTCCCACTAACTGTGATTTATTCGTCTAATGAAACAAATTAAAAACGACAATACTGTGGGCTAAAACGGGCCTGAGGAAACAAACACTCAAGGTGCAAAACATTGATAATGTATCGAATATAGCAGTGACTGCCATGAAGCTTATCAGAGGGCGTTCAAGCATCAATTTGTCCTGCAGATGGGAAAGCAGAAGTGATTAGTAATATTGGTACACTGTAGGCCAAAACGGGCCCGAAGCAACCATTGATAATGCATGTATTGTACACCCAGAAGCGCGCAGCAACACAAGATGTTCAGCCAATGTCAGTTCAATGTTGGGCCACAGTCTACAACGCTGGCTCAACATTGCACCGACATTGGCTGAGTGCTTCGCGTTTGTTGGGTTACCGGGGAGCTAATTAGAGAGCGGTCAAGCATATACACGTACCTTTCAAAGGCAAACAGCAGTAACTGCTCACTTTACAGTCATCAGTTACTGTTGTTTGTCTTTCACACCATGTGGCTCCCATTTCGCCAGATTTATTGATGTACATTGCATCTGATAATCCAATTCCGCTATCACTGACCCATGAATAAATAGCCGCAGAGGCCGCACAGGGATCTGTGAACACCATGATCAGAGTGAGTAGTGCTACACCCCTATAGCAGCCCCTTGGGATGACATCAATTTTCGTTTTTAATGCCGTACTGAAGTAGTGTATCCCACGGATCATGTTTTTATTTTTTCCAGAATTTTTATATTTTTACAAATTTTTTTAATCATCATTTCTATGAAACCAGAAGTAACCCAAACAAACTATTTGTATACCAGAAGGACGATTAAATGTTTTAACAGCATTGGGCCACATGCTGATGGCATCGGCCCAGCGTTGGTTAGACAATCAGTGCTGCAGGTGTGTCCTCCCGTGTCCTGACTATAACACACCAATTAGCGGCGAATGCTCTGATCTTACCGTCTGATACGTGGATATGTGATGTAAAGTGCTGAATATTGCTGACTTGTTTTGTTAATATGGCAATATACGACATGGAAATACAACTATTTTACTCTTTTTCGGTGCTTTAATAGTGTTTTTTGACTTTTTCGTATTTTCAGTTAAAGGGACTGGCCCAGGCTAAAATCATCAAAAAATCGGTGATTTTATTTCGGGTTCTTAATATGACCATATGATGTAAGCATGTACATAGACTAGAACTGCAAATTTTGATAATTTTTGTGCTGCGCATTCACCAGTTAGGCTAGATATAGAGACGAAATTCCTGATTTGTAATTATTGACAACCATGTCAAAAATAAGAAATGCGGGAATTTCGTCTCTATATCTAGTCTAACTGGTAAGTGCGCAGCACAAAAATTATGAAAATTTGCAGTTCTAGTCTATGTACATGTTTACATCATATGGTCATATTAAGAACCCGAAATAAAATCACCG
Organism: Flabesymbios commensalis; assembly: GCA_964017125.1. Classification (NCBI taxonomy): domain Eukaryota; kingdom Metazoa; phylum Annelida; class Polychaeta; order Terebellida; family Flabelligeridae; genus Flabesymbios; species Flabesymbios commensalis. Next base: position 12,432,306 of record OZ024910.1, read on the forward strand.
ATTTTTTGATGATTTTAGCCTGGGCTAGTCCCTTTAAGATCAGTAGGCTATATAGCTTCATATAAATGAAATTTTCAAAATTGACAACATTGAAAATGTCTCATCCCAAGGGGTCCCTTTAAATTGTTTAATTGGAATTTCAACTCTCTTGAAGTTGTGTCTCGCTGACGCGATCCACAACTTCAGGAGAGTGAAAATTATCAGGATTTGACAAAGGTGCAACACTTGTATCTCAAATCGGACCGATAATTTAATGGCGGCGATGTCATAAATACACTCCCACTTCAACCCGTAAACCGCTGCAATATTTTCATGTAAACTATGGAGATCAAAGGGGTTTTTTCAATTCGAAATCAACATAAATGTCTTAGTTAGCTTTTTCCGCTTCATTTGAATACCTATGGTATGGGTTTACGGCCATTATTAATAGTTTAATTATTTCAGTGCGGGGACCGTCTTTATACGTCAGAATCTGACGTCTAACTACAGACGTCAGATTCTGACGTCTAGCATGTCTGAAGTCGGTCTCCGCGCTGAAAGGATTAAGTAATTAGTACTGAACGCAGAATCTCCACCAGGAATGTTTGAGAGAGGGGGTCCAAAAGAGGTGGGGGTCTGTGGTTCCTCCCCAAATAAACAAAATTATCGGTTTTAAATTTAAGGGTTTTTGTAACTGAAATGAGCATAATTTAGAAAAAAAAAATTGTTTGCTTTGCCAACAGACTACAGGGGGTGGGGGGTTCCTTCGGACACGCCTACCCCTCCTCCCCCCTCCCCACACATATCTTCGGTTATAAGTGGGGTCCAAGGCTCCCCCCCCCCCGCACACCACCCCGGCGGAAACCCTGTAACGTGTCCTTTTTGACGTATCAATCCATTTCATCCTAAACTAATTAATTTGAAATGTGTCATGTGCCAAGTGGTGCCTATATTTGCAACGTGGGTGCACAATTAAATCTTATCTGTCAGCTAAGAGTGATGTGTGCTTTTAAGATTTCTAATTCTATACCTCAGATTGAGTTATGTATTGAATAGTTTATCAGGTTTGCTATGTCTCCTTGCTGTGAGGTTAGGCAGCTATGTTTTTTTCTCAGTTTAAAGTGAGCGCGCGCGTTAGATGAAGGCCTCGCCTTACAAAAAAAACAGGTGTTTTTGTCCCATCCAGATAGCAATATACTAACATTGGGTCGAATAAAATTTTTTTCTAGTAGTTATGATACATATTTTTAATACCCTGTGCTTGTTTATATAATGGCAAGTTTATTTTACATAATTATCATGTCGATTTTTATGTGATTTCACATAACAAATCCTGTTGTATATGCATGTACATAATTATACGTTTTTCCAATTGTTTTTTTACTGTTCATTTGAATGACGCATACGTCTCCATACACATTCCGTCGTCAATAAATATCTCCCTATCTATGTTTCGTGTTTGTTGGCCTGTTACATCCAGGTGGCAAGTTGTCTTACATATCATATTGATTTGTGTGTGATTTTACAGAATTATTCCTGTTGTATATACATGTACATAATTATATGGTAGGCCTACATAATTATATATGTTTTTTTTATTTTGTCTTTTTACTGTTCAGTTTAATGACGCATAAGTCTACTTTGACATAATAGCGTTTGTTGGTCTGTTACATCCCGGTCAGTCCTGGTCGTGACTGCTGCTCGTGACAATGAGGCAATGTTGGAGCTGATATCACTCTCCACATACTGTTGTCACAAAATGTACCATGGAGAAAATATCGAACCATATCTAGTATTCTACCCCTGACCAATCGAAGAGTGGCTCAGCCTGTCACATGACCAGATCCGCCAATCAACGTCGTCATTGAGTTGTCATTTAAATTAGGGGATCAAACCATACTTGGGCCAAAATATCATGGAATCCAATGTTTGATGTACACTAAATTACTCATCTTTCACTGTACATTACCCATAGCGCGACCCCTTGTTTTTCATGGTACATTAGTCTAAATTACCCATCTCTCATTGTACACCATCTCTGTGATCCCTTGTCTTTCACTGTACACTAAATTACTAATCTCTCACTGTACACTACTCATGGTGTGATCCCTTGTCTTTTTACTGTACACTTAATCACTAATATATCACTGTACACTAAGGTATTCATCTCTCACTGTACACTAAGTTATTCATCTCTCACTGTACACTAAGCAAATCATCTCTCATTGTACACCAAACTACTCATCTCCCACTGTACACTAAATTACTGATCTCTCGCTGTACACTCAATCACTTATCTCTCACTGTACACTAAGTTACTCATCTCTCACTGTACACTAAATTACTCATCTTTCACTGTACACTAAGTTATTCATCTCTCACTGTACACTAAGCTACTCATCTCTCTCTGTACACTAAGCTACTCATCTCTAAGCTACTCATCTCTCACTGTACACTAAGTTACTCATCTCTCACTGTACACTAAGTTACTTATCTCTCGCTGTACACTTAATTACCCATCTCTCAATGAACACTAAATTACTCATTTCTCGCTGTACACTAAATTACTCATCTTTCACTGTACACTAAGTTATTCATCTCTCACTGTACACTGAATTACTCATCTCTCGCTGTACATTAAAAATTACTCATCTCTCGTTGTACACTAAATTACTCATCTCTCGTTCTACACTTAATTACTCATCTCTCGTTGTACACTAAATTACTCATCTCTCACTGTACAATAAGTTACTCATCTCTCGTTGTACACTAGGCTACTCATCTTTCGCTGTACACAAAATAACTTATCTCTCGCTGTACACTGAATTACCCATCTTTCACTGTACAGTAAATTACTCATATTTCACTGTACAGTTAATTACTCATCTCTCGCTGTACACTAAATTATCATCTCTCGCTGTACACTAAGTAATTCATCTCTCGTTGTACACTAAGCTATTCATTTCCAAATATTGTGGGAAGCCTCCGTGACCGAGAAGTAGCGAGCTCGACATCAGACCGCCAGGGTTCGAATTTCGAATCCTGTGTCTGGAGGGCAGTGTCATCTCATTTATCTCACCATCCTCAGGAGGTTCTCCTGGCCCAATTTAGCCTATATGTGCACAGAAGTGGTATAGAGCCCGATTTATTTCATTTGATTCATTCCCACTGTACATTATCCATGGCGTGATCTCCCACTGTGCTTGAAGGTTGTGCAGAAGAGCCGGCCTGGGTTAAGGCCTCACTGGGGTCCATGGAGAATCAGGAACACCGGGTTTGGATGCCTGACCAGGCACAGCAGACTGACCATCCGCTGACCAGTGCCAACCCAGTAAACAAGAGATGCTCACACAATGTTGCTTTAATGTTGGGCCAGCGTCGCAGACAATGGCGCAACATTAAACCAACATTGTAACACATTAGAACAACATTGTACCAGCGTCTCGTTTCTGCTGGGAGCTCTGATGGACAGGTCAAAGCAGCTTTCTATTCCAGATGCGGTTTTAATTATAATTCCTCAGTCCCCCGATGGTAACCACGAAAGAATCGTTTTATTAAAACCACAGGCACGATTACTCCACCAGTGCGATTAACTGATTCATTGGTACATGCCTGTGTGTGTGAGCGAACGACACTGCACGTGGGAGTGAACCAGTGCGACTGAACACAGAATGAAGTCTTTCGCTGACGAATACTTATAATCATTCTGGATATATACATCACATGGCACACATCCACTAAAACTGTTTGTTGTCAGCCCTTTTTTTCGCTGTACAATGGTGTCCATGTTACGTTGCTGTCAACTTTTACAACACTGAAATATGTTCGCATAATCCATGGAGACCAAAGGTTTTTTTCAATTTAAAATCATCATAAATGTCCTAGTTAGATCTTTCTGCTTAATTTGAATTTTTATGTTATGTGTCTATGACATTTATAAAGATATTACTCTTTCAGAGCAGGGATCGACCTTAGACGTCATAATCTACGGTCTATAGACTACAGACAAAGAAATCATGGGGAATATAAAAAAATGTGAATGAATGCTGTTTTAGGCCACCTTTGTGTACGTATAAGCTAAACAGAAAGGGAAGCTTTAGAGATTGGGGAGGTGAATGAGATGCCACTGCCCTCCAGACACAGGATTCGAAATTAGATCCCTGGCGGTCTGAGGCCGAGCACGCTTCTTCTCGATCACAGAGGCTTCCCACAATATTAAATTGCTACGAGTGAGCGGGAGATGAACTTTTGTTTATTTGAAAACTAAAGCCCAGCGGGGCTCTAACCCGCGATCGCCGATTTTCCACGCAGGCAGCTTTAACCACTGCACCACGACGCCCACCAGCTAGAGTATAACAAGTGTATAACGAAGGAATGTTAGAGAATATAAAAGTGTATAGATTCAGGCAATCCTGAGCAAAGAGTTAAAGCTGCCATGGCCTGGCCTGGCCACACGGGTCACGTGACTATTGATTCACGGACAGCTCGTCAGACAGCGCCACTGAGACCCGATAGTACAGGTCAAAGGTCAAACGTGTGGTCAAACAGGCCACTTTTTACTTGAGTTTGATTTCACTAGAAAAGATAAAGTAATTGGCTGGAAAAATGTAGGTCCGCTGCTGAATGAGAATAAAAAGTGGTAAAATACCACGTCACTCGCAGCAGTGACTGTGCCACATGGCACTGAACCGTCCTAACGCAATGGTTGTCAACATATTTTTATTTTTTTGACTATATCGTAGTTGTATATAGTGATACTCATTGCTCCGTGCAAGGATACATCCCAGCAAACACGAGATGTTGACTCAATGTCGGGTTAATGTTGGCCCAGCGTCGAAGACGATGGACCAACATTAACCCAACATTGGGTATGTTTGTGTTTGGCAAAGGTAAAACATTGAAGCAATGTTGTTTTAAGGCTGGGCCAGCGTCGAAAACAATGAACCAACATTCTAACAACATCGGGGCAACGTCTTATGTCTGTTGTGATGTATGTACTAGGTATCTACAATTATGTCAATTCATAAATATGTAGTCCGAGTTTGACGTGAACCGCATAGTTCCGGGCTCGCTACTTCTCGGCCACGGAGGCTCTCCACAAAATTGGGAGAAGAATAGCTTAGTGTACAGTGGGTAATATACAGTGAAAGATAAGTAATTTAGGCTAATGTATAGAGAAAAACAAGGAATCACACCATGAACAGTGTACGATGAGAGATGAGTATTTAGTGAATAGTGTACAATGAACGAGAAACGAGTCAGTGAGTGTACAGTGAAGAGTCTGTCATTACGGACTATAAATATGTACCTCTCAACGCTGGCCAAACATTTAAACTCTCTCCACGCATTTATGGACAACGTCCATAAATTCTGAATAAAAACCATAATCCAGGTAGATATTGACATATGTGTCATTGTCTAGCTGGAACCAGGGTCTTGTTTGCCGCCCACGGACAAATTAGAGGACCTCGATCTTACGTCTAGGCTTGCGCATAAACTCTGTCTTCGTCTTTTTCAGGCTATCAATTTGTTTGTTTGGTATTACATTTAGTCGGATTTCCAAATGGCACATGACCTAATGCAAATGATCCCCAGTATGTTTTATAGATTATTTTTTTGGTCAGGCTTTTCAAACTTAAATCCTCGGTTGGCCCAGACGACAAACGCAAACGGTTTTTGGAACTATGAATCGGATTTCGAATATGTTTGTCGCGCCTCTGAGCTCAGATCACCAAGGATTTAGGCGCTATGGAAGTGTATTATTATTATCATTATTATTATAAATATTTATACCACAAAGAGGTCAGCTACATCATCCCAGCAGGAAAAATACGTTGGCCCTATGTTGACCCAATCTTGGCCCACCGTCTACGACGCTGGACCAACATTGAATCAACATAGAGTCAATGTATTGTGCCTGCTGGGATGTTCCACATGTACATTACTCCACATCGTTGGCTGCACACTGTGACAATAACGGGACAGGATAAAACCCAAAGTCAAAACAACACTGTTTATCTGTTATCATAATAATCTTGCAGCACTGCGCACTCACGAGGGAGTTATTATTACGATTTAATTTATTTTATTTACCACCATAATTCAACATTTCAAGATTTAATTTGAAAAGCAATCAGTTCCTGTTATCATAATAATATTGCCTCACTGCACACTTCAGTGGGATCAAATTCAACAATCCTGATTTATTTGCAGTGTATTTATTGTGATTGTATATCAACTTTGAACTAATGAACTAATGCTCGTTTCTCTTCGACCTTTATATCAAAGTTTATATACAGACATAATCAGTACATTGCAAGTGGAAATAATTAATTTTCAAGTCCACCCTTACAACGCTGAATTATTTTTTATAAATCATGGAGACCAAAAAGTTTTTCAATTTAAAATCATCATAACTGTCTTAGTTGGGTCTTTCTGTTTAGTTTGAATACCTATGTTATGGGTCTACGACCATTAGAAATGTTTTATTTATTTCAGTGCGGGGACCGTCTTTATACGTCAGAATGTGACGTCTACGGACGTCATATTCTGACGTATAAAGGAGGTTCCCGTGCTGAAAGAGTTAAGTCTTCAAATGCATGGTGTTATATATATTAAATCAAAGTATCATAAAAAATCATCTCACCCACTACCATGAATACGCCAGAGACAAATCACGACATACAAAAATTACTTCAGTAATTAAACAGAATATGCTACTATTTTATGGTGAATAAGTTGACCCTTTCATTTATATTTTGTACATACATATTGAGATAGGCATGTAAAGTAGTTACAGTATTCTAAGAATCGATAACTTTAACCAGTAGTTTTACGATTAACAATTTTATTTCAATGCATATTATCTACAAATCGTACTCAAAGTATTAATCCTGTACCCGGTATGACTGGTATGACTCATTTACTGCGCGAGGCCTAGTCACACTGACCGCCATTTTGTTTCCACAGCCAGCTGTGTAAAAACGACACTCGCGCCGCCTACCGAAAAACTCGGATGCCATGAAATTGACACGAGTATTTCAAGTGCCTACGAAAACTAGGCCATTTTCAGCAGGCGTAAACTTTTTATCGTATTAGAACTATTACATTTAAAAAATGGAGGTCACTGTGTCAGAGCCTTGCGATGTCATCAGGGTATCAATCCTGCAGCTGCAATTAGTTTTACTTATTTGGAGTTTTGCTTTCTTGATTCCATGGCTTACTAGAAGGAGATGACATCGATTTTTTCCGGTGCTGTCTTGTAGTAGGACTGAGCTATCATTGTATGATTTGCCAAATTACTTAAACAGCATGGTATTCCTAACTCGTAAAGAGCATAATATAATTGATGAAGATCTATATTTAGAAAATTATGATTTGATCTTGTTACACTCTGCTATGTTTTACACTACGAAATGTATATCGATAACAGCTTATATCGCACTAGGTTTTTCTTTGAATGACGTTTGATGACAGCTATGTAGTCTATTTAGTCGATTGTGTGAAAAAATACAAACGTTTTTCATTTTGCATGTGGTATGGAAATATATAGCACATGCGTTCGCCTGAAGGCTCACACCTCATTCATTGGACAAATGCTGTATTTTGCCACACCGCACCCAAAGACTCGAATGACTGTACATGACAAATGTGACAATACTGCCGCGGGTGGCTTAGCGGAGGCAGAGAGGCGCCTGCAATGTTTTAATGGATCTGCGTTTGATCTTGGAGGCACATCTATCTTTATCCTCGACAGTGCAACATCAGCATTCTCCAGAGAAGATAAAAAACACCTCTGTTTGGCTGTAAGACCCCGAGGTGCATCTCACTAAGAAATTGCAGGATCTAATCTGAACGTTCTCCTATTTCCATGAAAAAAGCTAGGATAAGTCCTAACTTTTGTGATGTAATGGATGTTATTATCTTAACCATTATCCTGCTAAGTTAATTTATTTATATTTCCACTCACCTGAAGTTGTGGATCGCGACTGCGACCCACAACTCCACGCTCAAGTTGTATATATGTTCAATTTGAGCACAAATATTTGTAAATCTTGGTGTTTAGACATACATTTCATTCCCATAACAGTGATTTTGTTGACTAATAAGCAGATTAAAAACGACAATAGTCGTGATTAACAGGATAATGGGTAATATGCTCTTAGTTTAAAAATGTTAAACTTATTTTACCTTTTCTAATAAAAATGTGGGAAAATTGAGATAAAAACAATTTTAGGATGCTGTGAGATATATCCCTGGTTAAACCATGCACAAGCATCTTGCGTAGACATAAAATTATTTAAGGTTCTGTGCACACTAATGAAAAGGTTCATCGTCTAGGACACACAAAGCAATGTGAACGAAACGTTTCAGAAAGTAGACATACACGTCCGATTTTGATAAGACGTGTTTGTGATACTGAAAATGCCTGACATTATTATAAAATATTGTGCTAACTTATGTACTTATGTAATTGGTTGCTAGGTCGGTTTTCTATTAAAGAAGGTGGGTCATCACGATTTGATGAGTAAATATTGTGGGCGCACAATGCAAGTTTTAACTCTTTCAGCGCGGGGACAGTCATTACACGTCAAAATCTGACGTACGGTACGTCTGTAGTCGTCAGATTTTTACGCATACAGATTGTCCCCGCACTGAAAGAATTAAAATATTTACAATGAGCGTAGACCATATAAAATAGGTATTCAAATGAAGCGGAAAGAGACAACTAAGACATTTATGACGATTTCAAATTAAAATAAACCCATTGGTCTCCATGGTTTATACAAAAATATTTCAGCGATTGAAGGGTTCTTCAGCCAGCAACGTGTTTTCCGGGATATAGTTCAGGAATGAGCAGCAAAACAAAAGAAATACGTTGAGCCTGTGTTGGCCCAACATTGAACCGGCACAAGTTCTATATCTGGAGCTAGGATGTCGATTGTGTTTTGTTCTGGTAAGACACTCACAATTGAACTGGTCACGAAGTAAAAGTCGGCTTGGAGTCGGGGCATACCCTCTGGAGTGTTGCCTGACAATGGTGAGCCTCACTCTGACGACACGAACGCTGATTTCTCTGAGGAAATTTTCCAAGAAACAAGACGAGAAACATAATCCTGTCATTCCCTTGGTGGAGGCTGGGGCCGGTCCTTTAAATGCCACAGTGCAGTCTTGTGCAGATATACAGTGTATGCTATGTAAAGATATACAATGCTACAGTATATGTGTAGATAAATGATGCCACACTGTATGTGATCAGAAATGCATAAGATACCACTTTTTTTTTTGATGTTATGCGACCACAATTTATTTTATATACTGATATACAATACAACAATGTATGTTATGTATACATACATACCACATTGTATGTTATCAGAAAAACATTATTTCTGATGTTATTTATATATATATAATATCACAATGTATATTATGTATAGGTTTACAATACCACATTTTATCTTATGTATAAATATACAATACGATGTTGTGTGATATGTAGCCTATAGATATAAAATGTCGCAGTGTATGTTAGGTACAGATATACAATACCACAGTTTATGTAATGCATAAAACACGTAAAGCTTTGTTATATTGATTCGTTAGTTCTTCACGTTCTATGTACAGCACACAAAAAATAACGTGCATTAGTTTTATTTTGTCCTTATTTTTTCGAATCTATCAAATACAAAACGTTTTCTGTGAGCTGGGACAGTTAAATTATTTATTCTACTTATTTTTCTATGATAATCAACTGATCCATTCATATTAGTATACACATGTATATGGTCGTTGTATATAATATTATATTTATTTGACTTTTTTCATATCGTGTAATATTGTGGTGCGTTTCCAGCAAATTTGCTGACAAATCTTAGTAAAAAATGTTATTTTTGGCGACTGATTTATCTTTAAGATATCTTGATATTTGGTTGCTCGTCATTCATCACAGGTTTAATAAAGCCTACAGGCATACATGTCCCCCTCTGAATGATGCGATCAACGGCAACCGTGAGGTTATTAGTCCTATAAGCCCCGAGGCCGCGATAAGCGTGACAATTTTATTATTCGTCATTTATATAGCACATTTTGGGGCTAGAACAGTTAATAATTTCCCTGTTAATGAACTAATTAAATAGTAATTTTCACTCACTTGTTGTGTCTCGCTGACGCGACACACAACTTCAAGTGAGTGTAAATTGCAACAATTAGAAGCTTGGCAGTTAAAGGTCAAATGAAATAACTTAATATCACAAAGCTATTCCATGACAATGATGATATATTACGGGTGCTAAATTGAATCAGAAATCACATTCATCTACATTCATGGCCTGTAGCTTATAATTTAGCTCTCCAATTTGTGTTCCCTGCAGTTAATCTGGTAGCTATATGGTAGGCACAATGGCAGGGCTATATTCTCACACTGACTAACCCAGTGGCTCGTCACAAAGAAAAACTGGAGATTAATCTCAGTTTAATCTTTCTCACGTTAAATTGGCAGAAGTCATTAGCTGAGAGTGATTTATGTAACGGCTTTCTGTCCCATTATTGTCTCAGTTGCTCTCACAAACAGAGCTGATCATTGCTAATACTTATAGCATATTAGCAACATACATATACCAATTAAAACTGTTAAACTAAAAGGCAATATACAGGCCTTAATTTTGTATTTCAACCTCACATTTCTTTCTAAAATATTAGCATTTTATTTTGTAAGCTTTTGGGTTGCACTACTAAATGGTGCGAAATGTTCAACGTTTAATTGCATGCAATTATTATTGAATTTTTACATTGATTATTGTAGGCCCTAGATAGCATGTCGCTCACCATATATTCGCTCTAGATGCCTTTTGACGTGTGGCCTACGTGACTATGACATCTGTCCGTATCGTGCGGTTAGGCTATAGTTTATACAAATTATTGACACTAAATCAGAGTTAAAGGTGATCTATCACCCCTTATATAGTATGAATAATTATGTCCTTATATGGGATAATTGGCTATCATGTGACCCTCTGAGAGGGTCACATGATAGCCAATCACCCCATTGGCTATCATGTGACTATCTCATGATAGCCAATCACCCCATATAAGGAAACACTTGTGCCCCATCTTGTGGCAGCTTCGATTTATTTGTCACAAAATTATTCATACTTTATAAGGGGTGATAGATCACCTTTAAATTGCACCACTACATTATTTGCTTTGTACGACCACTACATTCTAAGCCGGGAATGGAGAGTTATTGTTGACCTAGTACAGACACGTTATCGTGGTAGGCCTATTGTGTTATAATCAGTCAGATGTGACCGAGCTGTTGATTATTAGGGATCCTCATTATGGTCGGATGTTTTTAAATCAGGTGAAACCCTCGGAGCTCTACATTCTTAGCTGTGAAAAAGGCCTATTCCAAAGCTAAGAATGTGGAGCTCCTCGGGCTTTGTCCTATACGGACTCACATGACAATATACGATGCAGAAGACAGTATGGACAAATTGCAGGACATGACAATCTGACCCAAAACGACGCCCAGCAATCAATGTATTGTGTTCGCTAAGGAAAAGGTGTCAAATCTAAATCATCCACGAATGTAAACCAATAAATAACTTCTAAAACATTTACTGCAGATAATATAATGTCATTTATACATATTTTGTTTTTGTTAACCCTTTCAAACCTGATTTTACCATTGTCATCTTCATCTACTACAAGCCGCGAATCGCTGTCGCAATTCTATCCTTGTAGTGGATGAAGATAATTTGATGTGGGTGATAATTTAAAGAAAATTGCCATGTATTGGTAAACCAGTTTCATGGAAATATTCATTCCAAAACCCTTGGTTGTAAAAAAGTTGAGTCTGTTTTCAGGGATGTGAAATGATGCTTTAATGCATCGTGAGGGCTCTAAGTGTTAAATGTCATCATATTAGCTGTTCAATCCCTTCAGGGTCTAAAATGGATATATTCCTATTGTCTTTCTCTTAACATTTTAAGTCCTCACGATGCATTAAAGCATCATTCTTCATCCCTGAAAACAGACTCAATTTTCCTACAACTAAGGCTTTTAGAATGAAAATGTCCATGAAACTAGTTTACCAATACATGGAAATTTTCTTCAATTTCCCACCCACTTCAAATCATCTCCATCCACTACAAGTCGGGAATTGCGACAGCAATTTGCGGCTTGTAGTGGATGAAGATGACAATGACAAATTCAGGCTTGAAAGGGTTAAGCAACCCAAGCAAGCACAACCAATACTGGCTTAATAAATATCCACCGTCTCCGATGCTGTCCATACATCACACCAGCAATGGTTCAACGACTCCTGTTTTCTGGTGATAAAATTCCTAGCCCATTTCGTTGACATGACAATATACAATGCAGGAAGCAGTGTGGACAGATTACAGTACAATACACAGTGTCGATGACAGTGGGAACGGATTGCAGGGCATGGATATCTCAGCGAAGAAGGAGAGGTGTGACAATCCAGCATGGCGGCCACTTCCTACCCGGATGTCACCTTGACCTTGGCCGCCATTGTGTCGCCTATTATACCAGAGGCTTATCCGTATGCTAATTCCGCCTGCTACCGGTCTATCACGTCTCAGTTAACTCTTTGAGCCCTCACGATGCATTAAAGCATCATTTCACATCCCTGAAAACAGACTTAATTTTCCAACAACTAGGGGTTTCAGACTGAAAATTTCAATGAAACCGGTTTACCAATACATGGCAATTTTCTTTACTTTTTCACCTACTTCAAATCATCCTCGTCCACTACAAGTCGAGAATTGCGACAGCAATTCGCGGCAAAGATGACAATAGTAAATTCAGGCTTGAAAGGGTTAAGGCACTGGTGTAGAGCAGTGTAGATTTGTTTTTGATAGTTTATATGATTAAACTTTAAAAGTAAAATATGTCTTGAATGAGTAGGCCCTATATGTAACTTTAATAAAGGTGATGATATATTTTCTTAATTTTAACTTTTTAAAGTTGACTCTCACAGCAGAACATTACTCATATTTGTTTAATTTTAGACCAAATGTTTCCCAATAACAGTGACTAAATAAGGCACTGGTGTAGAGCAGTGTAGATTTGTCTTTGATAGTTTGTACAATTAACTTTTAGAAGTCAAATATGTCTTGAATGAGTAGGCCCCATGTAAATTCATTAAATGTGATGATATATTTTCTGAATTTTAACTTTTTAAAGTTAACTCTCATAGCAGAACATTACTCATATTTGTTTAATTTTATACCAAATATTTCCCAATAACAGTGATTTAATCGTCTTTAAAACAAATTCAAACGACTAGTGTCATGCGTAGCAGTTTAAGGGGGAAAAATAACACTATTATACCAGTGGGTTGTTTAGGAAAAAATGAATAAATGAGAATTCCGTGGCGTCGGTTAGAACTGTTTGCAACCATCATGTCCGCTATATTGCAAATTGATATGTTTGCCAATGCCTGGCTGCTCAATTATTATTCCAAACGTCTTAAAGTCTTTGAAAAAATGTTAATAAATTTTCTCTCCTATTGTTTTTAAATTGTGAGGATTTTATTTTGTTGCTCATTTTTGTTTTTGGTACGTTTGTGATAATTTATTTATATTAATATGTTTATGTTGTGTAAAAATGTTTATTACACTTTCACCATTATTTTCTTATATCACAAGGTGGCCGAAGTCTAAAATGACTGATATTTTGGTAAATTTAAGACCTAAACTCTGCCACTCATGCTAGCCAACATAATATCTTACCTCTGAAACCTTGTTATTTATTGTGCTGTGAAGATAAATAAAAGGGCTTATAAATACTCGTGATTGGCGGTCAAATGGAAAAAAATCATCTAAAATGATGTGCGCTCAAAGCTATTTCACAGCCATTCCAGAAAAAGGTTATTTAATCTGAAATGTTTGTGCATTGCTGTCTGGAATGATGCATTCCCAAAGATAATGCACAGCCATTCCAGAAAAATGTTATTGTCTCTGATTTAAGCTGTTATTATCGCAATATCACCCCAGATTACCCGGCGCCTCTATGGGATCCCCAAACACACGCTCATTTTGTGTCAATATTGGGGGTGGATCATTCACATGTAGAGCGATAACCCCGTTTTATCGGTCATTTCCGGTACACTAAACAATAATGGCCACCTTGATTGAGAATAGTCACTGACCAAGTACAGTGGCTATTTAGATAACCTCAAATTGTAAGCCTATTAAAAATAGTGAGCCAAATTGCAAATGTCGCTGCCTGTTTATTTCGATGTTGTGTCCTTGGGCAAGAAACTTCCAAATTCTTCACTTGACTGAGATGAAAATTAGTACCTGGTAGGACGGAGATGGCAATAAGTTCAACGCGCGAAATGGCCGCAAGACTGTATTCTATCGGTGGAGTTGAAATGACACACGAATGAAAAGGTCCAATGACCAGGGAGTAAAATATAAAATCGGGTGATAGGTATTCAGACTTGATATCATACGTTGAACTTGCACCTTTAACTTTCACCTTTAAAAAATAGTGAGTTAAAATGAATCACTATTTCTTAACACATGTATCAAAGACAAAATCTGTCTATTTGCGAGTCTGTCTGTCTGTCTGTCTGTCTGTCTGTCTGTCTGTCTGTCTGTCTGTCTGTCTGTCTGTCTGTCTGTCTGTCTGTCTGTCTGTCTGTCTGTCTGTCTGTCTGTCTGTCTGTCTGTCTGTCTGTCTGTCTGTCTGTCTGTCTGTCTGTCTGTCTGTCTGTCTGTCTGTCTGTTTATGTACCTAGATAACTACAGCTTATATGCAGATTAAAAAAAGCGAGTCAAATTGACTTACTATTTTGTTAACACACGCACAATGTTGAGCTATCAAAGATAAAAGCTGTCTATTCCCGAGTTAGTATGTTTATGTACTTAGATCACTACAGATTGAACACATATTAAAAAATTGTCACTCTATTTTTCAACACACGCAAGATATCAAGAACAAAATCTGTCTATTCCCGATTTATGTGCTTGGCTTTATAACGCCAGATTGATCATGTATTAAAAAAAAAATATTTGTACAATGTGGAGTTATCAAAGAGAAAATCTGTCTATTGTCGAGTTGGTATGTTTATGTGCTTAGTAGGTTAAAAGTTAATTTAAGAAGAATCGTTTGCTCGATAAGCGGCTGATCGGTTTGGCCTCTTAGACCATTAGTTGTAGGTTTGTGGGACAAAATGCAATGATTAATGTTGCCCAGGAGGACTGGCTAGCCTGCTGCCAAATCCTGACTTTTGTGTGCTCAGAGGGAGGCTCTCAGAGGAAGGCCCATAAATCACACACTCTCATAAATAATGTGATTTCAGCCAGTCACCATAGTCACAGTCTTATACCGTTAAATTTCCGAAACAAATAAAACATTATGTTATATAATTTGCACAAAGCATGGCATTTGCGCGCAAATAATGAGTGGACATGATTGCAAAGCAATATAAAAAATATTACAATTCTGCATGGATATTTTGTTTGTTATTAATGATTTTAATAATAAATAAATAAATGAATAATATAAATAATATCATTTGATGTGCATCAATATATTACGAGACGATTGTCAACTCGTACAGGGCGGGGGCCCTGGTGCAGTGGTTAAAGCTGCCTGCTTGGAAAGTCGGAGATCGCGGGTTCGAAGTCCACTCTGGGCTTTAAGTTTTAAGGAAACAAAATTTGTCTTCCTACTCATTCGTAAAGATTCAATATTGTGGGGAGCCTCCGTGACCGAGAGATAGCGTGCTCGGCCTCAGATCACCGGGGCTCGAATTGCGAATGATGTGTCTGAATGTCCAGCGTCATCTCATTCATCTCACCATCCTCAGGAGGTTGTCTTGGCCCGGCTCAGCCTATATGTGCACGAAGGTGGCCTAACACCCCAGAAGGGAAATAATACAATGGCAGGTAAATCAAGACATATTAAACTATACGTTTTTTTCTCAGAATATTGAATAAATGACCTAAAGTTCAGATAAGATTTTTCGTAGTAAAATAATTGACATAATCACTTTGGCTTTTCACTTTGGCTTTCTTCTTTTTTATCCAATGTAATTATAAATAATTGGACTATTCTCTGTGCTAAGGATAAGTAAGTAGACTGACAGGGATTATTCTTTCCAGTAACCTTTTAATCCTTTAGCGCGGGGACCGTCTTTATACCTACTCGTTACTTGTTGTCAGAATCTGACGTCTCTAGACGTCCGATTCTGACGTATAAAGACAATCACCGCGCTAAAAGAATTAAAATATTTCTAATGGTCGTAGACACATAACATAGGTATTCAAATTGAGCGGAAAGAGATAACTGAGACGTTTATGATGATTTCGAATTGAAAAAAACCTTTGTTCTCCTTGGTTTATACACAATAATTCGGAGTTGTAATAGTTAACCCTTGTCCTGCTGAATTGCTTCAATTGTATTTTTCGTCAAATGACGAAAAATATTACTATTTTTGAAAAATAGACATCTCTAATACTATATTATCGGATCAACTAAGCACCCACTAACAATTATTTTATTAAAATTAAGTGATATTTTTATTGATCTGAAACATCCTTATCCCTTTACCGCCGGTGCCGCATATATTCGGGTTTTTAAATCAGCAATATTTGAAAACAGTTGACCTCCATTTTGTCAAATCTGACCAATTTTCAGTCACTTGAAGTTGTGGATCGCGTCAGCGATCCACAACTTCAAGTTTGTGAAAATTCAGATTGAATATTTTGGCGGTTAAATGGTTAACCCCGTATATATACGGGACTAGCAGGACAAGGGTTAAGAGCCACACTTGGCATTTTCTATTGACTTAATTTTAACTGAAACATTTCAAATGATGCATATATTTGTTGATAGCGTGTGAAGGGTTTGTCCTAACTTGACCTGGGAAAGTCTAGATAAAACACACCTTTGAAGGAAGGAAGTATTCTTTATTTCCCTGGCGGCCTCTTTTCCTACAGATCTGTCCGATGGACTGTTTTCTTTTCCCATCACACGCACTAGCAATTTCCCTTCCCATCCCCCCAGGAGCCAAACGCATGTCTTCCAAAATGGACATACAGCCAATGAGAATTTTTTACGAAGTTTTCCTTTTCAGAATTATCTGGCAATGCTTTACATATCCACCTCACAGTGAATGTATTTGAAGTTATTGTACTAGCTATTTGTGATGCATTAAACTGACGCTCTAAGTGGCTTTACGTTACGACACGTTAAAATATTAACCACTGTATGTTGGCATAAAGAAGACCCAAATATATAATATATAATCTGAAAGGTATGGTACATCCTGTATATTAGGTTATATCAGATTAAGACATTTTGTATTAAAATAAATCTACAATAGATCATAAATTTGTTATAGAATATGTCGTTACCCATTAGCATATTTTTCTTCAATTTACATTTTTACATTTTCATATGTTATATAAATGGGTAATTGTCTTACATTGTGATGTGGGAATTGTGGAAATTCTCAGGGAAGGAATATATAATTTAATTACCGGATAGTTAAATAGTTAACTAATTAAAAAAGACAGCATCAAGTCGAGCTATTTCTTCAAAAGTACAGAAGTACAAGCTTACTATCGCTAAAATAATGTCAATGAATTATTTTACATTCTGCTAGTTTACAGTCATCTTTCGTTTTGCCATTTCAGGTGCAGTTCAGGCACACCCTTGTCACCTGGCTCATTCACCCCATTATCAATCAATAGGACTGTTTTTAAAGCCAACGTTCAGATTCTAAATACGCCATCAATAAAATCCGCATTTTCTGAATTATCAGACACATCAATCTATCTGCCAAAGAAGCAATTACAGACCTGTCACCAGCACTAGCCAACCCAGAAAGATGATCAGGCCCAGATGAGGAAATATTAAATAGACAATGGTCTAAATGATTGCCCTGCTTAGATAATCAATAATAAAGTGCTATTTATTTATTTATTTATTTTTATTGGCTTTATATACACAAATGTATATAGTAATTATACAAACATGTAATTGTAAATAAAATTGGGTACATTATGATATCAAATACAGGTTACTACATTTGACATTCAGGATAAAATTATTATACACAATAATTACACTTGAATCTACGTCAAAGTGTACAATTGGATTTAAATATATATAGTAGATGTAATTTATGTTTTCCACACCAAAAGCAGAGATACATATTATTATAAAAAAAATATAACTATAGTTTAAAAGTTATAGGCTCAATTCTAGACACTTTTGTAAATCTAGGAATGAAATATAACCTGTTATAAATAAATACGTTTTAATGGATCCATCCACTTCGCAATTGGCACGATAACTATGCAAAACAATATTTACAATCCAACGATTCCAATACGGCTTCCTCAATATTACTTCCCAGCTAACATCAGATGATGAACCAAAGTCGGTTTAATGCTGGTCAAACGTCGCAGACGGCAAACCAACTTACACCACGATGGCTCTAATTATTGAGCACAGATTCAATTTGGATATTTTTGGTATTACAATTTTACTGCAGCAAAATATGCAGTATGCAAGTCTAGGACATGTATGGTAACACGCAACGTTAGGAGTATGCAGGGAAATACGTAACCCTTGGGTATGAAAGGTACTATTCAATCGTACGATATATACGGTAATAATTTATGCAACCTTATGTCATTTTCACCAATATATGACTTTTTGGCTTGATAGCATGTACATGAATATGCTTCCATGTGTAATTTAGGGTAACATTTCACCATAATAATTTCCTGTACTGCAATCTGCAACTGTGTCACATTTCCATCAATATGCAACCAGATGAAATTAAATGTCACATTGACACGGGGACTCTGCATGCTGATCTCGCTGTTACCATATTGCTCTGGAAATTAGCATGACAGATTTGTCATTGAATCTCCATGATCAAGGTCAGTCGTGTCGTACCTAGCAGTGATAAAGCGGGCTGATCTATCATGATATCAAACCCAGCTAACATGAGACGTTGATCAAATGTTGATTTCATGTTGGGCCATCGTCTGCGACGCTGGCCCAACGTGAGACCAACATTGGTTGAGCGTATCGTGGCAGCTTGTACCCAGCAAACACGAGACGTTAAGCAAATGTCGTTTCAATGTTGATCCATCGTCTGCGACGCTGGCCCAACATTAAACCACATGCTTGCTGGGTAACCAGTTTCCAACCCCCTCACAGAAGAGAGGGGACATTGAACCAATGTTGGGCAATGTTGGTAATGTTGGGCAAGCGTCGCAGACGGTGGCCCACCATTACACCAACATTGATTTGATGTATTGTGTTCACGTATAAATGCCAGGATATATTGTCAAGGTCTTATTGATATGAACGACGAAATAAAAAAATGTGTTTGCACAATTTGAATAATGTAAATAATTCTTTACTTAGCATTCCATAGAGACTAAAACGGTGAAGCTGAGCTGAATTATTTTTTAAATAAATGGCAAACAAATTCACGTCGAAATATTTGATGATGTATCATTGCTATCAGAACATAAGTCATTCACATGTTATATAGGCCTAAGTCTGTAAGAAAAACACCTCAATGACATGGGGTTAATATATCGTCCCTGTAGAATTGGAAGCCAGTATCTCTCACTTTATGCAGTAAGAGAGGAACCATTTCAATTCTAATTTGACAATATAATTCTAGTCCAGGAATTTTAGGCATTTTTTGGGGTAAAGATGGAAAAAAATAATATAAAGCTGAAAATTTCAGGAGTTGTTCAGATGATTATCCTTAATGACCTGTAAAAAGTCCCAAAGTCTCCCAGGAGCGGAACATGTTTTTTTTCGCGAAAATCCAAAATGGCCGCCAGAGGCCATTCAAAAATTGTAACATACGACTAAGTTAACATAAAAATCCTTTCTAATACCTCTTTTTCAGCTGATTTTTTACAGGAAACTCATTTCAGGTCTTCTTTTTAAGTTTTAAAGCCTTATTCGTGTTTTGTTTGCAAAAATCCAAAATGGCCGCCTGATACAATACTGAAATTGTAAGTTATGAAGAAATTCAAATATATTCTTTTGTATTATCTTTTTTTCTGCATAATATTTCACGAGAAATTTAATTTGGTCCTATTTTAACATTGTACAGCTCATGTCATTCCACAGTTCAAAATGGCCGCCATTGAGGAAGAAGAATAATTTCAGAAATTATGTCATTTTTTGTCTACATATTTTTTTATTTGAAATCATAGTGGCAGTAAAAAGTATTTCTGGAATCAAGAGTGGTTATGCTATGTGGTTTAGTCCAGTAAATTGTCCTTGAGGTTTCTCCAGCCTTTCATGTGATAATAATAATAATAATAATAAATTAAGATGCATGAAATTATTACGGTGACAACAGCGTGCGTTGTGCCATTGTGAATGTCTCAATCAGATATGAAAACGGATTTAAAAAAAACAGATTGGGAAGCAAGAAATTGGAATGCGTTTTTGCGGACATGTGTTCAGTGTGGTCACTGACAAGTATATGTTGAAAGGGTCAGTTTAATAGCGGACATCTTAAAAAATAGCGGGCATTGTAATTTTTTGTATGGAGAAAAATACTATGTAATAATGCATAAACACACTCAGGCTTATCTAACGAAGAACAACCATATGTCTTTAGATGCACTAAAATAACTTTCATAATATAATAATCAATATTATTTTTTGTGGTGGTTATTTTTTTTTGTTCGACAGGTTTGTTGATTTGTTTGTCAAAATATAGAAACAAAAATGTATCAATTTAGAAACTGTAAACATGTTAAAACATGTTAAAACATAACAGTATCAAATACAAACTAAACAAGCGTATGAGTAACGTCAGTAAAATAATTAAGGTAGTCCTATTATTACATATTATGGTGGTCATATTGAAAAATCACGATCATTTTGATTTAAGGTTTGGCTAATATGCTGTTCTCACAGTACCATCAGGTGCATACACAGACCAATTTTGGTGGCGTTATCACCATTGATAAATTGATAAATTGACACGTTTATATGCCCTATTGAGATTTTAGGATATAGACCTACCCAGCTGAACCACACTACAAAATATCTGTCATCTATGCACGTGTCGTTATTTCAAGTGAATATTGCTTTACGTTGCTTTCTGCACAATCATGACAATATCGCGAAAGAAGGAGCGGACTTAATGCCCTACTCTTATCGAATAACTTCAAGAGTTTTTTATAGTGCACAGTGCCATAGACTTCACTGCACACTCCATGCCTTTGGACAGTTTGGAGCACTGTATAGGCACAACCTCGATGACTAACATCCGACCCGACGAGGATTTGAACCCAGTAGAGTTTCGAGCCATAGCAGGATCGAATGTGCCATCGAGACCGCCTCGTTATTTCAAACACAAACAAACTTATTCGAGTACCTATTAATGTTGCATCAATATTATGATAAATAGGGTATGGGACCTTCCCTAGGATCCTGCAGGCTCGAGTGTGATACCTTGCATTTGACCCTTATGCCCGCATGTGAGCTGTGAGATCTTGCCTAGGACCATAAGGCCAAGGGCCTAGGTGTGAGTGCTTGCCTAGGACCTTGCAGGCTCCAGTGTATGACTTTTCCCAGGACCCACCGGCCCGGGTATGAGTCCTAGCCTAAGACCATGCTGGATCATGGTAAACCCTTGCCTAGGACTTGTAGGCTCGGGTTTGAGACCTTGCCTAGGACGCTGCGGGCTCGGGTGTGAGTCATTGCCTAGGACCTTGGCGGCTCGAGTGTAAGTCCTTGCCTAAGACCATGCGGGCTCACGCTAAATCCTTGTCTAGGACTTAAAGGCTCGGGTTTGAGTCCATGCCTAGGACGCTGCGGGCTCGGGTGTGAGTCCTTGCCTAATACCATGCGCGCCTAGGATAATCCTTGCCTATGACCTCTAGGCTCGGATGTGAATCCTTGCCTAGGACCTGTATGGTCAGGTGTGATACCTTGCCCAGGACATTGTCGACTCGAGTGTGAGTTCTTGATTAGGACACCACGGGCTCGGGTGTGATTCCTTGCCCATGGACCATACACGTGTGTGTGTGAGTCCTTGTCTAGTCAATGGGGGTTCGGTTGTGAGACCTTGTCTAGGACATGTAGGCTCGGGTGTGAGTCTTTGCCTAGGACAATGCAGCCTTGTGTGTGAGACCTTGCCTATGACCCTGTGGACTCGAGTGTGAGCCCTTGCTTAGGACATTTGCTTAGGACCCCAGCTGAAGCAGTAGTAAATAACGTGTATCACTGACATATCTAAATGTACAAGAATTCCATGGCAACAGATTACCACCAACAGGCTGGGGATGTCAATTTTAAAATAAAAACCTGTAACCAGTTTTCACGGAGCTTGATGCAGCACCTCCTAAATTAATGAGAATGATTAGGTGTGGTTGCCAAAGTTTAGCATGTTACGATGCAGCAGGTCTGCGAGGTACACAAGCTGAATGGGAACTGGGAACAGTAAGTCATCTCGAATTAATGAAATTCAGGTTGATGATTTGGAAAAATGGCATAAATCTCTCAGACTAATGTTGTTTGATTGATTGAATATGATGTTTTGGCTATCATGTAATATGAAATAAATACACTAAAATGTGTACTGCATATTTCTTTTGGATATAGAGTTATTTGTTAATGGTCATTAATTACTGGTAATTTATAGATTTAAAAGCTTATATGTATCTCGAATACGAATGACGATTGCTCCCAATGAAACCTTAAATGGCGGCCATCTTGGATTTATTCTTTAGCGAAACCTTAAAAATTACTAATAGCTTCAGAAATGAATTCAACATTAAAAAGCATGTGGAAATAAGGTATTACATTAAAACATACGTCTAATAGTTCAGGAAATACAACTTCAACATAGCGCTTGGCGGCCATTTTGAATTTTGTCAAAAAAATAAGTTCCGCCCCGGGAAAAACCTTGCGATTTTTCACATGTCTTAAAGGAGGACATACTGGTAGTCTATAGATTTAAAAGCTTATATGTATTTCAAATACTAATGACAATAGACTTGCTCCTAATTAAACATTAAATGGCAGCCATCTTGGATTTATTCCTTACCGAAACCCTAAAAGTTACTACTAGTTTCAGAAATGAATTCAGCATTAAAAATCATGTGGAAATGAGGTATTACATTAAAATATATGTCAAATAGTTCATGAATTACAACTTCAACATGGCGTTTGGCGGCCATTTTGAATTTTGTCAAAAAAAAGAATGTTCCACTCAGGGGAAACTTTGGGACTTTTTACAGGTAATAAAGCAGGACACAATGAACACTTTCTGAAATTTTCAGCTTTATATTATTTTTTTCCATTTCAAAACCTAAAATTCCTGGACTATTCTCAATGGCTTACATAATATAGATCTTAGTCTATCTATATCACATCATAGTTTGGGAGTAAGCTAATCGACTAGGTTTGGTGTACGGGTATAACTCTATCTACATAAAATTGGAGTAATTACAAATCAAATTTAGTTAAAGTAGTTGTACACACATTTCGTACTCGTCAGCTTTCCTATTTCGAACGCATTGAATATCAGCAAAATACATTTCACTATGGAATGAAATTCATTAGAGTGGATATGTAGTTTCCCAAGAACTGGGCTATTTTATACTCGTCTGTTAACACTTTGAAGCCTGAATTTACCATTGTCATCTTCATCCACTACAAGCCGCGAATTTGCTGTCGCAATTCACGTTTTGTAGTGGATGAAGATGACTTCAAGTGGGTGGCAAATAATAAAAAAGGTATTGTTATTATTAAACAGTTCCAAGAACATGTTCGTTCTAAAACCCAGGTTGTAGAAAATTAGGTCATTTTTCAGAGATGCAAAATGATGTTTTAATGCATCGTGAGGGCTTAAAGGGTTAACACAACATGTTGCTGGTGAAATGGTCGCCCGCAGTAACTGTTCACTTTAACGTCAGCAGTAACTGTTGCTTGTTAACCCTTTCACCGCCGGTGCCGATTATATTCCTTTTCTACATTCATTATCAGCAAGTTCCCTATCAGCTTTCAAACATATTGAAGATGGAATGTGACATTAATCAGCAAGATTTGAAAATAGTCCACGTCCATTTTGTCAGATCTGAATAATTTTCGCTCAATTGAAGTTGTGGATCGCGTCAGCGAGACACAACTTCAAGTGGGTGAAAATCCCAATTGAATAATCTGGCAGTTAAAGGATTAATCGATGCCAATACAGCGTCTTGGTGCAAAACAAAGCCAAACCATTTTAATCCGTTTACTAGATGATCACTGTTATGGGGAGTAAAATGACTGTTCAAACGTCACGATAAGCAAATGCTTGGTCTCCATTTACACAAAAGTGAGTAGTTTTTAACCACTTGAAGTCACAGGTGAATCGCGGTAGCGAGGCACAACTTCCAGTGAGTTGGTACTTCATTTTAGAACTTGGCGGGTAAACAGTTAATCTACCGAGACTGTGAAAAAACACTGTGAAACAGGGAAATTCATTTCCTCTATTTATTTAGCAGCATTCAACATGGGTAGAAGCCAGTCGCGTGACAAGCAAATGCAAACTACACCCATTACGTGAACCATGCGGCAAAGACAACCATTAGTCTCTCTTCTATCTATCTAAGAGACATTATTTTCCCCACAGAAATAAGGACAGCGCCGCAGATTGTGATTCAATCATGCGCAGGTGCGTGGACGGCTTCCGGTGCCATCAACTGTCACTTAGTCATCACGGACAGAAGTCACAATGTGCATCCTAAATACCATGTAAATCCCTCTACATTGTTGCTACATCAGTTTCTGAATATTTCTCCTGGTAATATGCTCAGAAATTTGTGCACCTTCATATCTAAATTAATGAATATTTTTAATTTCACCTGTAATTGAATGATCACATAATATTTGTTTACTTGGCGCTTCTCCATATCATAATACTAATTATATTAACTATTTATTGTTTGTATAAATAACTTCCAGAAGGCTTGTATGTTAATTATATTGTATTAATTATGTATATTCCAGCTTTGCCTGATACTGCATGTCTTAAAAAAGACAACAGAAATAAATCACTTGTTCACTTGTTCACTAAATTACAAGCAAACCATGAACAGGATAGGTCCACGTGAAATGTACAACTGGTACAAGATAAAATGGATTGTTATTAAATGTTTTTTTTTATCATGGTGAAAAATACACAAACTACGATGAACCAAAATATTTATTTTTACATCTAGATACTTGCTTAAGCAATGGATTGTCTTTTGTTGTGACAAAGTATCACTGGGGGTAATCATTTTGAGGAAGTTGCAGATTATTTTACACTGTATCTGCACACAAATATTGTAGAGATCGGCACAAAATTCAAACAGAGCACTGATTGTAATGAGCGTCTTATTTTCAAATATACATATAGTTTTGTGTCTACAATGCCAGTTTCAAGTGAATGAAAAATTAAATGAGCGAGTGAAATATAACCTTGCTACTTTTACTGATGATACGTGTATATTTAAGTCGCTACAATACAAGATTGGGTATTCCCTTAATACTATTTTTATTATTTTAGTTAAAAGCCAAGATTGCGTATTTCCTCACATATCTATGATATTTGAAAAGTTACAATGCAGACTAGTTTATTTCACGATAATATATTAAAAGAGTATTAAACAAAAAAACATGGGACATTGTCCCGATATTGGGCCAACGTTGGTCCACCGTCTACGACGTCGGACCAACATTACCCCAACGCTGGGATAATGTCACATGTTTGCTGTGTGCACATTGACTGCTGATATATCATCCAGGGTGGCTGAGGGCAACAACTGAGATTCCCTAATGATCAGCCCCATTAACCCTTGTCATGCTAGGTCTGCTTATATACCGTCCCCCTTGGGGTTGAAATGTCCTGTGGTAGATCTTTACTTTAGCAAATCTGTGATTTTGGAAGGTGTTTATTTTTCAAGAATATAGTTTTTGTCATTTGTAGCTGAAATTGGGCCTGCAATTCCAAATGACGACTGAAAAAATTTGGAATTCTAGTTTCTAAGGATTAAAAAATTGTGGAATTCCAGTTTCAAATAACTGACAAATTCTCGAATTCTTGATTAAAATGACTGAAAAATAATTGAATTTCAAATTCAAATGACGGAAAAATTGTTTAATCCTAGATATTAATTCATCTTTTTTTTTTAAATTGTTGTATTCTATATGATAATTTATTTTTCAGTATTTTTTAAAATGTGTAGTTCAACAAATTTCAGTAAATTGGATTGAAATTTAACATTTTTCAGTCATTTAAATGATTTTTCAGTCATTAAAAATTGTTGAATTCCAATTCCAATTTACTGAAATGTGTTGAATACCACATTCAAAATACTGAAAGATGTTCAATTCCAGATTCAAATGAATGAAAAAAAATCAATTCTAGATTCAAATGACTGACAAATTGTTGAATTACAGTTTCAAATGAAAAAATGCTGCAAACAATTGCGCGGCATCAGGGTTCACCCTGCGAGAACCTGCCATTTATATGTCATCCATCCATCTCATTTGAAACACTACTCGTATACTTCCTGAATGGCACTCTGCCAGTCTTCCACCCTGAGCTTTATATCAGATAACCAAGCAGCACTTTAATAATTACCACCATGTAACGGATAGCCCTGCGCTAATGGCTTGGCACACTTTTTACTATTCGAGTCGACCCACTACCCTTTACTCTGAAGGTCATCACGCGCCCTCGATATGTACTTAAAATACGGTGTAATATGGAAAGGGATAAATATGATTAATTTGTCATTGTTCATTCATTTGTTCATCTATTTTGGAAATAGACTTTCTATATTTTATTTATTATGCACAAATATATACAATACAGTATAACCTGCTATGAACAGCCGCCCTTGCAACACAGAAAAATAGCCCTTTAACGCAGGTGGCTGCCCATAGGAGGTGCGTTTTGTGGAATGGCCAATACAAGTGGCCTCTCATATGAGGTTGGCTGCTCATAAGAGTGGCTGCTCATAGCAGGTTCTACTGTGATCGTACAAATATGCAATTGTAAATACAATTTTGTACATTAGGATATCCAATACAGGTGACCATCACCCTTACTACGTTTGACATTCAGAATAAACATGATGCGAGTTATATACAGCACAACCTCGACGGCCCCCACACTGAAATAAGTAAAATACTGCTAATGACCGTAGACCAACAACATAGACATTCAAAGAAGCGGAAAGACCTAGCTAAGACATTTATGGTGACTTCAATTTGAAAAAAAACTTTGGTCTCCATGGCTTGTACAAACATATTTCAGGGATTTAAAGAATGATTCAACTGCAAGACGCGCATGCCTAGGACGGTCAAGTGTAGGCCAACAGTAGCCTATTGAGTACAGATTGACGGCATTAATATAGCCACTGAACTGATTACAAGATACTACTTAAACGGGACATTGATCCAATGCTGTTTTAATGCTAGGCCAACGTCTGCGACGCTGGCCCAACATTGAACCAACATTGAATAAATGTACAATGTTTGAGAGAAAGTCCGCCTGCCCAGCAAACACAAGACATTTGTATAACATTTATACAACGTTGTTCACGACGTTGTCTTCGACGTTGGTCCAACATTGTGTAAAGTCATACAAACGTTTTGTGTTTACTGGGCATGTCAATACAAGCTTGGGTCAAGCAGTTTCAACATCCCCGCAGTAATACAGTCAGTTTGCTTGCAAGCAAGCGACCAAGATCTTTGAATTATAAACTCATAGATGTCGCTCAAGTATATATGAACTTGCTGTGATTTGAGAACTTGCTCTTAATGAGGCTTTGGGTATGAAACGCATATTTAGTATTATTATGGAATAGGGACTTGGCCTACCCACGGGCACTATTGCCTTCTGGGGGACCCTTGTCCCGTGAATTTTAACAGTTGACTACACCTTTAAGGGATGGTTAAGTGTAAGCACGTAGTCATTTGAGTGCGATATTGAAAATACAAAACTAGTCCAATTTCACATGTGCTGTATTTTCCCATATCGCACGAAAAAATGAACAACGTTTGTGTTTTTTCATACGATCAAGTCACACTTAACATAACTGCCATACATTGCAGTTTAAACTACAGCTAGAGTGCGATATGGACTGATACCGATATACGTCTGATAGTGAAAAACAGTGGACAGCCTGTGATAAGTTATACAAACTGTGCTTTTTTGAGTGCGATATTGGAAAATACAGCAATCATTCAATTTAGGCGAACACCTTATTCATTGGACGAATGCTGTATTTTTTCCATATCGCACGAAAAGTGAACAACGTTTGTATTTTCTCACACGATCAAGTCACACCTGACATAACTGCCATACACTGCATTTCAAACTACAACAAGAGTGCGGTACAGGCTGATACCGATATACGTCTGATGGTGAAACAATGGTGTTACTGGTGTATAATAATAGTCCAATGAGTGTGAGACTTTAGGCGAACACCTTATTCATTTCATGTGCTACATTGTCCCACATCGCACGAAAAGTGAACAACGTTTGTATTATCTCACACGATCAAGACACATATAACATAACTGCCATACAGTTTATCTTATGGACAGAGTCAGAATGCGATATGGGCTGATACCGATATAATTTTCATAGTGAAAATCACTGCGCAGACTGTGATAATGAGCAAACACGGCGCAGCCTTATTTACCTTTCTCCGCTGAACCTCGTCTACCCAGCCGTTCGTTCCGCTCATTATTCACCCCTGATAATCTCCGCTAACCAATAAATCAAAGATAAAAAAACAGACAAGTTATTTGTAGCTCCTCGGTAGCTCGGCTGGAGGCGTGAGTGAGTTATCTAATGTTACGTCGTGCTCTACACTATACGGCCATATCACGAAATACTGAATGATGTTCGTGTTCATGCTGAAACATGAATTCACATTACCACTACAACATCAGATGTGATACATCAGATAGCATACAGTTGGTGGCATGGTTAATCGAAAAACAAATTAGACGGTTTTGGACAACATTTAGGACAACAGTTAAATCTGTTTTAAAGTGATGGATCACGCTATGGTCCCGCTAAGATAAAACACATTACCGGCTCCATGAATGACATTTTTCTCATGGTTTCAACTTTAAAGAAAAAAATGAAGTCTGTACCCAGGTTTAACAGACACGATAAAATATATAACAGAAGCTTTTTCATTAGATCAGCCGAAGAGGAAGGACTTTTTAAATGTTGTAAATGTCATTTTCGGTTAAAATGATTACTTTCTTTTCAAGGCTCTTCCACTTTTCCAGCTGTATTTCCACGAGGTAGTATCCCTAGCTTGTGTTCCTAAACACCTGTATATTTTAATTCGATAGGCGCAAATTTTACAGCAGTGTATATTGACCGAAAACTTATTTTTTTAACAATTAAAGATAAGTGGCAATTTATTTGGTTTGAGATTGTTTCCAAAACATTCTAGTTTGCTCTTATCATCCAGCTATTTATTGTCAAGTTTTAATAAATAACGCTTGTGGCAGTGAAGGAGTTACGAGTGTGAGTGACAAGAGTAATCACTAGAATGTGATGAATATATCGGGAAATCGAAATAAATTACTACATTATACAGGTCTAGTAATGACATGCAGTAACGCTATGATTGATCAGCATTTCTGTCTTAATAATAATGATTAAAATGATTGATGCCTTGATTGCTGGTTTAACCGTTTAAGCCCCCACATTAAAGCCTCATTTACAGCCCTGAGAAAAGAGTTGATTTTCCCACAACTAATGGATTTAGAAGGAAAATTTACATGAAACTGTTTTAACAATACATGGCTATTTTTACCCATACTGTATCATCTTTATCCACTACAAATCGAGAATTGCGACAGCAATTCGCGACTTGTAGTGGATGAAGATGACAATGGTAAATTCAGGCTTCAAAGGGTTAACGCTACTGGCAACAAGGTTTTTATTTGTATTTCCCTGTCGCAAAAATGCCATAATTTTTAAAACAATACCTAAGCATAATATATGTTAAATGATAATTAAATATTAATTTTTTCAAGAGTTTTTGTTGAAACCGGGATCAGTTCAGCCGCTTTAATTTGCTAAAGATGACTTGAAGTGAGTGCAAATTTTTAAAAATTTGTCATATATTGTTAAAACCGTGTTATGGAATTTTCGTTCTAGGTGTTACGTAATTAATTTCATTGATCAGAAAATGGAGCTTTGATGCATCATGGGGGTTCAAAGGGTCAATATCTAATGATTTTTTGTAATTATATTTGGAATCACAGTGCGTAAATGGGACATGGTACTTAATGTGTTAGACTTAGTAATATTTGTTGTCATCCATATAAAGCCGCGAAAATCACGTGAGAGCGATATCTCGATGGGGTAATTTAAATTTGAATATTCCGGCACTTAAACGGTAAACCAGCGCAGCCAATCGCTGCCCATCTCGCCCGGTTTCCGGTGTGGAGGCTGACGGGATATCACTCAGCGCCGGATGACGACGCCTCACTACACCGTCTATATGCGCCGTAACACTTCACTGCAAATTAATGCGCCGTGGGTTTGCCAGGCGCCTTGGGGGTCCTGCCTTCTGCGCCTAGCCCTGATGGTTTTCTGTCAAAAACGGCCGATATGCCACATATCCCCGTGCATGCTCAAGTTCGATACACAGGGTTTCTTCTTTTCACCACTCTCTAGATAATGTCACAACGACTGTAATTAACACTTACAGCGCGGGGATCGACTTTAGACGTCAGTATCTGAGGTTCTGTAAACGTCAGATTCTGACGTCTAAAGTCGATCCCCGCGTTGTAAGAGTAAACATATTTCTAATGGCCATAGACCTATGATAAGGTATTCAAATGAAGCGGAAAGACCAAACTAAGACAGTTATGATTTCAAATTGAAAAAACCTTCTTATCTCCATGGTTGATACAAAAGTATTTCAGCGCTGTAAGGGTTAACCCTTGACGAGTTACAGTCTGTCCGACGGTGGAGGATGGTCCAAAATGTAAGTTAACTTTTCGGTATCCAGTCAGTCAATTTTCAAGCGATTGTCACGACATTTTGTAACCATTATTAACTAATTATTATCTAGTCATTTGGCAACAACCCTGAAATTTCGCGAAAATCCATTTTTAAAAGTTAGACCATTTGACATGTAACGCAATTCTGAGGATAAACCGGAATGATTAATGATGGGTTTATACATGTCATAGAGGAGCGTCATAAACAGACATTTACTACATGTCGAATGGTCTAACTTTTGAATTATAGAATATTTTTGTACGAAATTTTTAGAATCGATGCCAAATGACTAGAAAATAGGGTTTACAAAATTTCATGAAAATCGCTTGAGAATTGTCTAACTGGATACCAAAAAGCTAACTTCTCATTTTGGCCATGTTTAGCCTTTTGGATTTTTAAGTTGAAAATAAAATTCGAAATTCTAGCCCTAGAGATCTGAGGCCGAGCACTCTACCTCTCGATCACGGGGGCTCCCCACAATATTGCATTTTTACGAGTGAGCGGGGAAGAAACAGTTTTTTTCTTTGAAACTTGAAGGCCAGAATGAGGATCGAACCCGTGATCTCCGACTTCCCAAGCTGGCAGCTTGAACCACTGCACCAGGATCCCGCCCTTCAAAGTTGAATGGCAAATTTGCTCCATTTGCTGCAAAAATATTGTTTGTATTGTATTTTTCGTCATTTGAAGCTGGAATTGCTAACGAAATTCCCAGCTCCAAATGACAAAAAAATAGTGATTTTTTTATAAATATACATCTTCTAAATTGAGTTATTTGACTAACTGAGCATCTACAACAAGCTATATTATCCATTTCAGTGACATAATATTTGGCTTAGAATATTCTCAAACCCGTATATATACGGGCATAGCAGCACAAGGGTTTAAATTTACTAGATTGACATTTGTTATGATTCAAATTGTACAAACCTAAGTAATTCTTACACACTTGAATTTATGGTTCGCGGTAGCGAGACAAAACTTTATGTAGGTAGAAATTTTATAATTCATTGCTTTGAAGGTAATCTGTTATGTTTTTTTTAACTGCAGCGAGATATATGAGGATATGTAAACGGTGTTCATTTGAGTGCGATATTGGAAAATACAGCACTTGTCCAATCAATAAGGTGTGAGCACCTCATTGATTGGACTAGTGCTGTATTTTCCTATATCGCCCGAAAAAAAAAACGTTTGTATTTTCTTTCACGATGAAGTAAAACATGAGATGACTGTCATAGATTGTAGTACAACCCTAAGTAATTTTCACACACTTGAATTTGTAGTTCGCTGCAGCGAGACACAACATTATGTAGGTAAAAAAAAATAATGATCTGATTCGGTGCTCTGTAGGGTTTTTTTATGGGGTTTTTTAACCACAGTGAATTATATGTGTTCATAATAATCACTTCCTCTGATCATTTTGTATATCTGTGAATGAATTAATGAATTTATTAATTTAGTGCACAGAAAATAGCCTGTGGAAATCTTCGTCCTTAAATTGGTAATATAAAGCAATTACGAATATTGTTTCCACCACTCTAAATCAGGAATGTGTATATTTTAAAATCATAATCTACCCCAGGCAGCTATTTTGTCGTGTGTACATGGGATTATGTCCCTACTACAATGATTCGTTCATAAAACTCTATAAATTGAGTGAAAAATTTAAGCTTTCACTGAAAATAATGACAGAAATTATGATTGTTAAAAAAATTCACCTAACATTACGGTCAATAACATCACCGTTTCTTTATGTGCTGATAATATCAAGGCTATCTACAATCATTTGCCTTTTCATAAAAATGCGCATAGATAAGGAAGGTTAATACCTCATGGGAAAGTGTACTATATATTTTAGATTACGACTACCAATTGCCTGACAATTTTGAAATATTGCTTTCCTTTTCCAAAGACGTGAATATATATGATGTTGATTTCAATCTATGAATACATGTTTTGTCTGACGAAAATAAGCTTGTTGGTTTCGAAATCACCGTAATCAATTCTTATATGTTTTGTTTGGGATTTCGATTTTTTTGCGTGAAACGATCTCAGCCTTTATTTCAAATAGAAATTGTGTCCGGTGGCTTGTAAAATTATTTTTAAATTGACGTATCAGATCAATTTGTCACCAATTGAGAATAAAATAACTTTTACTTTTCACCTTCATTCACCAAGGCGCGAATCAATTAAGAATGTATTTGTTATAATTATCGCTACTGTCAACATTTACAGTTGATCAGCAGTGTCTAGATAATGGTTATCAAAATAGGGAAGACATCATTGTGACCAGAGCATTCTATACCCATCGGGCTCGTGTGTGTGGCGCTGGTGACAACATGGGATATGCAACTAAATTTCTCCCATTAAATTAAGATAAAGTGACCTTTCCAGATGTTTACACTTCCATTACCTGTATGTAATGACATGAGAGTCGCGGCCTTGGGTAAGTTATGGTTAAGCCAGGATCTTGGCACAAAATATAATGAATGGAGATTTAGGCCACTTTTGTGCACATACAGGCTAAATTGGACCAGGAGAACCTGGGGATGGTGAGATGAGTGATGACACTGCCCTCCAGACACAGGATTTGAAATTCAACTCTGGAGGTCGGCCGAGCACGCTAATTCTCGTTCACGGAGGCTCCCCACAAGTTTTTCACGAGTGGATGAGGAATAATTTTTTTTGTTCCTTCCAATCCGCCGGGACCTGGAAACGAACCCCGAACTCTAGGGTGAAAGGCAACGGTGTGAAAGGCAGCGGTGCTAACCACTACCCTAGGGCCTCAACCCATGGTCCTGTCACATTGTAAACTGACGTGCAAGGTCAGTAGCAGTAACTGTTTATTTTTCAAGTAAGCAGTTACTCATACTTCTCCTAATTTAAATTCTCACCCACTTGAAGTTGTGTCTCGCTACCGCAACCCACAACTTCAAGTGGGTGAAAATTACTCATATTTGTTTAATTTGAGACAAAATATTTGCAAATCTTAATTTTAATCACTCATTTCGTTCCCAATAACTGCTATTTAAGCGGCTAATAAAACCGATTAAACACCAGTAACACTTTTCTTTTCAAGTAAGCGGTAACTGTTCTTAGTTTTCTCCTGCAGAG
Source organism: Flabesymbios commensalis (assembly GCA_964017125.1). Taxonomy (NCBI): domain Eukaryota; kingdom Metazoa; phylum Annelida; class Polychaeta; order Terebellida; family Flabelligeridae; genus Flabesymbios; species Flabesymbios commensalis. The sequence goes on from OZ024910.1 coordinate 12,466,459, forward strand.
TGTCACACTGCTGTGGAAAAGGCAACACTGCGTGGACGAGGGCCCTCGTGCAGTGGTTAAAGCTGGCTTGCCTGCTTGGAAAGTCGGATATTGTGGGTTCGAACCTCATTATGACCTTCAAGTTTTAAAGAAACAAAATGTTTTTTCCCCGCTCACTCGTAAATATTCTATACTGTGGGAAACCTCCGTGACCGAGGGGTAGTTTGCTCGGCCTCAGACCGTCAGGGCTCGAATTTCGAATCTTGTGTCTGGAGGGCGGTGTTATCTCATTTATCTCACCATCCTCATGAGGTTCTCCTGGCTCAGCTTAGCCTATATGTGCACAAAGGTGGCCTAAAATCTCATTCACTTTATTTTATTTCAGTAACTGCTTACTTTTAAAGTAGAAAAAGACTTGTTTGCCTTTGCACGCCAGTACCGCAGCAAACACAACATATTTGTATAACTTTGTACAATGGCCAACGTTGTACAAAGTTATACAAATATTTTGTGTTTGCTGGGACAGCTCTCCAGGTGGGACAGCAAGCCGCGGGACTTGCTAATAAAGAGCTCAGCAGAAAGTCCCGCCATTAGTCGAGCAGTTGACAAGACCGGCTTGCTAATCGATCGCACCCCTCCAAACTCACTACATCACAATTCACGACTGTAAACTCGTCAGTCTGGAAATCTCGTCCCGAAGTCGGCATCGTCTGGAGGAAGTTCATTTGCATCTCAAACAAATTGCCTGGGGACTGGCCACGTTTGCTTTCATTTCCAGCCCAGTTATTTCGTCATCAAAGATAATGTGCCTGCATAGCGTGTGCTGGTCGCTGAACAGGGTGTCGAAGTGCTAATGGAAGGCAGCCTAATTTTATTTATTTAATTTAAACACAGATTATTCATGCAGGGAATTGTGGTAAATACAAAAACGTGACTCAGAAAGAATTTCCAGTCACATATCCTACACATAGTTCGTAATAACAAACTCCCTCGGACTACCTACATAAGGCTATATGAGGCATAAATCAATTTAACACACACTTATCCTGACCTCCATTCAAGCAATGATAATTACATAACTATATGTTCTGGTATAGGCATAGGCTATCCCTTTCAAAAGCCACCAATTGAAAACCTTGCCCTGCTGATATATAGAATATTTATATACGGTGGCAGTATTATAGATTATTTAACCCTTTAACCGCCGGTGTCGCATATATTGGGTTTTTCACTCAATTATTACCACATTCAGTACCGCCTTTTAAGCATGTTAAAGCCATTATGTAACATCAATCAGCACGATTTGAAAACTGTTGACCTCCATTTTGTCAAATCTGAATAATTTTCACTCACTTGAAGTTGTGGATCGCGTCAGCGAGACACAACTTCAAGTGGGTGAAAATTCAAATTGAATAATTTGGCGGTTAAAGGGTTAAAGCTCTGTAAGCCCACAAATTATAAAACATCCTAATACACATCTTACAATGCCTTATGCATCGTCCAGTAACACAGAGTGTGGCGCTAAATCTTAATAACTACATCATTCGATAAATCCACCCACGTCATGACACAAGAATGCAGGATATCTACACCATGTCCACGTAGAGCGTAACAAATGGAAATCCGCTAGCGTTAGCAGAACCCATTATCTCGTCATTATAACACTGTGTGATCTGCCTGTGAAGAGCTAGGAAGGCTCCACATAAAAAGCTGAAGTGAACATCTAGAAGTTTGCCAGCACATGGTGGTTTCAATTGTGCTGTGAAAACAGACATATTGCGCACACATGGCTATGCTTGTTTTCTTCACTATATCGAAAAGAAAAGTGTCATAAATGCTAGAGTCCTATAATATCCAAACATGACTGCAGCGTTTTTATGTTCCTCTTAACCCTTCATGCTTAGACCGTCTTTTTACATCAGAATCTGACGACTGTAGACGTCAGATTCTGTCGTAAAAAGACGGTCCCCGCACTGAAAGAATGAACATATGTATAGTGGTCGTAGACCCATAACATAGGTACTCAGATGAATCGGAAAAAGCCAAATAAGACATTTATAATGATTTCAAATTGAAAAAACCCTTTAGTCTCCATGGTTTATACAAAATAATTCAGTGTTGTAAGGGTTAATGGAGTAAACTACTACTTTTGAATACTGCAGGATGATAATATCGGACAATGGGATTTAAAAATTCAAAATTCATTGTCATAGAAGAATATGTGTTTTCAATGGAAAGGTATTGTCCCAGCTTCTGACTTCTGCCTATTTCAATTTTTTGTGCTAGTGCAGAAACCGATGTACAATGCACTCAGTCACTGAAATTTCAATGGGAAGGAGTAGTAACAGCTTTTGACTTCTATCTTTTGCAATATTTCCTGGAAGTGAGGAAGTCGATATACAATGCACACAGTCATTAAAGTTTTAATAGCGTCTGATAAATGAGAAGGAATGGTCCAGCTTTTGACTTCTATCTTTTTCAATATTGCCTGTGAGTGGAGAAGTCTAGGTATAATGTACTCCGTCACTGACTGACCAGAGTGGATCAGATGAGGAAGCGAGAGGTTAGAGTTTGCCCACCAGCAATCTGTCATCATACGTCACCAATAGCTGCTGAAAACATCAACTAAAAACAGATCTCTGGTCCAAACACACAGACTCCAAATACAAACGGCAACAAAGAGGATCTGTCATCATGATTCAGGTCATGATACACATCAAATGACGAGGAACAAAGTACAGCAACAATTTCGTGCTAACAACAGGGGGAAGTACGTAATACAGGGATGCGTATTCGTATCCTAGATTAAAAACTGCCATGAAACAGAAGGCCGTTAAAATTAATTACTCAACATTTGTTTATACTTTTCAGCGCGGAGACCGACTTTATACGTCAGAAGCTGACGTCTATAAACGTATCCTCGCACTGAAAGAGTTAAATATTTATGGACATAGACTCATAACATAGGTATTCAAATGAAGTGGTAAGAACTAACAAAAATATCTATGATGACCTCAAAAAAAACATTTGGCCCCCATGGTTTATACAAACATATTTCAGCGTTGTAAGGGTGGTTATATATCAACGCTTCAATGGTACAAATATATTCACGTTTAAATCCACTCCTCCTGGTTATTATTGCTAAGTACGCTAAAAAAGAAACATTATATTGATGTTTGATAACTATTACGTTAACCATTTGAGCCCTCGCGATGTATTAAAGCATCATTATACATCCCTGCAAAACAGACTTAATTTTCCTACAACGACGGTCTTAGAAGGAAAATTCCCATGACAATTTTTTTACCAATACATGGCAATTTTCTTTCATTTTTAACCCACTTTAACTCTTTTCCATCCATTACAAGTCGAGAATTGCGACAGCAATTCGCGGCTTGTAGTGGATGAAGATGACAATGGTAAATTCAGGCTTGCAAGGGTTAACACAACCACGTAGCTCACATGAATGTTAAATGTTGCCCTCAATCATATTTGCGTAGAGCTCATTTTCGTCGCATTGCTATTTTCTGCAATGCGCTGCATTGCATTCCATTGCATTTTGTAGGGAGATTTATTTATCTAATTGGTGTATAATGTTACCTGTGATATAATCCATTGCTTTGCCTTGCATTGCCCTGCATTGCACTGCATTGCATTGCATAGCATAGCATAACATAGCATAGCAAAGCATTGTATTGTATTGTATTGTATTGTATTGTATTGTATTGTATTGTATTGTATTGTATTGTATTGTATTGTATTGTATTGTATTGTATTGTATTGTATTGTATTGTATTGTATTGTATTGTATTGTATTGTATTGTATTGTATTGTATTGTATTGTATTGTATTGTATTGTATTGTATTGTATTGTATTGTTTTGTATTGTATTGTATTGTATTGTATTGTATTGTATTGTATTGTATTGTATTGTATTGCATTGCATTGCATTGCTTTGCTTTGCATTGCATTGCATTGCGTTGTATTTCACAGAGCAAACCATCACATTCACATCACATTTCAATTATTTGGCCGCAATATATACATGTATGCTTTTCCTTGCACTTCGTTCAAGTATGTTTCATTGCATTTTATTCCATTAAGTGTCATTGAATTGCATTGTGATTGTATTTTATAATATTGCATCACATTGTATTATCATTCGTTATATTGTAGTGTACGAACTTCTTGCATATATATAATCTCATTACTTTGCATCCATTATCAGGTTATTACATTACACATCACGTCCCTACTTGATGAGCACAATCAGTGATGTCTCTCTTTAGCTTGCTGATATTGCCAGACCCCTGTGTACACACGAGAACATGGTCGTGAATGAAGATTCACTGTCTGATAGGATCTGACTAGGATCTGACCAAGCACACATCAGCCAGCAGGCACAAGATGCTGAACAAAGGCAGTTTTAGTGCTGGGTCAGCGTCTGTGACGCTGGCCCAACATTAAACCAGCATTTGCTCAATGCTTCGCGCTGGCTGTGAGAGCAACGGCCTCTGATCACACAATACACTGTCAATAATGCAATCCATCACAACTTGTCACTTGCAAATTTGATCTTCCGCCATGTCAAGCTCGTCCGGCAGCCCCCGTGATCCCGAATAAGTTGCGAAAGATAGCCTGTCTCTGATAGGGTCAGATTACTATCTAGGCATCAGGGACACGCTTGCTATTCTGAGCAAACAGGCATCACAGGGAGGAGGCATAATTTGATTCGAAATGCTTTGAATGCTATGGGAGTTTCGCGTACTAAAGGATACTGCTACAGATTTATCCCTTACCACGCTGAATTATTTTGGTATAAACTATAGAGCCTAAAGGGTTTTTTCAATTTGAAATCATTATAAATGTCTTAGTTTGCTCTTTCCGCTTCATGTTTTACCCCTCTCAATATCGAGACATTATTTCGATGTCGTGTCCTTGGGCAAGGCACTTTACCCTCACATGCTGCACTTGACTCAGGTGTAAATAAGTACCTGGTGGGACAGAGATAACAATGTGTGCGACTAGCTCCTAGCGCCAAAATGGCTGCAAGTGCTGTATGTTTCATAAAAGGGAGTTGAAATGGTACAAGAATGAACAGGTCCGTTGACCAGGGGTAATGTGTGTGAAGCGCACAGAGCATTGTATGAGCGCTGTGTAAGGACTCACCATTATTATTATTATTTGTATTATTATTTGAATATCTATATGTTATGGGTCTACGGCTATTAAGAATATTTTAACTCTTACAGTGCGGGGACCGTCTTTATACGTCAGAATCTAACGTCTACACACGTCAGATTTTGACGTATAAAGACGGTCCCCGCGCTGAAAGGGTTAATACCTAATGGATTTATCATGTCAATTGTGATATAAGCCATATAGTGCAACAGATCCACCTCAACTTATGCCAGAGTAAATATCACTCCAATTGATTCAACACGGAAGTTTGGGCGTCGAGATTACCAAAAAAAACATCAAAAACCGTATAACTAGGTTATTTGCTTTTGTATGGATATTGCGCCAATGTTGTTCCACCGTGTCTTGTAAGCGGCGTTGGTAGACTATTATACATGTATCATACGAGCAGGTGTCAACATATCTGGTTCAACTCTTCTATACTGATTAGTATTTTCCTCCATTTAAAGCAGGACATTACAACGTGATTTTCAGCTTTAATTATCGAGAAATATTTCGATTTACCATATCATATCGATTATGATATAAACCGTATGATGTCATAGGACTGCATCAACCTCTCCCAGAGTAAATATCACTCCAATCGATTCAACACGGAAGTTTGAGCGTCCAGATTACCGAGAAGACCCGTCAAAAACGTATTTTTAGATTCGTTTTTTTATTGCGCCAATGTTGTTCTATTGTTTTCCGTCACCAGCGCTAAGACATTATAATACATGTAGAATACGAGCAGATAACAACATTTCTGGTTTAACTCCAGTATACTCTAATTAGCAGGTGGTATTTGTGATCATTTGATGCAGGTATTGCCTGCGCAATTTCCTGCTACAAATGACAAGAAATATTTCGATTGATTAAAAATGGATATATCTCATTGCATTGTTTTATTAGGTTAGTATCCACCACAGTTTATTTATAAATGTTCCTTGGAATTAAATTGGTTTTGATAATTTCTTGGAAACATATATGTGGACCTAGGATGACAAAGGTTGAAACGATTCACCGCAAAACAGACTTTATAATAAGCAATACAATGCAATAAAATGCAATGCAATGCAATTGAGTGTAATGCAATGCAATGTAATGCAGTGTGATGCAATGTAATGCAGTGTGATGCAATGCAAAGCAATACAATACAATGCAATGCAATGCAATGCAATGCAATGTAATACAATGCAATGCAATGTAATGCAATGCAATGCAATGCAATGCAATGCAATGCAATGCAATGCAATGCAATGCAATGCAATGCAATGCAATGCAATGCAATGTAGTGAAATGAAATAATATGAAATGCACTTTATAAAATACCTTTAGAAATACCATTAGCTATATGTTAAAAACAGGTAACCAAAATCTGTTTCATAGCGGAGGCAGCTTGTCACCACCTGTCATTCATTTATTAATTAAATATGCGCTGAATAATACCTTATTAATATCTACCCAGTCCTAGCAGACGTTGATTCAATGCTGGTTTAATGTCAGGCCACCGTCTGCGACGCCGGCCTAACATTAAACCCACATCAGTCAGCCTACTGGGACGACCATCTGTATTCCGCCAGCGGTAAGTTATACGTTTTGCCCACTGGAAATGACAATATTTAGACAAGCATGTGTAATTTATAATGAAAACACTAATTGAATAACAAAAGCAATGTCTATATAGAAAATGAGCAACCGGAGGCCTAATGATAACTCTCTTTATAGTCGACAAGAGACACATAAAGCATGCTTAATCGTATTATCCTAGTTCAGGAAGAGGCAGCGCTTACGCTAACATTGTAAATATCGTCATGATTTGTCATTACTTGCCCGTTAATAGCCTTGTCAAAATAATCACGTTTCCCGATTTCAAATGCGTTATACGAATCTGTCATCTTTTCAGATTAAGAGCCTTATATTTCACTCCATAAAAACTGATACCTTCAAAATATCTCCCTTGTAATATTAAAGGGAAATGGCAAAAAATAGGCCGATGTAAAAATGTATATGTGTGTTATGAACATCCCACCCGTATATAGACGTCAGATTCTGACGTCTATGGACAGTCAGATCTGACGTCTAAACACGATCCCCGCACTGAAATAATTAAGATATTTATTATCGTAGACCCATAACGGAAGCGGAAAGAGCTGACTAAGACATTTATGATGATCGCAAACTGAAAAAAAAAATTAAAATATTCCAGCGTTATAAGGGGTAACCTGTATATGCACAAAAATGGCTTTCACAGTGGGTAAATAGTCCCTCGGTGAGATTCAGCCCCATGCGTTAACAGCCATGAGAACAGAACACCAGCACGTTTTCCAACAGGGACGACATCTGATTAATGACGAAAAGCGACCGGTCCGACTTGGCCAAACACTATTTGTCTGAGAGGCGCTACGCATTGTCTGCGGCAGTGTGCTAAATTCCCAGCGAACGAGAGACATTGACCGACTGCTGGTTGAATGTTGGTCCAGCGTCACAGACGCTGGGCCAACATTAATACAGCAGTGGGTGAGCATTTTGTACATTGTTGTTTTAGGTGCACGGTAATCTCTCAGAGTTGTATGTGTATTTATAGCGCACACAAGATGAGCAAATCTCATCCTGTATTAAAAAAGGAACTCCACCGAACACGAGGCGTTGTCCCAATGCTTGCTTGATGTTGGTCAGCGTCACAGACAATGGCCCAATGTTATATCAGCATTTGGTCAACGGCTCATTGTCTTAGATAATTCCCAGTGGATAAAACCTTTGATATGGTTCCCATTATAATTGCGTGCATTTGTAATCAATCATAGTAAGTGGACCAAGTGTGGAGTATGAATCGTGCCAGATTTTATGACTGAAGTCACTTCATTTTACATGTTTTAGAACAACGCCCTTTAAGCATGATAAGACCTTTGCGATTATTATAGATATTCATTGACATTATTTTTGATGCGAAATGATTTATTTGGATTAAGCTTATGTAGCCGTTTTCTTCACTATATGGCACCATACTTAATCACCTTGGATATGCAGGGGTGTATCTGCCACCTAAACAAAGTGGCAGATACACCCTTTCAGGTCCAAGGGGACTACCAGGGCTAGGGGAAGCCCAACTCACCTCTTTGTGAGGTCACCATGGGTACAGCATATTATGAGGCTATACCAATCCATGGCCATAATGAAGATGACATGCTCATTCCAATGACCTGTACACTCTTAAAAAGATCTTTTTAACTTTAATGTGGTATACACTTTGGCCTACACTTCGACATACGATATTATGTATATGCGATAGAAAACTAACTAATATTTAACCCTTTCAAGCCTGAATTTACCATTGTCATCTTCATCCACTACAAGCCGCGAATTGCTCGACTTATAGTGGATGAAGATGATTTAATGTGGTTTAAAAATTAAAGAAAATTTCTATGTATTGGTAAGCCACTTTCATGGAAATTTTCGTTCTAGTTGTAGGTAAATTAAGTCTGTTTTCAGGGATGTAAAATGATGTTTTAATGCATCGTGAGGGCATAAAGGGTTAAAGAAGAAAGATGTTGTGAACTGTTAACCTTGAAGCTGTTAACTGATACTCACGACTTTCTACGGTATTTCATGAAAACACCTGAATACATGAAATAATCGCGGTGGTAATTAGTGTGAAACATAAAACGGGATATTAAAACGAGAACGAAAAACAACACTGCCACCTCCAAAGGATCCCATAAAACCTTGTAGTGCTAATGGCGTCTACATCCGTTATTTATTTGCCCTATAAGCAAGAAAATGCCCATCTACCACTTTGGTAGATCGGCATACGTTTTGAAAAAAAAAATTATTGTTACCCTCTAGTAGTTGTGTTTCGCTATCACATCCAGTTGGTAAAAAAAAAAATTACTGAACGGTAAAATATATTTCTATATTGTTGTATTCTCTCACATATGGTCGGATTAATATGACATAAAAAATAACAGCATAAATGGCAAATTAAAGTCATATATAATCATGTATGATCATATACACATTGGATATCATTAACCTGCGACAAAAAAACTGGCAGCTCCAACAAGGGTTCTAGCATAATTATATAATACAAAGATGTTTGGTATTTGATTGTACTACTCAATCGACTTTATTATGATATATGGTGAGCACCGGTGAGCACACCAGTCCGATGTAATATAAATATTTAAATCTGATTTGATTTGTTGTAGGAAAAATACGTAGATTATGAAGCGTCTGTGTTATGGTATGATGAAGTAGCATAATGAGATTTAATTGTAAAACCACTGACTATCTCAGTGTGAGACCAAGGTACGACTGATAGCTAACTATGACAACTGAGTGTATAAACCCATCTTCTATGTTTAACCATTTAGCCGCCGGTGCCGCATATATTTGGATTTTCATTTTTTATTATCACATTAGGTACCACCTTTTAAACATGTTAAAGATAAAATGTGACATCAACCAGCAATTTTTGAAAACAGTTGACCTCCATTTTGTCAAATCTGAATAATTTTCACTCACTTGAAGTTGTGGATCGCGTCAGCGAGACACAACTTCAGGTGGGTGAAAATTCAGATTGAATAATTTGGCAGTTAAATGATTAAGCTGGACGATATTTAACATTTTCTTCATCCCCTATAATGCGCCATTGCTGTCCATTGTAATCTTTAGCAAGTCGCGAATTGCTGTCACAAATCTCGACTTGTAGTGGATGAATTAACTTGAAGTGGGTGCAAAATTAAAACAGCTTGGTGAAAATGTTCGTTATCAATTCTAAATTTATAAAATAATGTTATAATTTATAAACAGGGTTAATTTTCAGGAATACAAAGTGATGCCTTGAGGTATCATGAGGGTTTAAAGGGTTAAGGTGAAATATCACCAGGCAAGGGATTGACGACTGTGACCGGTCTTATTATGTTCTTTATCTCAATTTAGTCACAAGCTGCAGCAAACATCTTACTATACACACTGACATTGATCTGATCCTAGCTTTCTGTTTTTCATATTACAACATTTACGATCACTCTCAACTTTCCTAAAGGAAATAAGAGAAAGATCAGATCAATGTCAGGGCTCTTCGTGAGATGTCCCAGACCGGTCTCCGATGAATCTCGCACAGAGAACAAATGTGTTTTTTGTACGCCACGTAGTCTCAACGCTGAATCAACGTCAATGACGTTGATTCACCGTTGAGACAACGTGGTGCACTGGATGGAAATGAAGGGTTGTGTGTCGGGGGGGGGGGGGGGGGTTCACATGGGCCAGGAAGGCTATTACATGTAGAACCCTTCCTAATTGTAGCACACAAAAACCACAAGACCCGTCGTGTGTCCAATGGACGCAAAATGTTTCTGTACCAGGGGGTCACATAGGCCAGGACACTCTTGGAGAAACATATCTGGGATGTTTTGCTTGTATGGTACAATGGAGAAAGGCTCACTTATATACCTCGTATGTATGTGGAACCTCTTTCTTTTGCACTATGTAAAAATGACTATCGAGATCATTTATTTCCAGTAGCATATATATATTATTGCTTTACACCCTTCTTTCTAATGACTTCAAATGTTCTTTATACATGTACTGCACAGTACCATAGACAGCACTGTACACACCATGCCTTTGAACAGTTTGGATCACTGTATATGCATAACCACGACGACAAATATTCGACTCGACCGGGATTCGAACCTGGTACTTCCAGGTTACAAACCCCAGTCGATACCAATGATCCATCGGGGCTGGCCTTTCCAGTAGTATGTTGGCTTACCTTGCATGGTCTGGTCCAGCACGTACTTTTCCATGTTGGTTTTGATGACATAAGGATAAGGTTCCGGTTGAATGACGACACTTTGCGAGTTAGGTCTGAGCCACAGGGCGTTCTTGCAGACATCCTCATCGCTACTGGAGTCCATGCCTGGTAAAGTCACACTGGTACATCTGTAAGACTCCAGCATGACGAGCATCAGCAGGACCCGCCACACCCTGGCAATACTGCCATGTACAGGCCACAACATGGTGACGTCGACCGGGGTGTCAAACGGAGGTGCTGTGTCTGTCACGCGGATCCCGGGGGTCCGGTTTGATCCTGGGGCAGGGGGCTGTTTCACGCGCGTCCCGGGGATCCTGTGTGATCCCTCGGGGGTGTGTCACACACTGATGGCACTGCTCCCTGCTCACTTCAGTAAGCACGCGTGTCGGATTGATAATCCCGAGTGGATATATCCTGACGGCGTGAACGCCTTTACGTCACCCAGGAAATCCCTGAAAACGCTCTATGCTAGTCAGCTGTGACCTCAGTGGACAGCGTAAATACCTGTATCACGCCAAACCTGGACACAGGGTAATTAAGACTCAGTGTAGCCCCGGTGATTTATCTATTAATGCTATATGAGCACATAAATGATAACGGGGGATTATGACAGCATGTAGGCCTACAGTAACATAGAACCAGTTTTCTCGAAGATGGATTCCTTCACGCATTGACAACAACACTATGGTGTTAATCCAAAACCAGCCCTGGATTGTCCTGGGACGCCTATCAAGTATGTCTAAGAGTCTGTGCTTTGCTGTTTGGGACGATCAAGTCATGTAGTTATGTTTAGTTGTTTGAGATCATCTCCAATTCACTGTAATATCACCTGATGATGTGAAGAATGCAGTTTGCTAAGATTATTTTTATCTCCAGATATTCTATGGAATAAGAATCCTACGCCCACCTGAGACCTAAAATCTACAATTGTTTATTTTGCTGTGAAAATGAACAACAAGATCGAGTGGCTGTCTCACATAAAGCCACCGTTGACTGCGTGCAGAGAGAGTGTAAATAGGGCTATATTTGAGGCAGGTGGTGCTTGGCTCACGCTATTACTGCATGCTAAATGCCGCGCCTGATCAGAGATATGGCTGCTGTCACGGACCGTCTCCTGCAACAATGTCAATCCTAGAACACCTGTTTGCAGCAACAACAGTCTGTTGTGTGTGTACTGTCAGCGATGGCTGGCTTGTGGTCTGCTGAAGCCGGCTGGCTGGATGGCTGGCTCTTGCTGGGGCTGGATGCAGCTCGTGTCACGTGGATGTCCCGGGCCGTTAGACCCGTCACTGTGGCCACACAAGCTGCTGGTTGATGTCCAGATCACAGCTTCTTCTCTTGGAACCACAAACAGGCCCGGCCGCGCCCTCTACCGGTCACACTCCTCTCATCTCTCACTGGTTAATGTCACCTGCATTTGGCCGTTAATTCTGACGTGATCGCCATCCAACCTGTAATACTGCTGAAGCTCTACCTCCCCATGCTGCTGGCAATGCTGGTCTGCTCCTGCTACTGTTGGGACGCTTTTTCTGCTATTGCTCTCATTGTTCTTGCTATTGTCGACTCTTCTTTTGCCTGTTATAGGCCCTAGCTGTTATTTTTTTGCTATTGTCGCTGCTGCTATTGCTGCTATTGCTACTTTTTTTCTTCTTCTTCTTGCTAATGTCGCACTAACTGAGCGAATTTTGTTGTTATTGTTATTGCCATTGTCACCTCATCTTTCGCCCGCTATTGCTCTCATTGTTCTTGCTCTTGTCGCATCCTCTTTCGACTGTTATAGGCTCTATTGCTGCATTTATTGTTATTTTCCTTGCTATTGTCGCTTTTGCTTTTCTTGTTTACTTTATTTGATCTCTCCTCTTCTATTGTTGTTAATGTTAATCTTGTTCTTGCTATTGTTCCTGCTACTAATGCTATCCTTAATCTTGTTACTGGTTTTTCTTGTTCTATTGTTATTCTTGTTCTTGCCACTATCTTTCTTGCTTTTGCCGTTTTTCCTGCTCTACTGTTATTGTCGTTCTTGCCACAGTCAATTCAGCTTTTACTGCTTTTCCTGCCTTATTGCTATTATTGTTCTTGCAACTGCCACTGCTGCGTTTCCTGCTCTATTTTCTTTCTTTTTTTCTTTCTACTATCATTGTTGCTTTTCCTGCTATATTACTATCCCTGTTCTTGCTAATGTCTTTGCTGCTCTTCCTGCTTTTTCTGCTGTAATATTCGTGTTCTTGCTACTGCCACTACTGCTTTTCCTTCTATTGCTCTTCTTGATCTTGCTACTGTCATTGTTGCTTTTCCTGCTATATTACTATTCCTGTTCTTGCTAATGCCATTGTTGCTTTTCCTGCTTGTCCTGCTCTTCTGTTATTCTTGTTCTTGCTAATGTTACTGCGGCTTTTCCTGCTCTGGTCTTGTTCTTGCAACGGTCTTTCTTGATTTTGTAGTTTTTCCTGCTCTATTGGTATTATTGTTATTGTTACTTTCCTTCTTGCTTTTGTAGTTTTCTCTGCTCTACTGTAATTCTTGCTTTTGCTAATGTCACTGTTGTTTTTCTTGCTTTTCCTGTTTTTTTGTTATTCTTGTTCTTGCTATTGTCTTCCTTGCTTTTGCAGTTTTCTGCTCTATTTTGGCTCTATTGCAAATCTTGTTCTTGATATTGTCTTCCTTGCTTTAGCCATTTTTACTGCTCTATTGCTTTTCTGGGGGGTTTTATCGTCTTCCTTGCTTTTGCCATTTTTCCTGCTCTATTGCTATTCTTGTTCTTGATATTGTCTTCCTTGCTTTGGCCACTTATTTTTCCTGCTCTATTTCTCTTCTTGTTATTGATATTGTCTTCCTTGATTTTGTCGTTTTCTTGCTCTATTGCTATTCTTGTTCTTGCTACCGTCACTGTTGTTTTTGCTGCTTTTCCTGTTCTATTGCTGCTCTATTGCTATTCTAGCTATTTATACTGTCTTTCTGGCTTTTGCAGTTTTTTCTGTTATACTGTTGTTCCTGCTTTTGCTAATGTCACTGCTGCTTGTCCAGCTGTTCCTGTTCTGTTCTTGTTCTTGCTACGGACTTTTTTGATTTTGTAGTTTTTCCTGCTCTACTGCTATTTTTGTTATTGCTACTTTCCTTCTTGCTTTTGTAGTTTTTTTGCTCTACTGTTATTCTTGTTCTTGCTAATGTCACTGTTTTTTTTCTTGCTTTTCCCGCTTGATTGCTATTCTTGTTATTGCTTTTGTCTTCCTTAATTTGCCGTTTTTTTGCTCTATTGCTATTCTGTTGTTCTTTTATTTTGTCTTCCTTGCTTTTGCCATTTTTCCTGCAATATTGCTCTTCTTGTTCTTGATATTGTCTTCCTTGCTTTTGTCGTATTCTTGCTCTATTGCTATTCTTGTTCTTGCTACCGTCACTGTTGTTTTTGCTGATTTTCCTGCTCTATTGATATTCTACTGCGGCTTTTTCTGCTTTTCCTGTTACTAAATTTGCTGCTCTGTCACTACCCTTGTTCTTGCTACTGTCGCTACATTTGCTGCTCTATTGCCATTTTTACTGCTCTATTGCTTTTCTGGGGTTTTTTATTGTCTTCCTTGCTTTTGCCATTTTTCCTGCAATATTGCTCTTCTTGTTATTGATATTGTCTTCCTTGATTTTCTCGTATTCTTGCTCTATTGCTATTCTTGCTGTTCTTGCTACCGTCACTGCTGTTTTTGCTGCTTTTCCTGCTCTATTGATATTCTAGTTCTTGCTATTGTCACTGCGGCTTTTTCTGCTTTTCCTGTTGCTAAATTTGCTGCTCTGTCACTACCCTTGTTCTTGCTAATGTCGCTACATTTGCTGCTCTATTGATACCCCTTGTCTTGCTACTGTCGTTACAGTTTATGCTCTATTGCTACTCTTGTTCTTCCTACTGTCGCTACCTTTGCTGCTATATTGCAATCATTGTTCTTGCTACTGTAGCTACATTTTCTTATTTTTTGCTACCCTGGTGTTGGCTACTGTCTCTACTTTGCTGCTTATTGATACCTTGTTCTTGCTACTGTCTCTACATTTACTACTCTATCGTTAGCCTTGCTCTTGCTACTGTCGCTGCTGCTTTTATTGCTATATTACTGTTCTTGTTTGTACTTTTTATCAGCTACGAAATCAAAATGTGTTACCGCGGCTCTTATTAGTGTCTCGGCGACTACTCTGCTTTGCAAAACCGAAAGACTGTATATCTTTACTTGCAAACTGAGCAGATACTGCATTATGGCTTAACACGGCTGATGATGTTTCTGATGCAGCAGCTGCTGCTGCTGTGCCATGTTTAGTTTGACCTTTTGCTAATGTCAGGGCTGCTGTTGCATCTTCTGTTACTGTAATGGGCAGGTGGTGACATGATGGTCAATGATGGACTCCCCGGTACAGCAAACAATATCAAACTGTCCATCTCAGGCGCGCATATTCTACGAATTTCTCTTTTTTATCCACAACCCTGAAGTCATCATATGCTCATCATTCATCTCACTATAGGACTGCACAGTGTTTATCGTATTACAATGTCACTTAAATGACCGTTAGTGCCAAAAAGTGACGTAAAGCAACAATTTACTAACACTACTATTCTCGTTTTTTACTGTTTTTTTTCATAACTCAAAATTTATAGATGTTTTTTGTTATTTTTTGTGACTTCCACTAATTTATGAAAATATATTCTCACAATTTCGCGAACTAACGTTTTCACACCTCCCGTGACAAATATATTTAACACCCACAACAATGAATTATTTGCATAAACTATGGAGATCAAAGGGGTTTTTTTAATATGAAATTATCATGTCCTAGTTATCACTTTCCGCTTCATTGAATACCTATGTTATGGGTCTACGGCCATTATAAATATTTTAATTTTTTCAGTGCGAGACCGTCTTTAAACGTCAGAATATGACGCTTTCAGACGTCAGATTCTGACATATAAAGACGGTCCACGCGTTGAACGAATACTATTGATATATTTATATTTGTGTGTTTATTTATACAATTGTTTAAAAAATGTTAATGCGGTGTAAAAAACTAAGCATGAGCTTCCATATAGTGTATATTTTAGGTTGACTTTCAAATTAGTGAGAAATACACATTTATTTTCTTGTGTATCTTGTTCCCAAAAAGCACCGTACTTTTACATCATTTGTTATTTTTAATTTATCATTGTGACTGTCAATTAAATCTTTTTAATATGAACACTCAACACTATGTTGCAATTAATAGCCTTATTGTTATTATAAATAAATAGCGGTTGTATAGCCATATGAACACTCTTTTGCAAAGCTGTGGCAAATAAATTATCTGAAAACCTGATACTCCAGTCATATATTGATATTCAGTAGCTATTCCCACCCAATGCCCCAAATGGAATTAATCTGATATTTGAAATGACATTTGTTGTAGATTTCTGATAAATTGCAACAGTGCTCAAGTTGGCTAAAGATTTTTGGCAACGGTTATTGAACTACTCTTAACATTACTGCAGATGTGTCACCAGGAATACTGATGCACTCTCTCAGTGTCACAGCTGTAAAAAAAAAGATGTAATTGAGATATTGAGTATGTGAATTTGTAGTGTTACTAGAATGTTCAAAAATATCCCCCTGTCTGGTTTATAAATTCTAGAATTTAGGCATATACAACAAAGTTTTTTTTTCGTTTCACATTTGTGGGAATCGACCATACACGTACTCGATTTTAATGTTGTGAAGACGCATGTTTATTGCACTATATTTCACATTAGTTATTCAGCAATTCAAATAAGCAAAAAAATGAGCAATTTATATTCAGCTGCAGCGTGGATAAAACACCCAGTAAACATTAATTTGAAATCATCTTAGATGTCTTAGTAGTTACTTCTGCTTCATTTGAATGCCTATGGTATGGGTCAGGGCTCAGATCGTTTTTCGCTATGCCATTAATGTTGTTGATTTTTTTCGGCTGCGTTCGTGGCTGGGGTAGCTGTTTGCAGGTCTTGTCCAACAGACACGAGACGTTGAACGAATGTTGATTTTATGTTGGCCCATCTTCTACAATATGGCCTAACAAGTATTCAACATTGGTTCAACGTCTGGTATCTGCTGGGTGGTGGCTTAAGACAACTTTTCAAGCCTGAATTTACTGTTGTCACCTTCATAAACTACAAACCGGGAATTGCTGTCGCAATTATCAGTTTGTATTGGATGAAGATGACTTGAAGTGGGTGAGAAATGAAAAAAAATATTGTTATTATTGAAATAGTTCTATGAAAATATTTGTAATAAAACGTTTAGGTTGAGAAATGATGTCATTCTTCAGAGATGCAAAATGATGCTTGAATACATCGTGAGGGTTTAAACCCTGACGATGCCTCAAAGCATCATTTCGTATCACCTTCGGGGTTTAGAACGAACATTTTCATGGAACTGTTTTAATAATAACAACTTTTTTCATTTCTTACCCACTTCAAGTCATCTTTATCCACTACAAGGCGAGAACTGCGACAGCAATTCGCGGCTTGTAGTGAATGAAGCTACCAGTGGAAAATTCAGGCTTGAAAGTGTTAAGTCCGGGGTGGATGAGACCTTCCTCGATCAGACCTGGTTTACAGCCTCACACCCTCGTACATCCTCAGCAACCTGTGCCTAATGTGTTGCTAGGAGCTCTTCAGTCCACTAATTGGCGGAGACTCGGTTGACATTATGGCTGTAGGGGCGACAGCGAAGGAGGCTAGAATAATAGCATGGTCAATGATTCACGTGGTATAGTGTCTCAGCAAATAAAACTCGAATCCTGTGTCCGGAGGGCAATGCCATCTCATTCATTTTATCATCATCGGGAGGTTCTCCTGGCCCAGTTTAGCCTCACAGGTGCGCAAAAAATAATGTTTTTTTGTCATTTCATTTGTCTGGACAAATAAAACTCAGTACCCTTCAATTTCCACTGAGCGTCAGCGGAAACGCATAATCAGTATTTTATTTGTAAGCAAGAAGGACAATATTATATAGGGTTTATTTACCGAAACAAGACAATTACCTTTATCATATGTATTAACCCTTGAGGTACTAGGTCCCTATATATACGATTTCAATCATGTTTCAAACCAAATAAAATGCTATAAAATTAATATAATAGTTTCTAGAAATAAAATCAGAATAAAATTAATATAGTAGTTTCTAGAGATAAAATCAGAGTAAAATTTATATAATAGTTTCTAGGAATAAAATCAGAATAAAACTAATATTATAGTTTCTAGTAATAAAATTATAATCAAATTGATATAATAGTTTCTAATAGATACTCAATTAAACAGACAATTCAATTTTAGAGTTTCTATTTGTATAAATAGAATTACTTGTCGCCGTCATTGGATGCTGGAAATTGAAAGCTTTAACCCTTTCAGGCCTGAATTTACCAATATAATTTGCATTCACTACAAGCCGCGAATTGCTTTCGCAATTCTCGACTTGTAGTGGATGAAAATGACTTGAAGTGGGTGGCAAATGAAAAATATGTATTGTTATTATTAAAACAGTTACATGAAATTTTTCGTTCTAAAACCCTCAGGCATTGGAAATTAGGTCATTCTTCAGACATGCAGAAAATTGTTGGATGCATCGCAAGGCTTTGAACCTTACAGTGCGGGGAGCGACTTTAGATGTCATAATCTGACGTCTGTAGACGTCAGATTCTGACGTCTAAAGTAGATCCCCGTACTGAAAAGGTCACCTATTTATAATGACCGTAGACCCATAACATAGGTATTCAAATTAAACGGAAAGAGCTAACTCATTTGATAATATCAAATTTAAAAAAAACCTTAGGTCTCCATGATTTATAATAAAAGTATTTCAGCCCCTTAAGGGTCTAAGAGTTAAGTAATTAAGAAAATATTACCAAATAGTTAAACAGTACTAGATTAAATTCCATCATTCGGGTGAGGACACTTTACAGCTTTGATTTAGAAATAGAAATATATATGCTACAACATTAGCCCTTATGCCATTGGAACATTATACAATAATAATAGATATATACACAGTTTCAAGCATGTTTTAGATCAATAGAAATATCACTTAATTCGATAAATGTTCAATTAAAGGGACATGTCTACGTCTAAAATCATAAAAAAATCGGTGATTTTATTTTGGCTTCTTAATATGACCATATGATGTAAACATGTTCATAGACTAGAACTGCAAAAGTTTTGTAATTTTGGTGCTGCGCACTTCCCAGTAAGGCTGGATATAGAGACGAAAGTCCTGTATTTCTTATTTTTGACATGGTTGTCAATAATTAGAAATCAGGAATTTTGTCTGCTTAATGCGCAGCACAAAAATTGAAAAACTTTTCCAGTTCTAGTCTATGGACGACATGTTTACATCATGTGGTCATATTAATAAGCCAAAATAAAATCACCGATTTTTTTATGATATATACACAGTTTCAAGTGACCTAGGTATGTCCCTTTTATCCAATAATTCTATATTGGAGATGTCTATTTTTCATAAATATCAGTATTTTCTTAACCTGAAGCAGGAAATTGCGTTTGAAAAATAGAAAGAAACAATTCAGCAGATAAGTGTTTAATATAGCATGTATTGGGGAAGCATCTCGTGTTTACTGGGGCAATGCTCCGAACTGTTTAACCCTTAAAGCGCTGAAATAATTTGCAAAAAACATCGCAACCAAAGGATTTTGATCAATTTAAAATCATCATAACTGTCTTAGTTAGCTCTTCCCGATTCATTTGAATACCTATGTTATGGGTCTACGGCCATTAGAAATATTTTTACTCTTACAGTGCGGTGATCGACATTAGTCGTCAGAATCTGACGTCTACAGACGTCAGATTCTGACGACTAAAGTCGATCCCCGCACTATAAGGGTTGAAAGAATATCGTGTGTCAGCGGAACAGTTCTGTGATACTAACCATGACAATGAACAAATAACAAATCTTATTAAACCAAAGGTTTTGCGTTAATGATTTCACATCTATCAGTGAATCCGAGTGCAAACGCAAAGTAATTAGGCCCCCCAACACTAATTAGAAATACAACAGCTGCTTTCAAATGCTTCTAATTGTAGACCTCAGTTTTTTTATTTTCATTGCTACATCCTTTATACACGCTATCGATGCTCTTTTCTAATTCGACAATTGGACCGTCGTTCAACCGAATAAAAATATTCTTTCATCCATAGTTGATGCAATAATCAACACTGGACACGTTTTACTGCTGCTGCAACGATAATAATATTACCAGACAGACAGACAGATATTTTATTGACATAAAAATGGTATTACAGACTTATTTGTCATGGAAATGAAAGAGATATATGTACATGTATATACACGATTATCGATTTGTTAAAATCATCTGACAATATACATGGTATGACATAATCAACTAAAATCATGTTAAGTGGCATTGCCAAAAAAAAACTGGGTAGTTTGATAATATAAATGACTACAGCTTAAAATAAATTAAAAGGCATTGCCAAGATAACACAGAGGTCTATCACTTTGTTTCCCGCACCAAATATTACCGTCAAATATTTAATATGTAGGCTTGTGAAAGATGGCCTTAATTATATGCTGGTGAAGAATCCACATTATAGTCTTTCAGCAAAAGTACAGTGAGAAGAAACAGCAGGAGCTTATTACTTGCATTTCGTCACATGAAGCATCCAAACAATGCTGACTTAATGTTGGCCCACGACCTGTGACTTTGAACCAACAATAAAACAACATGGGTTTGACATCTTGTGTTCGCCCCTATGTCTGTGACTACGGTGACATAATCATCCGTGAGATGACGTCATTGTCTTATCCTCAGGCACTAAGCTGTCCACATTTAATGGCCTGCTGTTTTTCATATATTAATCCTTAAGCTGTTAATATAGCCTAAATAATTCAAGTTTTCACCCACTTGGAGTTTTGTCTCGCACAACTCCACAGCTTCAAAGTGGGTAAAAATTACTCATATTTGTTTAATTTGAGACCAAAACATTTGCAAATTGCTAAACGTTCATTTCAATGAAAAAAAACAGTGATTTGATAGGCTAATCAAATGGATTCATAACGACTATTGTGCCGATTAGGGGTGAAAGGGTTAAAAACCATTTTTTATTAAACCCTTTCAGCGCGGGGATCGTTTTTAGACGTCAGACTCTGACGTCTAAGACGGTCCCCACACTGAAATAATTAAGCATGTTTATAATGGCCGTAGACCCATAACGTAGGTGTCCAAATGAATCAGAAAGAGCTGACTAAGACATTTATGATGATTTCAAATTGAAAAAACCCTTTAGTCTCCATGGTTTATAAAAATCTATTTCAGCGTTAGAGGCCTAAGGGTTACCCCTTATAGTGCTGATCACGTACTATATAATAGACTATACATAGCCGTTTTTGCTCTACCTCCACAGGCTGCTGGCAATGCTGGTCTGCTCCTGCTACTGTCGAGACGCTATTGCTATTGCTCTCATTGTTCTTGCTATTGTTGCCTCTTCTTTTGCCTGTTATAGGCCCTAGTTGTTATTTTTTGCTATTGTCGCTGCTGCTATTGCTGCTATTGCCGCTTTTTTATTCTTATTCTTGCTAATGTCGCACTGCCTTAGCGGATTTTGTTGTTATTGTTATTGCCATTGTCACCTCTTCTTTCGCCTGCTATTGCTCTCATTGTTCTTGCTATTGTCGCCTCTCCTCTCGCCTGTTATAGGCCTTATCTGTTATTTGTCTTGCTATTGCCGCTTTTTGGCTCTTGTTCCTGCTAATGTCGCACTGCCTTAGTGGATTTTGCTGTTATTGTTATTGTCATTGTCACCTCTTCTTTCGCCCGCTATTGCTCTCATTGTTCTTCCTATTGTCGCCTCTTCTTTCGACTGTTATAGGCTCTATGGCTGCTTTTGTTGTTATTTTCCTTGCTATTGTCGCTTTTGCTTTTCTTGTTCACTTTATTTGATCTCTCCTCTTCTATTGTTGGTGTTGTTATTTTTGTTCTTGATATTGTTCCTGTTGTTGTTGTTATCCTTGTTCTTGTTACTGGTTTTACTATTCCTGTTCTTTCTAATGCCTTTGCTGCTTTTCCCTGCTTTTTCTTTTGTATTGCTTTTCGACATCTTGCTACTGCCACTGCTGCTTTTCCTGCTCTATTGGTCTTCTTGGTGTTGCTACTGTCATTGTTGCTTTTCATGCTATAATACTATTCCCGTTCTTGCTAATGTCATTGTTGCTTTTCCTGCCTTTCCTGCTCTTCTGTTATTCTTGTTCTTGCTATTGTCACTGCTGCTCTTCCGGCTTTTCCTGCTATGTTCTTGTTCTTGCTACGGTCTTTCTTGATTTTGTAGTTTGTCCTGCTATATTGCTATTCTTGTTATTGCCACTTTCTTTCTTGCTTTTGTAGTTGTCTCTGCTCTACTGTTATTCTTGTTCTTGCTAATGCACTGTTGTTTTTCTTGCTTTTCCTGCTCTATTGCTATTCTTGTTCTTGCTATTGTCTTCCTTGCTTTTGCCATTTTTCCTACTCTATTGCTTTTCTGGTTCTTTCTATTGTCTTCCTTGCTTTTGCCATTTTTCCTGCTCTATTGCTTTTCTGGTTCTTTCTATCGTCTTCCTTGCTTTTGCTATATTTTCTGTTCAATTGTCATTCTTGTTCTTGATATTGTCTTCCTTGATTTTGTCGTATTCTTGCTCTATTGCTATTCTTGTTCTTGCTACTGTCACTGCTGCTTTTTCTGCTTTTCCTGCTCTATTGATCTTCTTGTTCTTGCTAATGTCTTTCTTGCTTTTGCAGTTTTTTCTGTTCTACTTTTTTCTACTTTTGTTCTGTTTTTTTCTCTTATATTACAATTCTTGTCCTGGCTAATGTCACTGTTGTCATTGTTGGTCTATTGATGTTGCTGCTCTTTCTACTATCGCTGATTTTCCTACCATTTCTGTTATTGTTCTTGTCACTGCCGCTGCTTCCATTGCTGTTATTGGTGCAATTGTTCTTGATGTTGGCGTTTCTTCTTTTGCTGCTATTGCTGCTTTTGTTGTCCTTGCTCTTGCTATTATTACTACTGCTATTGCTGCTATCCCTTGTGCTATTCTCGACTCGTTTTTGTTAGTCGCTCTATTTCTGTTTTTAGTCCTGTTTCGTTTTGTTACTATTGCTTCTGTTGTTCTGTTGCTTCAGTCGATATTCGTGATCTTTCTACTGTTGTTGCAATTGCTGTTCTTGTTCTTTTTCTTGCTACTGCCGCTACATTTGCTGCTCTATTGCTCTCCTGGTTTTGGCTACCGTCACTACATTTTTGCTCTATTGCAACCATTGTGCTAATTTCTCTGGTGCTTTACCTGATCTGTTCCTGTTATTGTTCTTGCTACTGTCGCTACGTGTTCTGCTCTCTCTATTGCTACTCTTGTTGCTACAGTCGCTACTATCGGTGCTCTCTTGCTAGCCATGTTATTGCGAATGTCGCTACGTTCGCTGCTCTATTGCTACCCTTTTTCTTGTGTCGCTACATTTGCTGCTTAATTCTACCCTAGTTCTTGCTACTGTCGCTACATTTTCTACTCTATTGCTACCATTGTTCTTGCTACTGTCGCTAAATTTTCTACTCTATTGCTACCATTGTTCTTGCTACTGTCGCTACATTTTCTACTCTACTGCTACCATTGTTCTTCCTATTGTCGCTACATTTGCTTTTTATCGCTATCCTTGTTCTTGCTACTGTCGCTACGTTTACTGATTATTACTACCTCTCTTGCTACTGTCGCAAAATTTGCTGCTCTATCACTACCCTTGTTCTTGCTACTGTTTGTCGCTCTATTTCTGTTCTTAGTCCTGCTGCTTTTTGATACTGTTGCTTCTGTTGTTCTGTTGCTTCTGTCGATATTTGTGATCTTTCTACTGTTGTTGCGATTGCTGTTATTGTTCTTGTTCATGCTACTGTCTCTATATTTTCTGCTATATTGCTACCCCTGGTCTTGCTACTGTCGCTACATTTACTGCTCTATTGCTACTCTTGTTCTTGCCACTGTCGCTACATTTGCTGCTTATTGCTACCCTGGTTTTGGCTACTGTCGCTACATTTGCTGCTCATTGCTACCATTGTTCTTGCTACTGTCGCTACATTTACTACTATATCGCTACCCTTGATCTTGCTACTGTCGCTGCTGAATTTGCTGCTATATTACTGTTCTTGTTTGTACTTTTTATCAGCTACGAAATCAAAATGTGTTACCGCGGCTCTTATTAGTGTCTCGTCGACTACTCTGCTTTACAGAGCCAAAAGACAGTATATCTGTACTTGCCAAAATAACAGATACTGCATTTTGGCTCAACACGGCTGATAATGCTGCTGATGCAGCTGCTGCTTCTGTGCCATGCTGTGCCATGTTTAGTTTGACCTTTTGCTAATGTCAGGGCTGTTGTTACATCTTCTGTTACTGTAATAGCGCAGGTGGTGACATGATGGTCAATGATGGACTCCCCTGTACAGGAAACAATATCAAACTGTCCATCTCAGGCGCGCACATTTTTCTCTTCTTCTGATTTCTCTTTTTTTATATATCACCCCACTCTCACGTCATCATCTGTTCATTATTCATCTCATCAAAAGACTGCACTGTTTTTATCGTATCACAATGTCACTAAAATGACCATTAGTGCCGAAAACTGTCGTAAAGCAACAATTTACATGTATGTATGCTTCTATTCTCATTTTTACTGTTTTATCATGGTTTAAAATTAACAAGTGTTTTTTTGTAATTTCCACGGATTTACAAAAATATATTTTCACAGTGTCGCAAATGTTTTTACACCTCCCGTGACCAATCTTTTCAAACCTTACAACGCCTAATTATTTTGTATAAATCATGGAGATCAAAGGGTTTATTTTAATGTGAAATTATCATGTCTTAGTTATCACTACCTGTTTCATTGAATACCCATGTTATGGGTCTACGGCCATTATAAATATTTTAATTCTTTCAGTGCGGGACCGTCTTTATACGTCAGAATCTGACGCTTTCAGACGTCAGATTCTGACGTATGAAGACGGTCCAAGCATTGAACGAATAATATTGATATATTTATATTTGTGTGTTTATTTATACAATTGTTTAAAAAAATGTTAATGCGGTGTAAAAAAAATAAGCATGAGCTGCCTTATAGTGTATATTTTAGGTTGACTTTCAAATTAGTGAGAAATACACATTTATTTTCCTGTGTATCTTGTTTCCAAAAAGCAATGTACTTTTACATTATTTGTTATTTTTAATTTATCATTTTGACTGTCAATTAAATCTTTTTAATATGAACATTTTGTAGCTCAACACTATGTTGCAATTAATAGCCTTATTGTTATTATATATAAATAGCGGTTGTATAACCCTATGAACACTCTTTTGCAAAGCTGTGGCAAATAAAAAAATGTAAACGAATAAATTATCTGAAAACCTGATACTATTGATATGCAGTAGCTACACTCTAAACAATATAGGCTCTTTAGAAGGAACCCTTGAGTACTATTACCATGCAGCCCCAGGAAAACCCTTGCAGGGTTCTCCTGGGGTTGCATGATAATAGTACTAAAATGTTCTTTTTAAAGATCCTATATTGTTTAGACTGTATTCCCACTCCAAGCGCCAAATTGAAATTAACCTGAGATTTGAAATGACTTCTGTTGTAGATTTCTGATAAGAGATAAATTGCAGCAGTGCTAAAGTTGGCTGAAAATCAAAATGCGTAGGCCTAGTATTATATATCAAATTTTTGTCAGCGGTTATTGAACTACTGTTAACATTACTGCAGATGTGTTACCAGGAATACTGATGCACTCTCTCTGTGTCACAGCTGTAAAAATAAGATGTAATTGAGATATTGAGTATGTGAATTTGTAGGGTTACTCGGATGCTCAAAATATTCCCCTGTCTGCTTTATAAATGCTAGAATTTAAGAATATACAACAAAGTTGTTTTTTCGCATCACATTTGTGGGAATCAAACATACACGTACTCGATTTTAATGTTGTGAAGACGCATGTTTATTGCACTATATTTCACATTAGTTCTCCAGCAATTTAATGAGCAAAAAAATGAGCAATTTATATTCAGCTGCAGCGTGCAAAAAACACCCAGTAAACATTAATAGTGCATAAAAATTCTAATTTGGAATCGAAATTATATTCCAGTATAATGATGTCGTGGTTTACCAAGAGCTAATGGGTCTTTGGATCGAATCCAGAGGCTGCCAGATTTGTTCTCTACACACATCAATCATGTACCTACATATTCAGTCGCCTCTAACCCTCAAAGCGCTAAACAATGAAATTTAAATTTTCACCAACTTGTTGTGTCTCGCTATCGCGAACCACAACCTCAAGGGGGGGATTAAGGGGATCCTGACCCCCTTTCCATTAATTTCAAAAACAATTGCCTCAACATTGATCAAGATTGGCAAAAGGCTGTGTTTGACATTTAAATTTACTGTATCTTGGGCCAGAACTAACCAGTAGCGCATGTTTTTCGTTGATTTCTCCGTCAATTATACACCGATTTTCAGGAAATGTCATAGACCTAAAAATATACTACAAGAACATAAACAACATGTCGCCTTTTTTCGTATTAAATTTATAGTTTTTTAATTTATGACCCTTTGGAAGTTGTGTCTCGCTACCTTGACCCACATCTTCAAGTGGGTGAAAATTACCCACATTTGCCTAATTTGAGACCCAAAATTTACAAATCATGATTTTTAAATATTATTTCATTCCCAATAAATGTGCTTTAAACTGCTAAGGAAACAGATTAAAACGACTATAGTCGTGTTTGACGCTTAACGTTTACAACACTTGAATATTGTATATAAACCAAGAAACAAGAAGAGATTTTTCATTTTGAAATCATCATATATGTCTTAGTAGCTACTTCTTCTCCATATGAATGCCTATGTTATGGGTCGCGGCTCAGGTCGTTTTTCGCTATGTCAATAATGTTTTTTTTCAGATTTCGCGGGCATCGCACTCAGTGAACCGCTATGTTGAAAACGTTGACTCTCCCGATAAAAATGTATCAATCAACAGCCCAAACCTTCACTGGGTGGCTGTCTCCACGGCTGGGGTCATTGTTTGAAAGTCTTGTTCAACAAACACGATGGTGGCCCAACATTAAATCAACATTGGTTCAACGACTCGTATCTGCTGGTTGGTGGCTTCAGACAGCACATTCAAGTGGGTGATAATGAAAAGAAATATTGTTATTATTGAGATAGTCCCATGAAAATGTTCGTACTAAAACCTTTAGGTTGAGGAAATGATGTCATTCTTCAGAGATGCAAAATGATGCTTGAATGCATCGTGAGGGTTTAAACCCTGACGATGCCTCAAAGCATCATTTCGTATCTCCTTCGGGGTTTAGAACGAACATTTTCATGGGACTGTTTTAATTATAACAACCTTTTTTCATTTCTCACCCACTTCAAGTCATCTTCATCCACTACAAGGCGAGAATTGCCACAGCAATTCGCGTCGTGTGGTGAATGAAGATGCCAGTGGTAATTCAGGCTTAAAAGTGTTAAGTCCGGGGTGGATGAGACCTATCCGATCAGACCTGGCTTACAGCCTCACACCCTCGTACATCCTCAGCAACCTGTGCCTAATGTGTTGCTAGGAGCTCTTCAGTCCACTAATTGGTGGAGACTTGGTTGACTTTATGGCTGCAGGGCGACAGCGAAGGAGGCTAGAATAATAACATGGTCAATGATTCACGTGGTATAGTGTCTCAGCAAATAAAACTCGAATCCTGTGTCTGGAGGGCAATGTCATCTCATTCATCTCATCATCCTCGGGAGGTTCTCTTGGCCCAGTTTAGCCTTAAAGGTGCAAAAAAAAACATTTTTTTTCATTCCATGTCATTTCATTTGTCTCGACAAATAAAACTCAGTACCCTTTAATTTCCACTGAACGTCAGCAGAAACGCATTATTAGTATTTCATTTGTAAGCAAGAAGTACAATATTATATAGGGTTTATTTGCCGAAACAAGACAATTACCTTTATCATATGTTTAACCCTTGAGGTACCAGGTCCCTATATATACGATTTCAATCATGTTTCAGACCAAAGAAAATTTGAATAAAATTAATATAATAGTTTCTAGGAATAAAATCGAAATAAAATTAATATAATAATTTATAGTCATAAATTGATAATCAAATTGATATAATAGTTTCTAATAGATACTCAATTAAACAGACAATTCAAATTTAGAGTTTCTATTTGTATAAATAGAATTACTTGTCGCCGTCATTGGATGCTGGAAATTGAAAGCTTTAACCCTATCAAGCCTGAATTTACCAATATAATTTGCATCCACTACAAGCCGCGAATTGCTGTCGCAATTCTCGACTTGTAGTGGATGAAAATGACTTGAAGTGGGTGGCAAATGAAAAATATGTATTGTTATTATTAAAACAGTTCCATGAAATTTTTCGTTCTAAAACCCTCAGGCATTGGAAAGTCATTCTTCATAAGTCATTCTTCAGACATGCAGAAAATTGTTTGATGCATCGCAAGGCTTTGAATCTTACAGTGCGGAGAGCAACTTTAGATGTCAGAATCTGACGTCTGTAGACGTCAGATTCTGACGTCTAAAGTAGATCCCCGCACTGAAAGGGTAAACTATGTATAATGACCGTAGACCCATAACACAGGTATTCAAATGAAGCGGAAAAAGCTAACTAAGACATTTATGATGATACCAAATTTTAAAAAACCCTTTGATCTCCATGGTTTATAATAAAAGTGTTCCAGCCCTTTAAGGGTTTAATGGTGAAGTAATTGAGAAATACTAACAAATAGTTCAGCAGTACTAGATTAAATTCCATCATTCGGGTAAGGACGCTTTACAGCTTTGATTTAGAAATAGAAATATATATGCTACAACATTAGCCCTTATGCCACTGGAACATTATATAATAATAATAGATATATACACAGTTTCAAGCATGTTTAGATCAATAGAAATATCATTTAATTGGATAAATGTTCAATTAAAGGGACATGTCTACGTTTAAAATCGGTGATTTTATTTTGGCTTCCTAATATGTCCATATGATGTAGACATGTTCATAGACTAGAACTGCAAAAGTTTTTTAATTTTGGTGCTGCGCACTTCACAGTTAGGCTAGATATAGAGACGAAATTCCCGTATTTCTTATTTTTGACATGGTTGTCAATAATAAGAAATCAGGAATTTTGTCTGGTGAATGCGCAGCACAAAAATTTAAAAACTTTTCCAGTTCTAGTCTATGGACGACATGTTTATGTCATATGCTCATATTAATAAGCCAAAATAAAATCACCGATTTTTTTACGATTTTACACCTGGGCATGTCCCTTTAATCCAATAATTCTATATTGGAGATGTCTATTTTTCATAAATATAAGTATTTTCTTCACTTGAAGCAGGAAATTGTGTTTGAAAAATAGAAAGAAACAATTCAGCAGGAGATGTGTTTAATATATCATGTATGGGGGGGGCATCTCGTGCTCACTGGGACAATGCTCCGAACTGTTCAAAGGTATATGGTGTGTCAGCGGAACAGGTCTTTGATAATGACATGAACAAATAACAAATCCTTAAAACTCGTATTAAACCAAATGTTTTGCTGTAATGATTTCCCTTTTATCTATTAGTGAATCCGAGTGCAAACGCACAGTAATTATACCCCCCCCCCCCCCAGCACTAATTAGAAATACAACAGCTGCTTTCAAATGCTTCTAATTGTAGGCCTCAGTTTTTTTATTTTCAATTGCCACAACCTTCCTCCTCGTTTCTAATTCGACAATTGGACCGTCGTTCAACCGAATAAAAATATTATTTCATCCATAGTTGATGCAATAATCAACACTGGACATGTTTTACTGCTGCTGCTGCTGCAACAATAATAATATTACCGTCAAATATTTAATATGTATGCTTGTGAAAGATGGCCTCAATTATATGCTGGTGAAAATTCCACATTATATCCTTCCCGCAAAACTACAGTGAGAAGAAACAACAGGAGCTTATTACTTGCATTTCGTCACATGAAGCATCCAAACAATGCTGACTCAATGCTGGCCAACACCTTGTGACTTTGAACCAACAATAAACCAACATTGGTTCGACATCTTGTATTCGCCCCTATGTCTGTGACTACAATGACGTAATCACTCCTGAGATCACGTCATTGTCTTATCCTCAGGCAATAAGCTGTCCACATTTAATGGCTTGCTGTTTATCACATATTAATCCTTAAGCTGCTAATATAAATAATTTAAGTTTTCACCCACTTGGAGTTGTGTCTCGCACAACTCCACAGCTTCAAAGTGGGAGGAAATTACTCATATTTGTTTAATTTGAGACCAAAACATTTGCAAATTGCTAAACGTTCATTTCAATAAAAAAAACAGTTATTTGATAGGCTAATGAAATAGATTCAAAACGACTATTGTGCCGATTAGGGATGAAAGGGTTAAAAACCATTTTATATTGAACCCTTTCAGCACGGGGATCGTTTTTAGACGTCATAATCTGACGTCTGTAGACGTCAGATTCTGACGTCTAAGACGGTCCCCACACTGAAATAATTAAGCATGTTTAGAATGGCCGTAGACCCATAACGTAGGTATTCAAATAAATCAGAAAGAGCTGACTAAGACATTTATGATGATTTCAAATTGAAAAATCGTCACATGCCCATGTTTCTTGGATACATATAATGTCATATTGATTAAATTTTTCCAGAAATTCATACTTATCTAAATGTCTTTTTATTTCATCTGCGTTCCAAGATATAATTTCAACTTGTCTGTCTGTTGTGAAAATATGCTGGCCTTGGCCTAATCCCTATTTGGTAATATCCAGTTCGTCATTAAAGTTCCTATGAAGATCTTTGTCACAGTCATTCGCGTCGTCATACACATACGTACTCCGCTTGTTGTTGGCTTTACTGATCACAACTAGTTTATTGAAAGACATGAACGACACAAGTTCCTTCTCTCTTGCCGCTGTTAGCACTCCTTTCAGTTTAAAGCGGGCTTTCTTCACCGCATCACTAAAATCTTCCTTGATGAAAATGTTTTTCGGTTTGCGGCTACGGGCTTGGTGTAAAATATTTTCCTTGTCCTTGTGAAAAGACAGTTTTACAATGATGTCTCTTGGATATCCTTTATCCCGCATTGCGTACGGCTTAGGCAGGCGATGCGCACGCTCAATCCTGATATCTTCATCTAAACCCATGTCTGATGTCTAAGGTAGATCCCCGCACTGAAAGGGTAAACTATGTATAATGACAGTAGACCCATACCATAGGTATTTAAATTA
Organism: Flabesymbios commensalis; assembly: GCA_964017125.1. Classification (NCBI taxonomy): domain Eukaryota; kingdom Metazoa; phylum Annelida; class Polychaeta; order Terebellida; family Flabelligeridae; genus Flabesymbios; species Flabesymbios commensalis. Next base: position 12,497,778 of record OZ024910.1, read on the forward strand.
AACGGAAAGAGCTAACTCATTTGATAATATCAAATTTAAAAAACCCTTTGGTCTCCATGATTTATAATAAAAGTTTTTCAGCCCCTTAAGGGTCTAAGAGTTAAGTAATTAAGAAAATATTACCAAATAGTTCAGCAGTGCCAGATTAAATTCCATCATTCGGGTGAGGACACTTTACAGCTTTGATTTATAAATAGAAATATATATGCTACAACATTAGCCCTTATGCCATTGGAACATTATATAATAATAATATATATATACACAGTTTCAAGCATGTTTTAGATCAATAGAAATATCACTTAATTCGATAAATGTTCAATTAAAGGGACATGTCTACGTCTAAAATCATTAAAAAATCGGTGATTTTATTTTGGCTTCTTAATATGACCATATGATGTAAACATGTCCATAGACTAGAACTGCAAAAAAAAAAAAAAAATTGTGCTGCGCACCTCCCAGTTAGGCTAGATATAGAGACGAAATTCACGTATTTCTTATTTTTGACATGGTTGTCAATAATTAGAAATCAGGAATTTTGTCTGGTGAATGCGCAGCACAAAAATTTAAAAACTTTTCCAGTTCTAGTCTATGGACGTCATGTTAACATCATATGGTCATATTAATGAGCCAAAATAAAATCACTGATTTTTTTTATGCTTTTAGACCTGGGTATGTCCCTTTAATCCAATAATTCTATATTGGAGATGTCTATTTTTCATAAATATCATAAATATCTTCACCTGAAACAGGAAATTGCGTTTGAAAATTAGAAAGAAATAATTCAGCAGGAGAAGTGTTTAATATATCATGTATTGGGGAAGCATCTCGTGTTTACTGGGACAATGCTCCGAACTGTTTATCCCTTAAAGCGCTGAAATAATTTGCAAAAAACATCGCAAATTAAAGGATTTTAATCAATTTGAAATCATCATAACTGTCTTAGTTGGCTCTTTCCGATTCATTTGAATACCTATGTTATGGGTCTACGGACATTAGAAATATTTTTACTCTCACAGTGCGGTGATCAACATTAGTCGCCAGAATCTGACGTCTACAGACGTCAGATTCTGACGACTAAAGTCGATCCCCGCGCTGTAAGGGTTAAAAGAATATGGTGTGTCAGCGGAACAGGTCTGTGATACTAGCCATGACAATGAACAAATAACAAAGCTTATTAAACCAAAGGTTTTGCGTTAATGATTTCACATCTATCAGTGAATCCGAGTGCAAACGCAAAGTAATTAGGCCCCCCAGCACTAATTAGAAATACAGCAGCTGCTTTCAAATGTTTCTAATTGTAGGCCTCAGTTTTTTATTTTCATTGCCACAACCTTTATACACGCTATCGATGCTCGTTTCTAATTCGACAATTGGACCGTCGTTCAACCGAATAAAGATGTTCTCTCATCCATAGTTGATGCAATAATCAGCACTGGACACTGCTGCTGCTGCAACAATAATAATATTACCGTCAAATATTTAATATGTATGCTTGTGAAAGATGGCCTCAATTATATGCTGGTGAAAATTCCACATTATAGACTTCCCGCAAAACTACAGTGAGAAGAAACAACAGGAGCTTATTACTTGCATTTCGTCACATGAAGCATCCAAACAATGCTGCCCTTATGTTGGCCCACAACTTATGACTTTGGACCAACATTAAACCAACATTGGTTCAATATCTAGTATTCGCCCCTATGTCTGTGACCACGGTGACATAATCATCCCTGAGATGACGTCATTGTCTTATCCTCAGGCACTAAACTGTCCACATTTAATGGCTTGCTGTTTGTCACATATTAATCCTTAAGCTGCTAATATAAATAATTTAAGTTTTCACCTACTTGGAGTTGTGTCTCGCACAACTTCACAGCTTCAAAGTGGGAGAAAATTACTCATATTTGTTTATTTGAGACCAAAACATTTGCAAATTGCTAAACGTTCATTTTAATCAAAAAACCAGTTATTTGATAGGCTTATAAAATGGATTCAAAACGACTATTGTGCCGATTAGGGGTGAAAGGGTTGAAAATCATTTTTTATTTAACCCTTTCAGCGCGGGGATCGTTTTTAAACGTCATAATCTGACGTCTGTAGACGTCAGATTCTGACGTCTAAGACGGTCCCCACACTGAAATAATAAAGCATGTTTATAATGGCCGTAGACCCATAACGTAGGTGTTCAAATTAATCAGAAAGAGCTGACTAAGACATTTATGATGATTTCAAATTATGAAAACCCTTTAGTCTCCATGGTTTATACAAATATATTACAGCGTTAGAGGCCTAAGTGTTACCCCTTTTAGTGCTGATCACGTACTATATAAAAGCCTATACATAGCCGTTTTCAACCTGTTTAGTTTTCCTTCAAACAAGGAATTTGTGGGAGAAATGAACATATTTAATATTCTAGATTGGCATATGTTTTTATTCAAAATACACATTTATAAGCACGAGCTTCCTTATAGCGTATATTTCAGGTTGACAATCAACTTAGTGCGAAATACACATTTTTTTCCTGTGCATCTTGTTTCCAAAAAGCACCGTACTTATACATCATTTGTTATTTTTAATTTATCATTTGGAGTTTCAATTAAATCTTTTTAATATGAACATTTTGTAACTCAACACTATGTTGCCTTATTGTTATTTTAAATAAATAGCGGTTGTATAACCCTATGAACACTCTTTTACAAAGATGTGGCAAATAATAAAATGTACACGAATAAATTATCTGAAAACCTGATACTCCAGTCATATATTGATATTCAGTAGCTATCCCCACCCAATGCCCCAAATTGGGATTAAACTGATATTTGAAATGACATCTGTTGTACATTTCTGATAAATTGCAGCAGTTCAAAAATGTTCCCCTGTCTGGTTTATAAATTCTTAATTCGCATCACATTTGTGGGACTCGACCATACACGTACTCGATTTTAATGTTGAGGAGACGCATGTTTATTGCATTATATTTCACATTAGTTATTCAGCGATACAAATGAGCAAAAAAAATGAGCAATTTATATTCAGATGCAGCCTAGAAAAAAACACCAAGTAAACATTAATGGTGCATAATAATTCTAATGAGGAATCGAAAATATATTTCAGGATAATTATGTCGTGGTTCTCCAGGAGCTGATGGATCTTCGGGTCGAATCCAGAGGCTGGCGAATTTGTCTTTTACACACATTAATCCTGTACCTACATATTCAGGGCTTCTAACCATTAAAGCGCTGCACTATCAAATATACTTTTTCGCCAACTTGTTGTGTCTCGCTACCGCGAACCACAACATCAAGAGGGAATTAAGGGGGTTCTGACCCCCTTTCCATTAATTTTAAAAATATTTGCCTCAACATCGATCAAGATTGCCAAAAAGCTGTGTTTGACGTTTAAATTCACTGTATCTTAGGCCAGTACTAGCCAGTATAGCGCATGTTATTCGTTGATTTCTCCATCAATACACTCTTTGCACGATTTTTCGCATTAAACAGTAGTCCCGACTAAATAGTTCAGCTTTGATCACTGTGTGGCGTTTTGTTATTGAAAAGAGTGTAATCAGAGTCCCAACCTATTAGTTCAGCTTTGGTCACTGTGTGGCGTGTTGTTATTGAAAAAAGTGTATCATACACCGAATTGTCATAGACCTATAAATATAATACAAGAACATAAACCACATGTCACCCGTTTTCGTAATAAATGTATCGTTTACAATTTATGACCATTTTGAAGTTGTATCTCGCTACTGTGACCCACATCTTCAAGTGGGTAAAAATTACTCACATTTGCTTAATTTGAGACCCAACATTTCCAAATCATGATTTTTAAATATTATTTTATTCTCAATAAATGTGCTTTAAACTGCTAAGGAAACAGATTAACCCTTAAGGCGCTGAATTAATTTGTAAAAAACATCGCAACCAAAGGGTTTTTTCAATTTGAAATCATCATAATTGTCTTATTCAGCTCTTTCTGATTCATTTGAATACCTATGTTATGGGTCTACGGCCATTAGAAATATTTTTATTCTTACAGGGCGGGGATAGACTTTAGTTTGTCAGAATCTGACGTCTACAGACGTCAGATTCTGACGACTAAAGTCTATCCCCGCGCTGTAAGGGTTAAAAGCTTAACCTACTCGAATATTTTTTATATAAACCAAGGAACCAGAAGATATTTTTATTTTGAAATTATCATAGCTGTCTTAGTAGCTACTTCTGCTTCATTTGAATGCCTATGTTTTGGGTCACGGCTCAGATCGTTTTTCGCTCTGCCATTAACGTTGTTGATTTTTTCGGCTGCGTTCGTGGCTGGGGTCGATGTTTGCAGGTCTTGTACAACAGACACGAGACGTTGAACGAATCTTGATTTAATGTTGGCCCATCTTCTGCGATACTGGCCTAACAATTAATCAAAATTGGTTCAACGTCTGGTATCTGCTGGGTGGTGGCTTAAGACAACCTTTCAAGCCTGAATTTACTGTTGTAACATTCATAAACTCAAACCGCGAATTGCTGTCGCAATTATCGGTTTGTAGTGGATGAAGATGATTTAAAGTCGGTGAGAAATGAAAAAAAAATATTGCTATTATTGGAATAGTTATATGAAAATGTTCGTATTAAAACGTTTAGGTTGAGAAATGATGTCATTCTTCAGAGATGCAAAATGATGCTTGAATGCATCGTGAGGGTTTAAACCCTGACGATGCCTCAAAGCATCATTTCGTATCTCCTTCGGAGTTTAGAGCGTACATTTTCATGGAACTGTTTTAATAATAACAACTTTTTTTCATTTTTCACCTACTTCAAGTCATCTTCATCCTCTACAAGGCGAGAATTGCGACACCAATTCGCGGCTTGTAGTGAATGAAGCTGCCAGTGGAAAATTCAGGCCTGAAAGTGTTAAGTCCGGGGTGTATGAGACCTTCCTCGATCAGACCGGGTTTACAACCTCACAACCTCGTACATCCTCAGCAACCTGTGCCTAATGTGTTGCTAGGAGCTCTTCAGTCCACTAATTGGCGGAGACTTGGTTGACTTTATGGCTGCAGGGCGACAGCGAAGGAGGCTAGAATAATAACATGGTCAATGATTCACGTGGTATAGTGTCTCAGCAAATAAAACTCGAATCCTGTGTCTGGAGGGCAATGTCATCTCATTCATCTCATCATCCTCGGAAGGTTCTCCTGGCCCAGTTTAGCCTCAAAGGTGCACAAAAAACACTCTTTTCATCCAGTGTCATTTCATTTGTCTCAACAAATAAAACTCAATACCTTTCAATTACCACTGAGCGTCAGCGGAAACGCATTATTACCGGTAGTATTTAATTTGTAAGCAAGAAGGACATTATTATAATAGTTTCGAGGAATAAAATCAGATTAAAATTGATATAATAGTTTCTAGAAATAAAATCATAATAAAATGAATATAATAGTTTCTAGGAATCAAATCAGATTAAAATTGATATAAAAGTTTCTAGTAATAAAATGATAATCAAATTGATATAATAGTTTCTAATAGATACTCAATTAAACAGACAATTCATTTTTAGATTTTCTATTTGTATAAATAGAATTACTTGTCGCCGTCATTGGATGCTGGAAATTGAAAGCTTAAACCCTTTCAGGCCTGAATTTACCATTATAATTTGTATCCACTACAAGCCTTGTGACTTAAAGTGGGTGGCAAATGAAAAATAGGTTTTGTTTATATTAAAACAGTTCTATGAAATTGTTCGTTCTTAAACCTTTATACATTGAAAATTAGGTCGTTCTTCAGGGATGCAGAAAATTGTTTGATGCATCGTAAGGCTTTGAATCTCACAGTGCGGGGATCGACTTTAGATGTCAGAATCTGACGTCTGTAGACGTTTGTAGTGAACTATTTATGATGACCGTAGACCCATAACTAGGTATTCAAATGAAACTGAAAGAGCTAACTAAGACATTTATGATGATATCAAATTAAAAAACCCTTTGGTCTCCATGGTTTATATTAAAAGTTTTTCAGCCCCTTAAGGGTCTAAGAGTTAAGTAATTAAGAAAATATGTCCAAATAGTTCAGCAGTACTAGATTAAATTCCATCATTCGGGTGAGGACACTTCACAGCTTTGATTTAGAAATAGAAATATATATGCTACAACATTAGCCCTTGTGCTTTTGGAACATTATATAATAATAATAGATATATACACAGTTTCAAGCATGTTTTAGATCAATAGAAATATCACTTAATTTGATAAATGTTCAATTAAAGGGACATGTCTACGTCTAAAATCATAAAAAAATCGGTGATTTTATTTTGGCTTTTTGATATGACCATATGATGTAAACATGTTCATAGACTAGAACTGCAAAAGTTTTTTAATTTTTGTGCTGCGCACTTCCCAGTTAGGCTAGATATAGAGACGAAATTCCCGTATTTCTTATTTTTGACATGGTTGTCAATAATTAGAAATCAGGAATTTTGTCTGGTGAATGTGCAGCACAAAAATTTAAAAACTTTTCCAGTTCTAGTCTATGGACGACATGTTTACATCATGTGGTCATATTAATAAGCCAAAATAAAATCACCGATTTTTTTATGATAGATACACAGTTTCAAGTGACCTGGGTATGTCCCTTTTATCCAATAATTCTATATTGGAGATGTCTATTTAAATATCAGTATTTTCTTCACCTGAAACAGGAAATTGCGTTTGAAAAATAGAAAGAAACAATTCAGCAGGAGAAGTGTTTAATATATCATGTATTGGGGGAGCATCTCGTGTTTACTGGGACAATGCTCCGAACTGTTTAACCCTTAAAGTGCTGGAATAATTTGCAAAAAACTTCGCAAACCAAAGGATTTTGATCAATTTGAAATCATCATAACTGTCTTAGTTAGCTCCTCCCGATTCATTTGAATACCTATGTTATGGGTCTACGGCCATTAGAAATATTTTTACTCTTACAGTGCGGTGATCGACATTAGTCGTCAGAATCTGACGTCTACAGACGTCAGATTCAGACGACTAAGGTCGATCCCCGCACTATAAGGGTTAAAAGAATATGGTGTGTCACGGAGCAGGTCTGTGATACTAACCATGACAATGAACAAATAACAAATCTTATTGAACCAAAGGTTTTGCGTTAATGATTTCACATCTATCAGTGAATCCGAGTGCAAACGCGAAGTAATTAGGCCCCCCAGCACTAATTAGAAATACAGCAGCTGCTTTCAAATGCTTCTAATTGTAGGTCTCAGTTTTTTTATTTTCATTGCCACAACCTTCATACACGCTATCGATGCTCGTTTCTAATTCGACAATTGGACCGTCGTTAAATCAAATAAAAATATTCTTTCATCCATAGTTGATGCAATAATCAACACTGGACACGTTTTACTGCTGCTGCTGCAACAATAATAATATTACCGTCAAATATTTAATATGTATGCTTGTGAAAGATGGCCTCAATTATATGCTGGTGGAGATTCAACATTATAGTCTTCCAGCAAAACTACAGTGAGAAGAAACAACAGGAGCTTATTACTTGCATTTCGTCACATGAAGCATCCAAACAATGCTGACTTATTGTTGGTCCACAACCTGTGACTTTGTACCACCTTTAAACCAACATTGGCTCAACATCTTGTGTTCGCCCCTATGTCTGTGACTACGGTGACATAATCATCCCTGAGATGACGTCATTGTCTTATCCTCAGGCACTAAACTGTCCACATTTAATGGCTTGCTGTTTATCACACTAACCCTTAAACCGCTAAATTAAATAATTTAAATTTTCACCCATTTGAAGTTGTGTCTCGCTACTGCGACCCACAACTTCAAGTGAGTGAAAATTAGACATATTTGCTTAATTTGAAACCAAGCATTTGCAAATCTTGATGTTTAAATGCTCATTTCAATTCCAAAAATAGTGATTTGATCGGCAAATAGAATGGATTAAAACGTGCTTAGCGGTAAAAGGGTTAAAACCATTCCTTATTTACCCTTTCAGTGCAGGGACCGCCTTTATACGTAGGCCTACAGTTATGATGTCTATTTTTCATAGATATAAGTATTTTCTTCACTTTAAGTAGGAAATTGCGTTTGAAAAATAGAGAGAAGCATTTTAGTAGGAGAAGTGTTTAATATATCATGTATTGGGGAAGCATCTCATGTTCACTGGGACAATGCTCCAAACTGTTCAAAAGTATATGGTGTGTCAGAGGAACAGGTCTGTGATAATGACAATGAGCAAATAACAAATCCTTAAGACTCTTATTAAACCAAAGGATTTGCTGTAATGATTTCACTTTTATCTATAAGTGAATCCGAGTGCAAACGCACAGTAATTAAGTCCCCCCCAGCACTAATTAGAAATACAACAGCTGCTTTTAAATGCTTCTAATTGTAGGCCTAATTTTTTTATTTTTAATTGCCACAACCTTCCTACACGCTATCGATGCTAGTTTCTAATTCGACAATTGGACTGTCGTTCAACCAAATAAAAATATACTTGCATCCATAGTTGATGCAATAAGCAACACTGGACACGTTTTACTGCTGCTTCTGCTGCAACAATAATAATATTACCGTTAAATATTTAATATGTATGCTTGTGAAAGATGGCTTTAATTATATGCTGGTGAAAATTCCAAATTATAGACTTCCCGCAAAACTACAGTGAGAAGAAACAACAGGAGCTTATTACTTGCATTTCGTCACATGAAGCATCTAAACAATGCTGCCTTAATGTTGGCCCACAACCTGTGACTTTGGACCAACATTAAACCAACATTGGTTCAATATCTTGTATTCGCCCCTATGTCTGTGACTACGGTGACATAATCATTCCTGAGATGACGTCATTGTCTTATCTTCAGGCATTAAACTGTCCGCATTATATGGCTTGCCGTTTATCACACTAACCCTTAAACCGCTAAATTAAATAATTTAAATTTTCACCCATTTGAAGCTGTGACCCACCGTCACTGTTGTTTTTGCTGTTTTTCCTGCTCTATTGATATTCTAGTTCTTGCTATTGTCACTGCGGCTTTTTCTGCTTTTCCTGTTGCTAAATTTGCTGCTCTGTCACTACCCTTGTTCTTGCTACTGTCGCTACATTTGCTGCTCTATTGCCATTTTTACTGCTCTATTGCTTTTCTGGGGTTTTTTATTGTCTTCCTTGCTTTTGCCATTTTTCTTGCTCTATTGCTCTTCTTGTTATTGATATTGTCTTTCTTGATTTTGTTGTATTCTTGCTCTATTGCTATTCTTGCTGTTCTTGCTACCATCACTGTTGTTTTTGCTGCTTTTCCTGCTCTATTGATATTCTTGTTCTTGCTACTGTCGCTACATTTGCTGCTATATTGATACCCCTTGTCTTGCTACTGCCGCTACAGTTTATGCTCTATTGATACTCTTGTTCTTCCTACTGTCGCTACCTTTGCTGCTATATTGCAATCATTGTTCTTGCTACTGTCGCTACATTTTCTCCTTTATTGCTACCCTGGTGTTGGCTACTGTCTCTACTTTGCTGCTTATTGATACCTTCTTCTTGCTACTGTCTCTACATTTACTACTCTATCGCTACCCTTGCTCTTGCTACTGTCGCTGCTGCTTTTACTGCTATATTACTGTTCTTGTTTGTACTTTTTATCAGCTACGAAATCAAAATGTGTTACCGCGGCTCTTATTAGTGTCTCGGCAACTACTCTGCTTTGCAAAACCGAAAGACTGTATATCTTTACTTGCAAACTGAGAAGATACTGCATTATGGCTTAACACGGCTGATGATGTTGCTGATGCAGCAGCTGCTGCTGCTGTGCCATGTTTAGTTTGACCTTTTGCTAATGTCAGGGCTGCTGTTGCATCTTCTGTTACTGTAATGGGGCAGGTGGTGACATGATGGTCAATGATGGACTCCCCGGTACAGCAAACAATATCAAACTGTCCATCTCAGGCGCGCATATTCTACGAATTTCTCTATTTTATCCACCACCCTCAAGTCATCATCTGCTCATCATTCATCTCACTATAGGACTGCACAGCGTTTATCGTATTACAATGTCACTTAAATGACCATTAGTGCCGAAAATGACGTAAAGCAACACTTTACTAATACTACTATTCTCGTTTTTTACTTTTTTTTTATGGCTTAAAATTTATAGATATTTTTTTGTTATTTTTTGTTATTCCCACTGATTTATGAAAATATATTCTCACAATTTCGCGAACTAACGTTTTCACACCTCCCGTGACAAATATATTTAACACCCACAACGCTGAATTATTTGCATAAACTATGGAGATCAAAGGTTTTTTTTAATATGAAATCATCATGTCCTAGTTATCACTTTCCGCTTCATTGAATACCTATGTTATGGGTCTACGGTCATTATAAATATTTTATTTTTTTCAGTGCGGGACCGTCTTTATACGTCAGAATCTGACGCTTTCAGACGTCAGATTCTGACATATAAGGACGGTCCATGCGTTGAACGAATACTATTGATATATTTATATTTGTGTGTTTATTTATACAATTGTTTAAAAAAATGTTAATGCTGTGTAAAAAAATAAGCATGAGCTGCCTTATAGTGTATAATTTAGGTTGACTATAAAATTAGTGAGAAATACACATTTATTTTCCTGTGCATCTTGTTTCCAAAAAGCACCCTACTTTTACATCATTTGTTATTTTTAATTTATCATCTTGACTGTCAATTAAATCTTTTTAATGTGAACATTTTGTAAATCAACACTATGTTGCAATAATTAGCCGTATTGTTATTATAAATAAATAGCGGTTGTATAACCCTATGAACACTCTTTTGCAAAGCTGTAGCAAAGAAGAAAATGTACACGAATAAATTATCTGAAAACCTGATACTCCAGTCATATATTGATATTCAGTAGCTATTCCCACCCAATGCCCCAAATGGAATTAAACTGATATTTGAAATGACATTTGTTGTAGATTTCTCAAGTTGGCTAAAGATTTTCGGCAACGGTTATTGAACTACTCTTAACATTACTGCAGATGTGTGACCAGGAATACTGATGCAGTGTCACAGCTGTAAAAATAAGATGTAATTGAGATATCGAGTATGTGAATTTGTAGGGATACTAGGATGTTCAAAAATGTTCCCCTGTCTGGTTTATAAATTTTAGAATTAAGGCATATACAACAAAGTTTTTTTTTCGCATCACATTTGTGGGAATCAACCATACACGTACTCGATTTTAATGTTGTGAAGACGCATGTTTATTGCACTATATTTCACATTAGTTATTCAGCAATTCAAATGAGCAAAAAAATGAGCAATTTATATTCAGCTGCAGCGTGGAAAAAACACCCAGTAAACATTAATTTGAGATCATCATAGATGTCTCAGTAGTAACTTCTGCTTCATTTGAATGCCTATGTAATGGGTCAGGGCTCAGATCGTTTTTCGCTATGCCATTAATGTTGTTGATTTTTTTCGGCTGCGTTCTTGGCTGGGGTAGCTGTTTGCAGGTCTTGTCCAACAGACACGAGACGTTGAACGAATGTTAATTTTATGTTGGCCCATCTTCTACAATATGGCCTAACAATTAATCAACATTGGTTCAACGTCTGGTATCTGCTGGGTGGTGGCTTAAGACAACCTTTCAAGCCTGAATTTACTGTTGTCACCTTCATAAACTACAAACCGGGAATTGCTGTCGCAATTATCGGCTCGTAGTGGATGAAGATGACTTGAAGTGGGTGAGAAATGAAAAAAATATTGTTATTATTGAAAGAGTTCTATGAAAATGTTTGTAATAAAACGTTTAGGTTGAGAAATGATGTCATTCTTCAGAGATGCAAAATGATGCTTGAATGCATCGTGAGGGTTTAAACCCTGACGATGCCTCAAAGCATCATTTCGTATCTCTTTCGTATCTCATTTCTCACCCACTTCAAGTCATCTTCATCCACTACAAGGCGAGAACTGCGACAGCAATTCGCGGCTTGTAGTGAATGAAGATGCCAGTGGAAAATTCAGGCTTGAAAGTGTTAAGTCCGGGGTGGATGAGACCTTCCTCGATCAGACCTGGTTTACAGCCTCACACCCTCGTACATCCTCAGCAACCTGTGCCTAATGTGTTGCTAGGAGCTCTTCAGTCCACTAATTGGCGGAGACTTGGTTGACTTTATGGCTGTAGGGGCGACAGCGAAGGAGGCTAGAATAATAAAATGGTCAATGATTCACGTGGTATACTGTCTCAAGAAATAAAACTCGAATCCTGTGTCTGGAGGGCAATCTCATCTCATTCATCTCATCATCCTCGGGAAGTTCTCTTGGCCCAGTTTAGCCTCAATGGTGCACAAAAGAAACCCATTCTTTCCATTCCATTTCATTTCATTTATCTCAACAAATAAAACTCAGTACCCTTCAATTTTCACTGAGCGTCAGCGGAAACGCATTATTAGTATTTCATTTGTAAGCAAGAAGGACAATATTATATAGGGTTTATTTACCAATAAATTAAGGCAATTACCTTTATCATATGTATCAACCCTTGAGGTACTAGGTCCCTCTATATACGATTTCAATCATGTTTCGAATCATGAAAAATAAATTTGAATAAAATTAATATAATAGTTTCTAGGAATAAAATCAAAATAAAATTAATAGAATAATTTCTAGTAATAAAATGATAATCAAATTGATATAATAATTTCTAATAGATACTCAATTAAACAGACAATTACATTTTAGAGTTTCTATTTCTATAAATAGAATTACTTGTCGCCGTCATTGGATGCTGGAAATTGAAAGCTTTAACCCTTCCAAGCCTGAATTTACCTTTATAATTTGCATCCACTACAAGCCGCGAATTGCTGTCGCAATTCTCGACTTGTAGTGGATGAAAATGACTTGAAGTGGGTGGCAAATGAAAGATATGTATTGTTATTATTAAAACAGTTCCATGAAATTTTTTGTTCAAAAACCCTCAGGCATTGGAAATTAAGTCATTCTTCAGACATGCAGAAAATTGTTGGATGCATCGCAAGGCTTTGAACCTACAGTGCGGGGAGCGACTTTAGACGTCAGAATCTGAAGTCTGTAGACGTCTGATATCTAAAGTAGATTCCCATACTCAAAGGGTGAACTATTTATAATGACCGCAGACCCATAACTGGGTATCCAAATGAAACAGAATGAGCTAACTAATACATTTATGATGATACCAAATTAAAAAAAAACCTTTGATCCCCATGGTTTAAAATAAAAGTATTTCAGCCCTTTTTTAGAGTTAAGTAATTAAGAAAATATTACCAACTAGTTCAGCAGTACTAGATTAAATGCCCTCATTCGGGTGAAGACACTTTACAGCTTTGATTTAGAAATAGAAATATATATGCTACAACATTAGCCCTTATGCCGTTGGAACACTATATAATAATAATGTATATATACACAGTTTCAAGCATGTTTTAGATCAATAGAAATATCACTAAATTTGATAAATGTACAATTAAAGGGACATGCCTACGTCTCAAATCATAAAAAAATTCGGTGATTTAATTTTGGCTTCTTAATATGACCATAGACATAGACTAGAACTGCACCACTTTTTTAATTTTTGTGCTGCGCACTTACTAGTTAGGCTAGATATAGAGACAAAATTCCCATATTTCTTATTTTTGACAGAGTTGTCAATAATTAGACATCAGAAATTTCGTCTCTATATCTAGCCTAACTAGTAAGTGCGCAGCACACAAATTTAAAAACTTTTGCAGTTCTAGTCTATGGACATGTTTACATCATATGGTCATATTAAGAAGCCAAAATAAAATCACCAATTTTTTTTTATGATTTTAGACCTGGGCATGTCCCTTTAATCCAATAATTCTATATTGGAGATGTCTATTTTTCATAAATATACGTATTTTCTTCACCTGAAGCAGGAAATTGTGTTTGAAAAATAGAAAGAAACAATTCAGCAGGAGAAGTGTTTAATATAGCATGTATGGGGGGCATCTCGTGCTCACTGGGACAATGCTCCGAACTGTTCAAAGGTATATGGTGTGTCAGAGGAACAGGTCTGTGATAATGACAATGAGCAAGTAATACATCCTTAAGACTCTTATTAAAGCAAAGGTTATGCTTTAATGATTTCACTTTTATCTATTAGTGAATTCGAGTGCAAACCCAAAGTAATTAAGCCCCCCCCCCCCCCAGCACTAATTAGAAATACAACAGCTGCTTTCAAATGCTTCTAATTGTAGGCCTCAGTTTTTTATTTTCATTGCCACAACCTTCATACACGCTATCGATGCTCGTTTCTAATTCAACAATTGGACCGTCGTTAAACCAAATAAAAATATTCTTTCATCCATAGTTGATGCAATAATCAACACTGGACACGTTTTACTGCTGCTGCTGCAACAATAATAATATTACCGTCAAATATTTAATATGTATGCTTGTGAAAGATGGCCTCAATTATATGCTGGTGAAAATTCCACATTCCACATTATATCCTTTCCGCAAAACTACAGTGAGAAGAAACAACAGGAGCTTATTACTTGCATTTCGTCACATGAAGCATCCAAACAATGCTGACTTGATGTTGGCCCACAACTTGTGACTTTGGATCAACATTAAACCAACATTGGTTCAACATCTTGTATTCGCCCCTATGTCTGTGACTACGATGACGTAATCACTCCTGAGATGACGTCATCGTCTTATCCTCAGGCACTAAACTGTCCACATTTAATGGCTTGCTGTTTGTCCCATATTAATCCTAAGGCTGCTAATATAAATAATTTAAGTTTTCACACACTTGGAGCTGTGTATCGCACAACTCCACAGCTTCAAAGTGGGTGAAAATTACTCATATTTGTTTAATTTGAGACCAAAACATTTGCAAATTGCTAAACGTTCATTTCAATCAAAAAAACAGTTATTTGATAGGCTTATAAAATGGAGTCATAACGACTATTGTGCCGATTAGGGGTGAAAGGGTTAAAAAACATTTTTTATTAAACCCTCTCGGCGCGGGGATCGTTTTTAGACGCCATAATCTGACGTCTGTAGACGTCAGATTCTGACGTCTAAGACGGTCCCCACACTGAAAGAAGCGTAGACCCATAACATAGGTGTTCAAATGAATTGGAAAGAGCTGACTAAGACATTTATGATGATTTCAAATTGAAAAAAACCTTTAGTCTCCATGGTTTATACAAATATATTACAGCGTTTGAGGCCTAAGGGTTACCCCTTATAGTGCTGATCACGTACTATATAATAGCCGTTTTCAACCTGTTAGTTTTCCTTCAAACAAGGAATTTGTGGGAGAAATGAACATATTTAATATTCTAGATTGGCTCAAATTACACATTTTATGGAAGTATTTTTACACACTTTAAGTGGGTACAAATTCACAATCTAGACAATAGCACTTTAAGAGTGAACTAGAAAGAAGTTTTCAGAAACAACACGAAAGCAGACCCTCGGTTGCCGCAAGTCAGTTATTTTAAATTTGACATAGATAAGGAAACTTTGTCAAGAGTTAGCCACATCATAACACATGAAAGTTTCTCATACAAGGATACCGAGATATTAAGCAAAATTGAAACAAAATGGCTACTAGTAGTCCATTTTGGAATTTATATCGCCAAAATGTGTCCTGTGTTGTCCTTGTGTAACACCGGACATTTTATTTCATATTACTTATTTAGCTAACAAATCGAGATAATTAGTAAAACTGACTAAAAATGGCAGACAGTCGGCCTTTTTGTATTTGATATCTGCGAAATTTGTCATTGGTTATCCTTGTGTGATAATTTACATTTTGTTCTATAATCATGCTCCAGCTATTTCGCTATCTATTCGAGTTACCTAAATATCTCAAAATTACTCAAATTTAAAATGGTCGCTAAACGGCTATTTTTCAATTGTTTTCTCCCAAAGTTAATCAGGACATTGGCTGACATAGCTGAACATATCTACCAAATTAAAAGAAGATCTGATGTAAAAAATCCTGAAACGCGCCATTAGTGACCATAGTAATTACAGGATCGATGATACGGCGATTAAAATGTCACCAAAACTATTTTCCGGTGCAAACAAAAGTTCGTAGATTAGTAGCTATATTGAAAAGGCGGCGGCGGAACGTGTGGAATACAGTAAGCCTCTGGCGAGGGCTGCTTGATAATGATCGCTCGTTTACATGTAGTAGGCTTACCAGACGACCTTATCGGTTTTTTTCTAGCGGCATTTTAATTATACTCCATAGAATGCTTCACGGCTGGTGCTGGGCCCGTATTCTCGTACAAGTTACGATATATCGTAGGCTTCTGATTGGTCGAGATGGCCATCTCGACCAATCAGAAGCCTACGATATATCGTATTTACTATTTTACTGAGATGAATAAAATCAGATAGGTCTACCACATTTCAAATAATATATAAAGTAATGAACCATAAGCTTATGATTATTCCTGATCCCGTTGAATATACTGGTGCAAATAATAAATATCGGCAAATAAATTTGCAGCCAGACAAAAAACCATGAAATTTACATTTAATATTGGTAATCTAAACGGATGAGACGGCAAGCCAGCATGGCCGAGGGGCAGACGTGATAAAGGCAAAAATAACGCAGAATAAATGTTAAGAAATGACAGATGGGGAGGGACACTACAAGGTATATGACGGTGGGCTTAGTGCTAGAAAAATAAGGTACATGAGGGAAATGTTAATGTATTAAAATGTGAAATGATGGATAGGTATATTTTATAAAAGATTGTGATATGTTTAGTGT
Organism: Flabesymbios commensalis; assembly: GCA_964017125.1. Lineage (NCBI taxonomy): Eukaryota > Metazoa > Annelida > Polychaeta > Terebellida > Flabelligeridae > Flabesymbios > Flabesymbios commensalis. Next base: position 12,514,573 of record OZ024910.1, read on the forward strand.
TTGCTCGGTTAATGTTAATGTATTTAAATGTTAAATGATGGATAGGTAGACTCTATAATTATTTTATAAAAGATTGTAACATGTTTACAATTCGCTCGTTCATTCGTTCGTTCGTACGTTCGCTCGTTCGTTCGCTCGTCCGTTTGTTCGTTCTCTCGTTCGCTCGTTCGTTTGTTTGTTTGGCCGCTAGTTCGCCAGTTTGCTCGTTTGCTAGTTTGTTGGTTGGTTTACTTGTATGTGCAGCCCGTGTTTAAGCCCTTCTCTCGTTAAATTATTTCATTCACCCACTTGAAGTTCTGACTCGCTACCGCGACCCACAATTTCAAGTAGGCGAAAAATAGTCATATTTGTTTTATTTTACACCAAACATTTGCAACTCTCGATTTTAAGCACACATTTCATTCCCGACAGGCCTGATTTAGTCAGCTAATGAAACGGATTGAAACGACTATGTAGGCTAGTCGTGATTAGCGGTAAAAAGGTTGAGGCAAAAAATCATCCGATTCACAATATTTGGCCTTTAGGACAACGGCCTCCAGTATAAATTTATAATATTATCTAAAATTAATATTAGTGTTAAATGGCTCACAATAGGCCATATCTAGAGACTGGTGGAAATCGGAGCAAAATATTGACCCAGAGTAGGAAGTCTGGCCATTTAGTTTTTTCACCACTTTTAACCATTTTCGGGTATGGGGAATCGAATGCGAAGTCGTGTCAAGCCGGATTTTTTCCGCTTGACACGACTTCGCATTCGATTCGCCATACCCGAAAATGGTTAAAAGTGTTGAGAAAACAAAATGGGCAGAGTTCCTACCGTGGGTCACTTTTTCTGAACGATATCTCAAATTTCCACTAGTCTACTATCTTAATATGAACATGTATGCCATGTATTAGGCCTACCATGATTACGACTATGGATTCTAATATAACCATATGAAAACAATCATTGACTTAATCGTTAAAAACGCTTGATTATGAATTGGTGAGAATATGTAGGCATATCAAGTCAATTAAAATCATAAAATTAAAAATCTGTGTTTAAACAAATAAAAACTTGTAATTTAAAATATCAGAATGGGTGCTCCTAATATGAGCACCATCAGAATGGGTGCTGCTAATATAGCACCATCTGCTGTCATCCTAACGTGCTCCTATTATGAGCATGCTCATATTATGGAAAACGGGTGTGCTCATATGAGGGAAAAGTTTACTTTTTGTTAGTAATGGCTTTCCATAGCTTCAATCATGAATATGTGGCTCGGGGGCGAGTTTTTGGGCATCTTTATGCCAATTTGGGGGACTTTTTAAAGAATTTGACACAAAAACGGGTGCCCCCCCCCCCCTGGATCCGCGCCTGGCTGACAGCATGAAAAGACTTCAGGAATTACTATATACTTGATATAAATTTTGTAAGAAATGAGGACTGGCTGTAAACATAAGCAAGACAAAATTATAATATTTAGAAATGGTGGCATTGTAAAACATATTGAGGAAATGGTATTTTCAAGGTAAAGAACTGATTGATGTAACATATTATAATTAGGCCTATCTACGGATTCTCTTTTCTTCTAGACTGACCTGGCATTCAGCTCAAAATACTTTGTGGCTCCAAGCCAACAAAACACTTGTATTTATCTATAAAATATACCATGCATGTGGAGGAATTCCTATAAATATTGCATGTAAATTATTTGATTGTATGGTTCTACCAGTTCTTTCTTAGGGCAGTGAGATGTGGGTCTATGAACAAATAGAATCGATAGAAAGCGTTCATATTAGGTTTTTTTAAAGAATATTGATGGTTTCAATCACAAAATCTGATGAAGCTGTTTTAGGCGAAGTGGGCGTTATCCACTCAGTGTGTATTGTTCAGTCAAATGTATTTCTTATTGGTTAAAAATGGTAAAGATGTCTGAGAACAGGATAGTAAAGCAAGTGTATGTAATGTTGTAAAGTAAGTAATGTTAAATAAATTGAATGGAGTCAGGAGGAAAAACTGGGTCTCCCAAATACGATTTTTATTAAAAGAACTTCGTTTTAAGTATGTGTGGTTACATGAAGGCGTAGAGGATGACCAATTATTTTTAGAAATATTTCAGTCAAGGGTAAAGGAATTGTATTATATTAAATGGAGGCATGGGGTTGAAAACTCGAGTAAACTGTCTATTTATTCAACATTTAAAAACTCATTTGAATGGGAAGTATATTTAAATACCGGTATTAGTAAAATGAGTAAAGTTCGGGCAGCATTGACACGATTTCGCTGTTCAAGTCATGTTTTAAATTGAAATGGGCAGGCAAAATGATATTTTATTAGAAGACAGGTTATGTGCCTTTTGTGAAAATAATGGAATTGTAGTTATTGAGGACGAGTAGGCCTAATTTTTTATTGCATTGTCCGCGTTATAATACTATTACGGAAACATCTAAATAAACATATGGTGCTATATAATGTTTTAGCTACTCAAATTTTATAGAGATTATGACCGCTAAAAATGTTGACTTGATACTAGATATCGCATATTATGTATACTTAAGCTTCGAGCTCAAAAACACACCTGCTGTTGTATGAAATGTTTTTTTAATGAAATTACCATCATATGAAATGTGCTACACACAAATATACTATGTTTTTGATAATATATGCTGTGTATGATGGGCTTCTTGGCTAAATATTACTTGAATAAAGATTACTAACTTACTCTGATCCTCACTCCATCTATAACAAGCAGACATGTTGTTTGTGCAGACAAAATTTGTTTTTTTACCACCATTTATTTCATATGTCTTTTGTGAAAAGTAATTTAAAGGGACTGGCCCAGGCTGAAATCATAAAAAAATCGGTGATTTTATTTTGGCTTCCCAATATGACTATATCATGTAAACATGTCCATAGAACTGCAAATATAGTGACGGAATTCCTGATTTCTAATTATTGACAACCATGTCAAAAATAGGAAATACGGGCCATTCCCTTTAAATTAACATACCCAGTGGTGTGCCCAGAAGGGTTACCCCCTCCCTGCCCCACAAAAAAATACATGGAATTTTACCTCTGTTTACAAGTGAGTCAGTCCCAGGCTTTATTTTATTGCATTTGGGTTATTGTTAATTGATATGAACAGCCGTCATACTGCCTGCCAAGTTTCCTTTTTTATTTTGAAATCATTTTACAGACAGACAGACAGACAGATATTTTTTGACAGAAATAAAAGTCATTACAGACTTATTTGTCATAGTAATGAGAGAGATATATGTAGGCCTACATGTATATAATGGTAATTAATATAGAATGGTAATTTGTTAAAATCATATGACAATATACATGGTATGACAAACAACTAAAATCATGTTAAGTGACATTGCAATAATAAAAACTGGGTATATCGGTAATATAAATGGCTATTACCAAAAATAAAATTAAAAGGCATTCCCAAGATAACAAGGGTCTATCATTTTGTGTCCCGCACCAAAAAAAAAAAGTTTTTGTGATTTTTCTCAGATTGGTGTAGGCAAAAAATTCCACCTAGTCTATATTGCCACAATCAGTGCGATGGAACAAACAATAATTACTCAATGAATAGCTTAAAGTTAAATCTTATTAGAGCCTACATTATTTATCAATGACGTGTCGCCCCCCCTCTATTTTTTTAAAATAGGCCTATATAAATATGCCTAAAGAAGTCCCCGTTCCCCCCCCCCCTTTTCTTCAAATCCTGGATCCGCCCTTGATAACTTCATAACTTCAGGCTGGTCATGACCGGCTGACGGCTTGCATATCATGGAAAAAAGTAAATTGCTTAGCACAGTCTATTGCACAATAATAGGAAAGATGCCAACCCATCGGCATCGGTGGTTCAGTGGTAGAATTCTCGCCTGCCACGCGGGTGGCCCGGGTTCGATTCCCGGCCGATGCAATTTTTTCTTAATCGGAAATTTTATAAAATGTTCTTCACGGTCATTTCATAGCGAGATTGCGTGTCGGCCTGCCCCACAGACCAAATATTTTTTTATTGTAAGAACTAACGTTTGTTATAGAACTTAGATGTCGAAAAATAATGTTTATTTATTTAATTTGATTCTCTATAGTATAACAAAAAAATCACGTTAAGAATCATATAGAAAAAAGAGAAACTTGCGAGAAAAAATAATTGCATTGACCCCGACGTGATTCGAACACGCAACCTTCTGATCTGGAGTCAGACGCGCTACCGTTGCGCCACGGAGTCTTACACATACATTCAAGAGAGGCAGGCGCGGGCGACGCTGTCAAATCAATATGAAGTGTTTATAAATATTTTTAAGCTTTAATATTATCTATAGTATTTAGAGTTAGACGCCATCAGGAATTAATAATTCATTGAATCTGAAAATACATAATACTCTAAGTAAACGTGTTTATTGTTAACTAGAATCCGTTATTAGGATATACATCAACACAGTGAAATCAATTAAAAATATTTTGTTACAAAACATGTTTATAAATATTTTTAAGCTTATTATCTATAGTATTTAGAGTTTGACTCTATCAGGAAATAATAATTTATTGAATCTGAAAATACATAGTACTCTACGTTAACATGCTTATTGTTAACCAGAATCCGTTATTAGGATCTACATCAACACAGTGAAGTCAATTAAAAATATTTTGTTACAAAACATCGTAATCAGCTTAGATGGATAAAAATGCTTCCCTATATCATGTATATCTCTTGTCTTAATGTTGGGCCAGTATGGCAGAAGATATAGGCGTATAAACAATGAACATTTAATATCCCGTCTTATGCCTTTTGTCTGTCCCCGTACTTGCTTGTCGTAATTTTCGTACAGAGGGGTAATATTTAACAAGGGTTCTAATCCTATCCACTTATCTTGCCTATGTGCAATATTTGACAAATATCCTTTGTGACCCAACTGCACACAATCAGTCGTATCGTGCAGTGTGGAAAAGTAAAAAAATACACAAAGATTTGTATCTTTTTTAAACATTTTTTAAAATGATCAAAACAAAATTTAAAAACGTGTTTAAAATATTCATTTGAAGAGCTTTCATTAGGCCCTACTTTTATAACAATCGTCTTTTAAAATGGTAAAACATTATTTGTTTGGTTTCGTCACGACAACTGGCATAGTCAATTTGTTCTTTTTTAGAATATTGCTTTCTATTATTTTCTGACAAATGTAGGCCTACGACGTGCCTGATTTTGTACAGATAGTTCACATGTCATGGTAACATATTATAATTATTAAAAATAAGGTGAGAAGCATTAGATTTAGGGCTACGTCCCAATAAAACTTGGTTGGCACATGAGATATATAGGCATATCTGCCTGTTACATTAATCAATAGACCTAATTATCATTATACGTGACATATATTACATTAAATGGACAGTTAAAGCCAACATAACGTTTAAAAACGCACACACAGGGCCTAACCCTTTAAGCCCCCACGATGCATTAAAGCATCATTTCACATGTATGAAAACATACTTAATTTTCCTACAACTAAGGGTTTTAGAACGAAAATTTCCATGAAACTGGTTTACCAATACATGGTAATTTTCTTTAATTTTTAAACCACATCAAGTCAACTTCATCCACTACAAGTCGAGAATTGCGGCAGCAATTCGCGGCTTGTAGTGGATGAAGATGACTGTGGTAAATTCAGGCTTGAAAGGGTTAAGTTGACGTGGAATTAAACTGCATAATTTATTATATTAAGCTGTCAATTTTTATATTATGTTCTAAAAGTTACTCAAATTATCAAATCAAATTCATCGACTCAATCTAGCTATCTGGATTAGGACTAAGGTTTGATTAGCTGGCAAATTTCAAACAGGTTTAATCAGGATGTTGAGAAAATCACCGTGTAGGCCTAGGCTAGGCCTAATTTATGGCTGTCTGACATTCAGATTTATTAATCCAGAAATTTCAGGTTTTGAAATGGAGAATAATAATATAAAGCTGAAAATTTCAGGATGTGTTCAGAATGTTCTCCTTTATTAGGTCTACCTGTAAAAAATGTTGAATTTTTAATTCCTAAACTATTTGAATATTTTTTTAATGTAGGCCTAATACCTGATTTTCACATAATTTGTAATGCTGAATTCGTTTCTGACGCTATTTGTAACTTTTAAGGTTTCGATAAAGATTAGATCCAAGACGGCAGCCATAGGTGGTTTTATTGAGAGCAGGCCTATTCTCATTTCGTTTTTTAGTTTTTTGTCTGACTTTGATGATTGGCTTGGTCCCTATCGTATTTAAAGGGACTGGCCCACACTAAAATCATCAAAAATCGGTGATTTTATTTTGGCTTCTTAATATGACCATATGATGTAAACATGTCCATAGACTAGAAATGCAATTTTATTTTATTTTTTGTGTTGCGCATTCACCAGTTAGGCTAGATATAGAGACAAAATTCCTGATTTCTAATTATTGACAACCATGTCAAAAATTAAAAATACGGGAATTTCGTATTTTGCAGTTCTAGTCTATGGACATGTTTACATCAAATGGTCAAATGAAGAAGCCAAAATAAAATCACCGATTTTTTTATGCTTTTAGCGTGGGCCAGTCCCTTTAAGTGAATTTCCTTGGTAATACTAATGCTATGCTAGACGGAAAAGAATTGCACAATCGATTGCAACATCTCACGTTGAATATGTTGAGTCACTCACCAGGTGGCGCTTTCGGAATAGGGTATGAACATTTCACAAAAAGAATAAGCCTATTAGTAGTAGGGCTATATAGGCTATTGTGGCCACTTGTACTAGCAAGACAAAAAGGTCATAAAGTAGGCCTAGTTCTAGTCAAGTTTTCAGATTTTTAAAAACGTTATGTAAAAAATACTACCAGAAGTGGGGTTCGAACCCACGCGGACATACGTCCATTGGAACTTAAGTCCAACGCCTTAACCACTCGGCCATCCTGGTTCATAGCGCCATCACGTGAATGTAATGAACTCTAAGCAAGGGCCGTCATTATTTCATTCAAATTCTAAGTTTTTGGTGTTTAACCCTTAGTATATTAGAGTGGTGTCCCTTATTTGTTTCTAAAAGTAATATGTCTTAAATATGGAAACACTGATATTTTAGTGACTTAAATTTTACAAAACTAAGTGACTTGAATTTGTGGATCGCGGTAGCGAGACAAAGCTTCAAGATAATAAATTGACCATAAACCTAATTTACAGCTCTCAGCTGACTTAGGGTTAAGGTAGCTAAGTTAACCCTTTTATTGCTGCACACACATAAAATAGATTGTGCTCAATTCTTTTTGTTTGATATTTCGAGTAACGATTCGTGAGCGAATTAGGCCTACGTGGTAAAATCAGCAATAGGCCTAATTTTAGCTGCCTATAGGCTACTACTGGTTATTTCAAAAGCCAATCTAAAATAAAATTATAAGGGGGTCACCATTCAATTATTAGGGGCGGCTGGAGATTTTGAATTGGACAAATTATTTATTTCATTTCCAATCTGCATAATTATAACTTTTTTTTTAACACTCTATCTGAAGGTAAATAATAATTTAACTTTCTTGGAATTATAAATTTTTTAAGGGCCATTAAATAATATGAATAGGCATGCCTAGAAAGCGAGCGGAAATTATTATGAACTAAAGTAGGGGCTCATGTAATGACATATGCTATAAGTATAAGGCAAGGTAACGTGAGGATAACGTGTAGGCTAGACTACCTAACAAATGGCGGGCCCTGTTGCAGGGTGTTGAGCGATCCATATATTGTCGGAAGGCCCAGGCAGCCCACTTACGTGCTAGCTTAGGTCTAAACCAACTGGGTCTAAACCAAACAAAGAAACAATTATATGGACCTGCAACACCGACTGAGTTAGATCACACTACTATTTACAGAAATGTAGCGTTATCTACATCGTCATTGTTTAAAAAGAACAAAAATTAATCTTATGAAAATACGATTGCCGAAATATAGACTGATCTGCCAATACCCACAATTTGATGAGTTGTAGGGGGAAATGTTCATGCGGCTATAGTGATACACATCAACTGTCCTACCCACTCGCTAGGTGGTACCACAATCAGACTGAGCGATAAAACGGGAAAAGTACGATAGGAATATCTGTCTCAGTATGATGCCAGTGAGGTTGAACTTTGACTTCTGAACAGAAAATAAACAAACAAGATGTCAGCGCCCATGAACATGATCAGAGGCATGTTGGACCACGAAATATCAGTCCTGACACTGTGCCTGTGAGTGTTAAAAATCAAATCTAATTTTGCTAGTCACTGACCACACGCGTTGCTGTAAGAGCTCGCTCCAGCGAGCTTGGGCCCTTCGGGCCCCAGCTCGCGCGTCCGCTCGCTATTAATTTTATTTACAACATGCAATTTAATCTGAAAATTTTTATTTTAAAAAATATTCGCCGACTGATTGGTCTATTAATTGCTGGTAGTCCCCTAATGGTAAATTTTCAACTTCTATACGCAGGTCGCTCTGTGTGTGAATCTGGATGCGAACCCAGCTGACACGAAGTGATGTTGGCACAACATTAGGCCTCCGTATGTGTAAGAATCAGAGATGATTTACTTTAAATGTAAGCAGCACTGGTAGAATTTGGATTCACTCTTAACACTTTAAGCGCTCACGATGCATTAAAGCATCATATTACTTCCCTGAAAACAGACTTAATTTTCCTACAAATAAGGGCTTTAAAATGAAAATTTCCATGAAACTGGTTTACAAAAACATTGCAATTTTCTTTAATTTTTCAACCACTTCAAATCATCTTCATTCACTACAAGTCGAGAATTCCGACAGCAATTCCCGGCTTGTAGTGAATGAAGATGGTAAACTCAGGCTTGAAAGGGTTTTAAAGCGCTAATTTAAATAATTACATTTTTCACCCACTTGAAGTTGTATCTCGCTAAAAAAAATGATAGACCCCTGTGTTCATATAGGCCTGTTGGCGATGCCTTTTAATTTGTTCAAGTAGTCATTATTTAGATGTAATAACATTTGACTAAAATGTGTAGTACTGATAGGCCTCAACCCACCCTTACAGTGCGGGGATCGACTTTAGTCGTCACAATCTGACGTCTGTAGACGTCAGATTGTGACGACTAAAGTCGATCCCCGTACAGCAAGAATAAACAATATTTATTATAGTCGCAGACCTATAAAATACGTATTCAAATGAATCAGAACGAGCTAACTAAGACATTTATGATGATTTCAAATTGATAAAGCCCTTTGGTGTCTATGGTTTTAACAAAAATAATCCAGTGTTGTAAGAGTTAAGCTCTAATATATAAGCACGACTATACTCGCCGTCATATTAACCAGGATCGCATGATTTTCGGCGATTTATCCGTCAATTCTAAACCGACTTTCTTCAAATTTTGCAAAGGCCATTTTCTATTCAAATCCTAACAGCCCTGAAAATTTTGTAAAATTATATAGCGTATTTCAAAAGTTAGACCATTTGACATGTAATAAATTGAAATTACGACGTCCCTCTATAAACCCATTACACTAATTCTAGAATTTTATTACATGTCAAATGGTCTTACTTTTGAAATATTAAATATAAATTTGCGAATTTTTTACCGCTGTTAGGATTTGAATAGGAAATGGCCTTTGCGAAATTTGAAGGAAATCGGTTTAGAATTGACGGAGAAATCGCCGAAATACATGCGATCCTGGTTAATTTGACGGCGAGTATAATCGTTTTTAATCTGTTTTATTAGCAGGTCATATCACAGTTATTGAGATTGAAATCAGTGTTCAATTTATTTTAACTTGAAGATTTGCAAACGCTGGATATTAAATTATATAAATATTAATTAATTTCTGTTTAAACATCCAAATTTACAAAAAAAATTTATCTCAAATTAAATGAATATTAGTAATTTAAGCTACTTCAAATTGTGGGTCACGATAGCGAGACACAACATAAGTAATTGTCAGTGAATCGCGGCATGTCACTGAAAATTTAAATTTATGATCACACTACAGAGAATGGGGGTTGACAGGGGATCCCATTTCAGATATTGCATTAAAAACAAACTGTACACGGCCTATATATTCAAAAGTAGATTTCGTCCGATCCAGCTACAACCTCCACCCCTCCCCCCCCCCCCCCCCCCGACAAGTGAAATTAGTTCTTAGGACAGGGTGAACCAGCGGATAAATAGGGTGAGTATGCTAAATATATTTTCCCTGGGGTTTAAGCAAGAATGAAAATAATATGCCTATATTCAGTATTTGTCCTGAGAGTTATTATTAAGTATGTATAATAAGTGGGCCTAATCAATAAATAAAACACTTCGCCTATTTTCTTTAACTCGTGATTTTTTTAAATTTAAACTAGCTAGGTCAAATATCACTTACCGTAGGCCTACATGTAATCAACAGTATAGTGGGACCAACAATAATATTGAAATTGGATTATTACTATTCTGTACTATTTCGTTTCATTTTAAACAAATTTATATATCTGTCGATTATTGATCACTGTCATAAGTGGGCTGTACTAATTTTGTTAATACTCATTACTATTTGTGACCCACCATGCGAAAATGTACCTCCCCGCGGCTTTTGTAAAATTAATAATGACGTCATTTAAAATTGAAATTTAATGATTACATAACTAATTTTAAGATATTAAAAAATCTCATAAAAACAAAAAGCTATGCTTATTTTTCAAAAATTCTTTCAGTTATCAAAACAGTAAGCACACGGCTATCATATCAACTATAAAAGTCATTTTTGAAAATTTTGACTTTTCGGCCCTTTTCGCGTGGCGGGTCACATTTGTATTTTTGTGTTTAATTGCAAGGTTTAAACACAGAGATTTGCTAAATTTTGTATTATATCGAGAACAATAATCGGTGGCCTAACACAAATCTGTGTTTGTATAGATCTCTAAATAAATATAATTTTTAACCCATGTGTATTATCCTAACCACGAGGTGAATTTAACTGGCAATGGGCCTATATCTCGGGGCCGGTATTCTCGTACCAGTTACGATATATTGCAGGCTTCGGATTGGTGGAGATGGTTCTGGGAGTGTTAGCCCTTGTCCTGCTGAATGGGTGCTTCTGTTTTTAAATCATTTGAAGCCGGAATTATTAACGAAATTTCCAGCTTCAAATGACGAAAAGTATTTATATTTATGAAAATAGTCTCCCAAATTGAATTATCGAATTAATTTAGCATATATTCGATACTATTTTATCATTTTCAGAAACATTTTATTTAGCTTAGACCCTGCTTCCAAACGTATATATACGGATCCTAGCAGCACAAGGGTTAGTATGGAACCCTTTCAGCGCGGGACCGATTTTAGACGTCAGAATCTGACGTCTACAGACGTCAGATTCTGAGGTCTAAAGACGCTCCACGCACTGGAAGAATTAAAAATTTATAATGGCCATAGACCCATCAGGCCTACATAGGTATTCAAATGAAGCAGAAAGAGCTAACTAAGACATTTGTGATGATTTAAAATTCAAAACTTAAATTTGTTCTCAATGGTTTATACAAACATAATCAGCGCTGCAAATGTTAATAATATTTAAAATAGAGCACTCTCACCTGGTGGTCAGTTCAGCTGGTGACCTGTGGAGGGATGTCTACATGTCACCTTGGTGGAGTGGGCCTTTGTCACTGATTCTTGACCCACATTTAAATAGGGTAAGTGAACAAGCCAAATAATTAGAAGGTGAGTGAATGACTCGACCCTTGGGGTCCCATGATCTCATAATTGTATATGGTCTGTACGATGTTAATGACACACTATTCCCTCTTAAAATTAATGAGATATGATAGAGAATTATTATTCGTATGTATATTATTTATATGATTCTAAATCATGGGCGGAGCTAAGAGACTCTACCCTACCCCTATTTCTTGCCAAATTATATAAAAAAATCCCCTAATTTGGCACAAATTTATCAAAGAATATTGGGACATGCCCCCAAAACCGCCAAGCGCCCCTTTTCTTCAGATCCTGGATCCGTCTGTAGTCGCTAATAATATAATAATCAGGATCTTGTTTTACATTTATAAGTTTTATCGATGATTGTAAAAATGTAAAAGAATAAAAAAAGAATAAAATCAAAGCTAATATAGCTTACGGAAATGCTTGGTCAACAAATGTTAAACGAAGGCTACGAGCAGATCAACAAATAATATTCCCCAAATGAAATGAAATGAAATGAATCGGGCTTTAGGGCACCGTTGTGCACATATAGGCTAAACTGGGCCAGGAGAACCTCCTGAGGATGGTGAGATGATTGAGATGACACTGTCCTCCAGACACAGAACCCGAAATTCGAGCCCTGGCGGTCTGAGGCCGAGCACGCTACCTCTCGGTCACGGAGGCTCCCCACAATAATAACTTTCACACGTGATGTAACGGAGTTTCCCCACAAGATTGAATCATTACAAGTGAGCGAGAAAGAAACATTTAACATATACCGGCGATACCGGCGACAAATCATCTTGTTTGAGTGGAATAAATGATTAAATGAATGAATGAATGAATGAATGAATGAATGAATGAATGAATGAATGAATGAATGAATGAATGAACTGTGCCAAGAAGCTTCTATAGGATGGTGAGATGAATCAAATGAGACTGCACTGCATATTCAAAATTTGGGCCCTGGTGGTCTGAGGTCGAACATGTTATCTCTTGATAACAGATGCTCCCCTGAATATTGCACTATCACAAGTGAGCGCGGAATAAACCCCCAAACTCCCACGTGACAGGCTGTAGTCTTGACCACTAAACAAGCACCCCTGGCGCATTTGAGTAGATTGAAATAAAAATGAAATGAATCGGGCTTTAGGCCACCTTTGTGCACATATAGGCTAAACTGGGCCAGGAGAACCTCCTGAGGATGGTGAGATGATTGAGATGACACTGTCCTCCAGACACAGGATTCGAAATTCGAGCCCTGGCGGTCTGAGGCCGAGCACGCTACCTCTCGGTCACGGAGGCTCCCCACAATACTGACTTTCACACGTGGATGGGGAAGAAACAATTTTGTTTCTTTCAAACCGCCGAGACCGGGAACCGAACCCCGGACTCTGGCGTGAAAGGCAGCGGTGCTAACCACTACCCTAGGGCCCCCGCCCTTGAGTAGATTGAGAAAATTTACACAGCCAAACGGAATAAGCCACTGTAACTGCGGAACGCCTATACTTTCAAGAATAAATCCGAACCAGTTAACCCTTCATTCCCACTTAACCCAGCAAACACAAGATGATGAGCCAACACTGGGTAGATATTTGTCTACCGTCTACGACACTGGAGCAACATTAACCTAACAATTAGTCAATTTGGTATTAGAGGGCCATATGAACAACTTTACAGAGATACGACCTTATAGTTTTCATCCAGATATTTTGCTCAATGCATGGGTAATATCGTATAATAGTTTCTAAAGATAATATTACCAACAAATAACCTGCTGTCAGTCTAAGCTAAAATGACATTATATCAAAACTAGTTATTTGAGTTGGATAACATCAGAAATGCATAATACAGATAACATATATGCTTGCCCTTACATAATGTCCAAAATGTTTTTTTTAATAATTTATCCTGATATTTTATTGTGCGATCGAGTGAAAGTGTTCATTACACAGTTCTAACATTGGATCGACTTGTGATTATTTATTTCACCCAGCATTATGATAACTCTTAAGCCTTACAGCACGGAGACGGAGACGAATAAAGACGCTCCCCGCACTGAAAGAATTAAAATATTTCAAATTACATCAAATGCAATAGTATACATAAGTATTCAAATGAAGCAGAAAGAGCTAACTAAGACATTTATGATGATCTAAATTGAAAAAAAATAACTTTGGTTCCCATGGTTCATACTAAAATATTTCAGCGTTGCAAGTATTAAAGTGAAAGTTTAAAATACAACCACGAGACAGGTTTGGTTGACATTGACCCCACGACGCTGGCACAATATCAACCCATTTCAATAAAGCTAGTTACTTATAAGTACTTATAACTAACTTTATTGACGTTATCAACCCAGCATCGGCTCATCGTATCGTGATGACTATAGTCAGATTCACATCAAATTCATCAACCAGGGTGAATGAAGTTCGCGAATTCCTCAGTCAATTCTCAACTAATTTTATTGAAATTTCACACACACTATTTTCCATTCACGTCGTGACTACCCTTGCAGTTTTGATAAGTATGTCAAAAGTTGACATGTAATGAAATTCTGAGACGAAGCTAATGGGTTTATCGAGGGCGACATTCTTATTGTTTTACTGCATGTTAAATGGACTAACCATACAATATTTTCAGGGTATTCGCGACATGAATGGAAGATAGTGGTTGTAAAATTTCATGACAATTGGTTGAGAATTAATTCAGCAATCGGCGAAAAATCATTCACCACGGTTGATGTGAAGCCGAATATGGGAATGTTTGGTCTGTAGTTGGAAGGATTTGAACTTCGACCAACTTATTTAAAGTTCTTGTCCATCCAACAAACACACAACATGCACCCAATGTTGGTTTAATGTTGGGACAGCGGCTAAGACACTGGCCCAACAGTATACCAGCATTGATTGAGCGCCTGTGATTGCTGGTGATCCCATGGTACATCTGTCGTATCCCCTGGTAACCTCAGATTTGATTATTGTCCCCGATTTACCCTCAGTTTATGTCACCCCTTTCCCCTGACCTTATTCATACGTCTAATGGCACAAAACGTTGCCTCAACGTTGTACCAGCATCTCAATCCGTTGGCCCAAAATCGTTTTTGTTTGGCGAGATGCATGACGTCGATGACAAGAGATCTAATTAACATATATATTTCTTTTAACCAATTAAACCCTCACGATGCATCAAAGCATCATTCTGCATCTTTGAAGAATGATTTAATTGCATTAAAACTAAGTGATTTAGAAAGCAAATATTCATGAAACTGTTTGAATAATAACAACATTTTTTTCATTTGTCACCTGGTTCAAATCAACTTCATCTACTACAAGTCGAGAAATGCGACAGCAATTCGCGGCTTGTAGTGCGTGAAGATGACAATATAATAAATTCAGGCTTGACAGGGTTAAATCAAAAACCGCGTCTTAAAATAATTTGTTTTTTTTTCCGGACAACCTAAGATGCACCTGTGTCTGTGAAGCAGTATAAATAATCATGGAGAAGATACACCGGTACTCAGTCTTTGACAACACAAGAGAAGACAACAGAAGACAGAAGTACTACATAGACAAGAGAGAAAAGAAAAACATACTAACAGGTGACAGCAAACTGAAAAGATAGATAGGGGCCTACAATACTTTTTTCATATTTTAAAATATTTTTATTTTGCTTCGAAATATAATACACTGATTATTTTTGTTCCTTTGCATTCTGTATAGGTGTTTTTTGACTTGATGATGTATGCCTATTGACTAGTATGATAACAATTTAAGCTTAGTTTTTTACTACTTGGTCGCACCCAGTTTAAAATGAAAGATGTACATTTATCGTTGTAGAACCCATCCTCAATCATGCTGTACAGTTGTGTTTTCCTGGGTCTTTTGACCGCTTGTATGGCAGCAAACATAGACAAAAGGGGTGAGTTAAAAAATGTTTACGCATCGTAATTATAAAGCATATTAAAAAAATGACCCCCTCTTGATATCTATACAGTTTCCATCTCATACGCATCGTGTTTAATTGTATAAGAGTCAGTTTTTCTTATACCCACAATAGGGCCTACAGTACCTGTCGCATCATTGCCTTAAAATTGAGAACGCGACGTGAAGCAGGTTCTAACAAATGTTCCAACATCGCTTTTAAATGACATATCCATCCTACAAAATAAATTTTATATCACACATAGTCACTTTTTACTCAGCCTTCTTTTTTAAACTATTTTTCAGAGGTTTAAGTTAAGTTTTATAGCATAAATAATTACACCAACACAAACATTATATATTAAAAAATAAACTGTTCAAAGGCCCGGAGTGTGCAATACTGTCTATGGTACTGTGCACTATAAAGAACCCTCGAAGTCATTCGATAAAAGTGGGACATAGTCACTACTTCGGGCTTCCTTCTGTTGCCATGTTTCCATGAATGTGAAAAAGCGACGTAAAGCAATTTTCACTCACTCACATCAGTGCTCTAGGAATTAATAATTTAAAATCGCATGTCCATACATCACCCTTTTTTTGTTGACAGATGCCACAGGGAGTGATTGTTACCGGTGTAGTAGGTGGGACAGTACAGGTAATGGCTACCTACCCAGTGATGTACCAGGCCAATGCAGTGTGTACCGCCAGTGTTATAAAGCGGAGGGGGCTCCAATCACAGGGCCAATATACAGGTACTGTCAAAAATGTCTTTATTGCACCATATTCATGTTTTATTTTAATATAACTGTCAATATATTAAAATACTTAATTAAAATTGTAATTGACTTTATAAATTAAAGAAACTTGTATATGAACAAAACTATTAATGTGCTAGATCAGGCTGAACTTGCTCATCTTTTTATTGTATAATTATTCTCCGTTTAAAAACAATTGTATCAGAATTGATCTCACTACAAAAAAAATTCAATATATTTTACAATACATTGTAGAATGTGCAATGCAACAAAACATAGGCGTTAATATTATGAAAACCAGACTATAAAATACTCAAATTAAACTTAATGCTTTTTTACTGTAAGCAGAACACACAACAACTTTTATCACAACCCATAAAGTTGTACATTATACAATTTAAATTATCACACGTTTGAAGTTGTGTGAGGTAAAGTAGGTAAAAATTACTTTTTAATATGTGCAATAAATACTATGAATGAAAATATATCATAATGCAAATCTTGCAAATTTAATGCTCGCTTCTCTTTAAAAGTTTCTTTTTGAAAGGAACACATTTAATGCAGAACCACTAATTGTTTATTTTCCTTCAGATTTTGTCCCCCTGGCACCTGGACGGATTTTTTTGATGCCAGTAATGGTAATCCGTGTACAGTTACCACATGTGATCCTGATCTGTGTGAGGATTGCGAAGTACATGAGCCTACTACTATTGTACCAAGTAAGATATTCAAATTAGGGGCAGATCCAGAATTTTGAAAGGGGGTCCAATAAAAGAAATTATTGGTTAGAAATGATACGTTTGGATATTAAACAATGTAATAAATGTCATAAATAGGGGTTTGAGGATTCACCAAAGTTGATAATTGTTGTCCGTGAATTTTAGAGCGATGCTTAGCCAATTTATTTCTAAAAATGCACCACCCACTCTCAATCCGCCACTGCATTTGAGTGTGAAATGGGACAATACAGCACTGGTCCAGTCTATTATATATTGTTTAAATTCTTACTTAAACAACCACATTAGAAATGTTTTAGATTCCTCAAATGCGTTTACAAGCGACACGTTTTAAAACAAATAAAATTTAATTCAAAATAGTTTTAGTTGTAAATGCTCATTTATTCAGACAATTCTTCATACGAAAAGCTGTGAATTGCCTAAAGAAAACTGACAGACATAGATACGAATTTACCATTTTTTTCCAAACTTGTCTTAAAAAAATTGGAAGATTTCACACACATTTTGTTAAGTTATCTAAGATTCCAAGTGTTAAATTATACAAAAATGACGTGTTTAAAACTTGCATTGATATATAAGTCACGAATGACGCCTGCTAAGGCCATTTTTTGCACAAACAGGCATCTTGTTTGGTTTTAGTTTTTAGTTTTCAATTTAATGTTACTTTTGAGTCGCTGGAAGCTGTGACACAACTTCAAGTGGCTAAAAAAATTAAATTGATTAGAGCTTTACAATTTAGATCACAGTCTCACAGAATTATGACATAGTCCTAGATATTTCACTTTTAGAAATCGATTACAAAAATGCTATTTAAATCTCAGACATCCAACCTCTAGGTGTTGAGCGAGGTGGTATTATTTATATTTATTTGTTTCAGTTTTGACCTGTCCATACGTTCAGGGCATGGACGCGTGGTACATCGACATTGTAGATGAAGCAGGTCTCACCAGGCCTTACGGGTCGTGTGGGGTTGGTGGCTATTTCAATGACACAGATGGTGTTTGCACCTGCACTGAAATGGGAGGTAAATACATCCTGGCAAAACGAACATTTTCTTATTTTTGGTTTGAAATGATTACGTCATTTTTTTTATCTTATAAATGATATACAATAATTTTTATGATCAAGTATTTGACTTGTATTGAAAAGAAATGTTTCATAGCTTTCATATTTTAACATCAGTAAAAGATATACGTATCGATTTATATGCCTTAGACGTAATTATATCTGGACCAGACGGTTAATTTTGTAAAATCAAATAGAAAAATACATAATATCCGCTGGAAACACAAAGTTGTTGCGACGTTGAATCAACGTCAAAAACGTTGATTCAACGTCACAACAACGTCGTGTGCGAAGTGGGTATCGACACTTAAAATCAAGGAAGGGCATTGTCATTATATGTAAAATAGGATGTTTGAAAACTATACATGACAAAATAAGGTTAACCCTTACAACGCTGAAGTATTTTTGAGTAAACCATGCAGACAAAATTGTGGGGTTTTCAATTTGAAATTATAATTATATATAAATATCTTAGTTAGCTGTTTCCGCTTCATTTGAATACTTACGTTATGGGTCTATGTTATGGGTCTATGGGTCTCGACCATTATGAACATTTTACTCTTTCAGGATCGACTTTAGACGTCAGAATATGACGTCGATAGCCGGGGTCTATAGACGTTTTCTGATGTCTATATACGTCATATTCACGTCTAGACGTCATATTCTGACGTTTAAAAACGGTCCCCTCGCTGAAAGGGCTAACCATTATTACCATGATATGTGGATCTTCCTCTTACATGAACGTTACATGAACGTTATATGAACGTTAAATGAACGTTATATGAACGTTATATGAACGTTATATGAACGTGTTGCAGATGGCTGTTCGTGTCGTGTTAACATCCCTCTGGAGTTCCCATACGGTATTAATGACGTCAGTTGTCACTCGGCCTGGGTAGGTCAAACTGGACTGCCAGCCAAAGTGACGGTGGAGGCCGGGGGTCCTGGTCCTGTGTCACCTTTCTCCGGTGTATTCCAGGGGTTCAACCCTGATCAAAACAACGGCGGCCATATCTCTACATACACGCTAGATGGCGCTTTCGCCGGCGGATGGGTCTACGAACTGACATTTGCTGCCTGGTTCAAGCTCGATCCCAGTTATGGGTAAGAAAAAAGTTTATAGTATTAATTAAGATGCTTATATTTTAATAAATTGACAAGGAGTGAGTCGAGAAACGTTTATTCAACTAAAATTACGTGTAACAGACTGATCCACTTTTTCATTGGTCGGCTGTAGAATACAATACCTGGTCCAATTTTTGGGACGCGCCACGATATAAATCTAACGTCATAAACTTGTCATGCTTTAGATTGTATGGGTTTCATTTTATCTTTGTTTTTGCTGCGAGCTAATATATGTTATTTTGAATGGACTATTGACTATTTGAATGCCATGACAATAGTCACTTTCAATAATTTTATTGACATATAAACCTACTGTTACTAAGAGTTGTTATTATTAATCAGAATTGCAAATGCTGAACAAAAATGAATTATTTTTACGTGATTTCCTTGATTAACATATGTTTTCATCTAGCAATGCGCCTAATTTATGCAAGTAATTTGCATTCTATTAAAGTTGTGGGTAGCGGTAGCCAAACAGACTTCAATTGAGTGAAAATGTGAATAATACAATTAGTTTGGTCTGGAAGCGCTGATTCCTAATATATATTGTGTTATAGAGGGGAGAGGTGGGGTGTACTGACCATGGGGGATTGTGCTGACGGACCCGCCTTTGCCATCTGGGTCGACAACTTCAAAGTTCAAGGACACATTGAGTTGATGCAAGATCAAGGAATTGTAGATTATGTCATTGAAAGCACAAACGTAAGACTTTTGTTTTATAAATCAATTTTGAATAAAGTCTAATTATTAATCGGGTCTTGTAATTATTTTACATATTTTAAAATATCCCTGACACAATTAAAGGGACATGCCCAGGTCTAAAATCATAAAAAAAATTGTTGATTTTATTTTGGCTTCTTAATATGACCATATGATTTAAACATGTCCATAGACTAGAACTGCAAAAGTTTTTTAATTTTTGTGCTGCGCTCTTACCAGTTAGGCTAGATATAGAGACGAAATTCCCGTTTTCTGCTTTTTGACATTGTTGTCAATAATTAGAAATCAGTAATTTCGTCTCTATATCTAGCCTAACTGGTGAATGCGCAGCACAAAAATAAAAAAAACTTTTCTAGTCTATGGACATATTTACATCATATGGTCATATTATTAAGCTAAAATAAAATCACCGATTTTTTTATGATTTTAGACCTGGGCACGTCCCTTTAAATGTTTGTTCTGTCTGTCGTGTCTCCAATTGCTGTAGTAAATGTATATTTTCTAAGAAATAAGCAGAATTAAATTGTATTTTTATATTGCGATTGAGCTAAGAGTAACTTTTGTTAAAAAAAATTATTCTCGGGTAAAACTTCTACTTAGAATAAGCGGAATCAGTTTGTCTTTTAAACTTGCGATTTAATTGCGAGTGCCCAGCAAACACGAGTCATTGACACAAAGCTGTTTTATTTTATTTAGCTTTTGACCAATACGTATACAGATACAAAAACATCAAACATTAGGCCTATACAAAAATTATATAGCAGATTGGCCGTGCTCCGCTATAAAAAAATAATTAAAACCTCTGCGGGCTAGACAGCAATAATATACATAATTATACAGCTATTATAATGGAAGTATAAAATATATAATATATGTTTCACACACCAAGACTATTGCCTCATATTTGATGACCATTATTTACCTTGCGGAATACATTTGTATTTTAAATTGCGACTTAACTACGAGTACTGTATTATATCAAGCATTAAAACTGCGTTCTGCATTGGTTGAAGAGCAGAATATGTAAATTATGTTTAAATTTGAAGGAATAATTATATGAATATTAAATGTGTTATACTTTAGGCCTGAGGCCTTGAAATACGCAATTAACTACTCTCTTACTTACTTACTATGAGTCATGAGACATTGGACCTATGTTGATTTAATGTTGCGCCTGCGTCTACGACGCTGGCCCAACATTATATCAGCATTGGTAGAATGTCTCGTGTTTGATGAGTATTATTCATTTGTATTTACAGCCAGTTGATCTGGACACTTGGTACTTTGTGTCTGTCGTCTATGACAGCTCTTCTGAGCAGAGTCTTAGTTTATACGTGTTCACAGAGACACAGTACAGCACCTGTTTTGTGGACCCTCTCAATCCTTTCTCCTGTCTTCAAGCAGCTCCTGCCATAGGGCCTCTCACAGGTAACGTCGAATTTACTAAGTACACGCTAAATACTAAGTACACGTTAAATACTAAGTACACGTTAAATACTAAGTACACGTTAAATACTAAGTACACGTTAATATTATGTACACGTTGAATACTAAGTACACCATTTTATTTTAAATATTTGTTATTGCATATTTGCACAATTATTATATATATTTGTGCAGGCCCCTATATAAAGCATAATAAATAAATGTACCAGGCGTTAGGAAAACTAAGATGACTTGATGAGCGACACCTGGTGAATATACCAGGCGTTACGTAAACTAAGATGACTTGATAAGCGACACCTGGTGAGTGAGTAAGCCAAAATAACAATTTAAAGGGACCCGTGAGATGACATCAAAAATTTCAGTTTTACATTTTTTGAGTGCATCCCGCAGATCATTATTTCATTCTTTTCAAAAAAATTAGATTTTTGAAAACATTTGCTCACAATATTTATATGAATCCATGAAAAATCCAAAAATACAGTGTGTTCACCTCAGTGGCGGATCCAGAGGGGGGCTCCGCTGGCGCCCCACCCTCCCCCCCCCCCCTTCCAGTGTCCCCAAAACAAAATAACAACCATATTTGGGCCGCAATATGCTTTACAACGCACTATTTGAAGCCTTAAATTTCAAAATTTCCCGAGGGAGCATGCCCCTAGAGGTTCTCTGTCCCAACTGTGATTTGCGCCACACCCCCCCCCCCCCCCCTGTCTGGCAATTTCTAGATCCGCCACTGCACCTAAAGGATGGTTGAATGCTAGCACAGCATTGGGCCACAAGTTGATGCTGTCGGTCCAGCGTTGAGCAGCCAATCGGTGCTGTAGGGGAACCCCACCGATCATCGCGTTCCAATACCGATTAAGGGCGGCAGCTATTGATGTAACCAGGTGGTTACTTTGATTATGCCGTCAGCGATGGTGGGTATTTGTGGTATAAAGTATGTATACTGCAGACAATCTTGTTTACATGACAATATACGTCTTGGAGATACAAATAGTTTAGTCATTTTCAATGCTTTAAACATTTTTATTGTTATTATTGTATTGTATTTAGGAGCAGTAACAGTTAGGTTATATTATAACTTCATATATATATATTTTTAATTAACATATCAACATATGGGGTCCTCTTAAATTATACTATAATTTGCAAGTTGAATGATTTTTACCACAGTCGTCAGATATATACGTGTATCTAAATTTGAACACATCTTATAGGATTTCCCTATGTAGGCCTATGTATAATAGCCCTTTCATTGCTTGAGTCGATCCCGCAATGAAACTTCTGATGATCGTAAACCCATAACAGTAAGAGCTAACTAAGTCATTTATGGTGAAATCAAATTGAAAAAAAAGTGTTCTATATGTGCTACATATAAATATATCAGAGCTTTAACCCTTTAAGCCCTCACGATGCATTAAAGCATCATCTTAGATCCCTGAAAACAGACTTCATTTTGCTAAAACTAAGGTGTTTTAGAAGGAAAATATCTATGAAACTTTTACCAATACATGGCAATTTTCATACATTTTCCACCCACTTCAAGTCATCTTTATTCACTACAAGTCGAGAATTGCGACAGCAATTCGCGGCTTGTAGTGAATGAAGATGACAATGGTAAACTCAGGCTTGAAAGGGTTAAGGGCTATACATGTCTACTGTACATTATCATATATCCACCCAGGTGCTGTATCCCCGCGAGGATGTGGATTGACTGTAGGTCACACTGGATCAGACAACAACCAAGAAATGTTTAAAGGACGTATTGCACAGGTATGACACTATTATAGCAGTATATTTTATCTCAAAATACGGCTAAAATCCGCTGATTAACGAGGACTCTAAATCAGCTGAGATTCTCTTAAACCCTTTAACCGCCAAATTATTCAATCTGAATTTTCACCCACTTGAAGTTGTGTCTCGCTGACGCGATCCACAACTTCAAGTGAGTGAAATTATTCAGATTTGACAAAATGGAGGTCAATTGTTTTCAAATTTTGCTGATTGATGTCACATTTTATCTATAGCATGTTTAAAGGTGGTACTTAATGTGCCAATAAAAAATGAAAACCCGAATATATGCGACACCGGCGGTTAAAGGGTTAATAAATATGGGACAAACTGTGATTAAACCTTTCAGATTTTTTGTACATTTTAGGTTATTTCTATCGAATTAAACAAAACAGTAAAGCGGATTTGATAAGTGACACAACAGGTGTTTCAGAAGCATATTCTATACATATGCGTGTGTAATAACCTACTATAAATCTTCAATATTAAATAGTTTCTTTTTCATTGGGTTTATATGATTATTACACTAGATATATTACGATTTTTATTCTCAACGTGATATATTTTGTGTTCCAGGTCAAAGTCAATCAAGATTCAACAAACCTATTCGCATGTGTTTAAAAATGCAATAAAAGGACATCCCGACAGAAAAGAATTATACAAGTTCGACGTCATACCTATGTCACGCTGCTACTTTTCTGACATTCACGATTGAGCGATTATAAAGACATACACCGGTAGTCTAGTATCTTGTCCAACTAACTTATCATCAGATCATTGTCATTGTATTAACACAGTATTGAATAAATCATTTTGAAGCCGTATTACTTGTTCTTTTCTTGATGGCGGTTAGGGCTTACCCCCTGTGTTGATGAATTGTTCACCTTTAGTTTTCTTCTTTTGAAACTGGAATTGCTAACGTGATTTCCAGCTTCAAGTGACAAAAAAATATCTACATAGGACTATGAAAATTTAGCATCTGCAAAATTTTGATGAAATGAAAATCTATCACAAACTGTAGACGTCAGATTCTGACGTATTTAAAGACGGTCCCCGCGCTGAAAGTATTAAAATATTTCTAAGGGCCGCAATATAACTAAGACATTTATAATGAGTTCAAATTGAAAATAAACCTTTGGTATCCATAGTCTATACAAAAATATTTCAGCGTTGTAAGGATAAATCTGAAAATGTATATGTACGGTCCCAGCGCGACAAGGGTGGATACCACACATTCATCAGAGATGGGGGGCAGGGGGGTTGCGAATACCCCTTTACCAAAGCTACATTGCCTCGATATTGATTAAAATTGCAAATAAATCGACATTTGACACCTTCAAATTGACTAATTTAGTACCTCTATTTGAGGCTCTAACTAGTAAATATAGAGTGTCAAGCCCTCATATATAAGCCTATTTAAATAGCATTGATTGACAACTACGGTATTTTTTTAATCAGACCCCCCTTGTTTTAAAATTCTGCCTCCTTCCCTGATATATCTGCGAACTTTCATAGTAAACCCGAGACGTTGAAACAATGTTGGTTTATTGTTGAGTCAGCGTCGTAGATGGTGGGCCAACATTATAGCAATAATAGGTCATTGTCCTTTTTTTCTGGGTTTCACTTGGACCTATCACATCGCAAAATATAAATATTCTTCTATTTGTTAGAATATACCTAAGCCCATGGCTTGAATGACAACGTCATTCCGTTTATTGGATTGTGATTTACTACCAGAGTGTCGTATATAATTGTGATATTACCCCCCTGTAGCTACCAGAGTGTCACATAGGATTGTGATATTGACCCTGTAGTGCTGTCTATGTCGCTCAGGTTACTTTTCACTGCCTATGTCACACAGATTAACCCCTCGTCCTGCTGATTTACCAGTATCTATTTTTTCATTCATAAAAAAAATATTTATGGAAAATAGGCACTTCTTAAATTGATTTTTTTGATGAACCGAGCGTCTCTATCACAATGAATTTTATCAAATTCATTGGCGTTTTATTTGGTTTGAAGTCGTATATGTACGGTCCCAACAACACACAGGTTAAATCCTGTAATGCGGATCACGACTATAATTGTCGCTTTAATCTTTCTTTTTTAATAAAATGTGTGTTCAACATTAAAATTTACAAATATATGTGTTAAAATTTAAGAAATATGGGTAATTTTCAGCCACATGAAGTTGTGGATCGCGGTAGCGAGACACAACTTCAAATGGCTGAAAATTTAAATAAATTAAATTACCAGGATAAGGATTAACGTCAATTGTTCTAATAACTCAATACAGGTTCACCCCAGAGATCGGGAGTAAGAACACACCTTTCTTTTATAATCATGATAATATGGGTCACTTTCACTTTTTTAGAAATAACATTTTTTGCAAAAAGTAGGCCTATGTATTATTTGAAGAATGTTATCACTTAGTTACGTACAAACATGTATTTAATACACATAATTATTTTTAGCGTTTATCATTGTATATTTTGCTCAATATTATATGCGTTTCTAGTCTTTACCGTTTGATGTCCCAAGTGGGTTTGCAATTTTCTGAAAAATGGTAATGGCTTATGCTCTCGCTATTACAAGTCTGATAGCTGATACTATGATAAAATTGACAGAATCATCATGTTTTTTTAATAAACTGTGGTCAGGGTTTTTTGGTGCAAATGTATAAATGAAAAACAACAGTTATGTCTACAAGTATTCATCAGTGTGGTGTAGTACTTTGCTTTCCGTATGTAGTCAACACTGTTTTTTAGAAGTATAAAATACGATAATGTATTTACAGGATGTCTTTACCATGTCACTGTGTCTATTAACCTTGGGTGCACAATGGAATAGTGCCAGTAGATTACTCTTTTCGTTAAAGCATTTAAAAAAAAACAATATACACATGTCTTCTTCTGAAATGATCATTTAATGCGAAGTAGTTGTTTTTTACCGTTATAGTGATTAATTATTACGTCGCCTCGGAGCTAAATGATCCTATCTGACACTCGTCAGAGTGGCAGATAGGATCATTTAGCTCCGAGGCGACGATTACTATTATAACAGTAAATGCGACATTTCAAATATAAGATTAGTGTTTATTCAGTGCTCATTTAGTTATAATGTGTGAAAATATGTAAACAATAACAGAAAAGCAACATCATGTGTTCTACGAAAAACTACGTCATTAGTTATTTAAGCAAAACATTTTGAATCTGTAAAATTGAGGAAAAACAACCTACTGCTCGGCTATAGTACACTCATGTCTGTTATTATATCATATAGCCATGGACTACATAGCATCAACATGTCTAAAATCAGAATAAAATGTCATTAAATGTGTCTGTATCGTTATTGATTAAACAATTTGATAATGGCTCAATCATATTACAACTAGGCCTATGTGTAGGCCTATTATATGAACAATATTAGTTTTAATCACATGCTAAAAAACACACAGAGATACTGTTATAGTGGGCATCATAGTGCAAGGGGATAAGGCCTAATATTTTAATATCAGTAGATTACAAAATGTTCTAAAATTACTCAATTACATGATTACAGAGAAATACCACCCAAACAATACTTATAAACCAATATTAATTTATCTCCTCAAACATTACACCACATGTACGAGGTCGGAGAAGTACGCCATCCAATACAAATGTCCTCGGATCACTGCAGCCTTTGTCATCGACCTTCACACGGAATCTTTGACATAGCGAAACAGTAAAAAGGAAGAGTTGTTTTTTGGCAAACACATCTCCAATACAGCTTCTGGGGCCCGCGCCGAACGTCATAACTCGTTGTCTTGTGGTGTGTTCTGGGGGGTGAAGGTGACCTTCTTCAGATAAGAAACGTTCTGGTTTATATTCGAACGGGTCCTCCCAGAAATCAGCGTCATGGTTAATGTTCCAGACATTTATAAAGACATTTACCCCGTGTGGTATATTATATCCTGATAATGACGTATCGCATACGGCTTTGTGGGGAACGGATAATGGACCGATAGAAGCATTACGTAAAACCTCAATGATGAAGGCTGTAGTGTATGGCAGTTTATCACTGTCCTGTACATCTGGAGTGGTATTTCCAATGACAGATTCCAATTCATTTTGAATGTTTTCTTGTATATTCGGATAATCAGCTAAGACTATAACAATAACATGGAGCACTGTAGACGTGGTGGTCACTCCGGCCGAGATGAGAGCTGACAAAAGACCTTGAGGTAATCCATCTGGTATGTCATTATTTCTTTGTGCGACCTGGTTCAACACAACATGCATCACTGACTGTGTAGTACCTTCATCCATTGAGGATATAATCCTTGGCTTGTAGAACGAGTAAATGGTGTCTGACAAACTAAAAGAGGATTTCAAAAGATTCCACTCTCGATTACCAAGGAAGCGTAACCAGGGGAACATGTCCAGCATCAACCCAGAACCAGTTGATCCAAGACTGGTAACTAATTGATATTCCAGCTTTATTATTTGATCAACCTCCGCGCTGCTATGATCCATATCTTCTCCAACTAGTCCTTTTATCATTACACGACATGTATACCTGAGAATATCCTCCTTACAGCTGTACTCATCTGTGATTTTATCTTTACCGATTTTAGAGGTAATTCTCGCATTTTCTGACCAGTGATTAAAAAGGTCGTCCATCATGTTTTTATAGGTTGTTTTTATTTGCTGGTTACTAACACCAGAGAGGACCAATGCTCTACTCATTAACTTCCTGGTCAAAAGACCTTCCGCGTTCATGTCTCCCATCAGGTGAAAATGTCCACTTTCAACAGCTTTTGTAAACCTGTAAGACTCGGGTCTGCCTGAGAATTCTCGACCTTTATTAAAACATACCTCACGAGCCAGATCATAGGTGTTAACCACTACCCAGTGGTCAGTGAGTAGCTTCATCTTGTAGATGGGTCCATGGTGATGGGCCATCTCAGTCAGTGAGAAGTGAGGTGTTTTGATATTCAGCTGATGAGCGTTACCAATGATGGGTAAACCACTGGGTCCAGGAAGACGACAGTCTGGAGCCTTACTCTTCTCCTTAAAAACACGACTTAACTGCCACACAATCAGCACTACTATACATACACACAAATATATCCATGCCATTTTGACAGGCTAAAATAGTTATACCAATTGTTTAATAGAACTCGAATAATAGTAACTCAGCAAAGAAGACTGATGCTGTATCATGTAGTCAAGTGTAGTGATCCCAGGCTGAACAATACATGGAGAGCTCAATGTTCCCCACCTTCAAATAATACTAAATTAGTCGAGAAGGCTGGTGTTTTACATGTGCCTATCAGGCTGAGCCATGTAGAGGGTTCTATACAGACGAACCTTTAGTGCTTATAGTCACGGGCTATGTCACACAATCATTGTGCATGCATGGTACTCAGGATATACCTGAACTATTAACCCCGTCACCAGGAAGCATAAAACCAATGTTGTTTGAACGTTAGACCAACGTTTGCAATGTTAGCCCAGAATTAATACAACATTGCTATCGCGTTGGCTGGGATAGCTTTAACACTTTGATGACTAATCGGGAATAGAATTAAGTGTTTAATCCGTTTTATTCACATTGTAGCTGTCTGTGTGCGATGCATATACCGTCCCCTTGGATATGAAAGGGTGTATCTGCCACTTTGTAAAGTGGCAGATACACCCTTTCATATCCAAGGTGACGATACGTATATTATCATTCAAATATATAACCATTAAAACATTTTATACAGACCATTCCAATTTGGAATCATTATAAATGTCTTAGTTAGCTCTTTCTGCTTCATTTGAATACCTATGTTATGGGTCTACCGCAAATAGAAATATTTTAATCAACTGCGGCGACCGTCTTTATACGTCAGAATCTGACGTAAACAGAAGTCAGATTATGACGTATAACGATGACCCCCGCACTAAGAGAATTAAAATATTTATAATGGCCGTAAGATTGGCTGAAAGATCAATTCATACAACCGGACAAATGGACAAATCGTGGATAATTCCTAACTTTTAAATAGTAGAAATTTGGCATTCATACTGATAAAAACACTAATATCACCTAAAAACCGCCCAAAAACGCCCCAAAAACCGTTGATTGAAAAATCGACGGTTCTTAGGGAATTATACTATTTTATTAATACAAGTAACATATCTAAATGGTCTCAATAACTACAAGTAACATATCTAAATGGTCTAAATAATTACAAGTAACATATCTAAATGATCTAAATAATTACAAGTAACATATCTAAATGGTCTCAATAACTACAAGTAACATATCTAAATGGTTTCAATAACTACAAGTAACATATCTAAATGGTCTCAATAATTACAAGTAACATATCTAAATGGTCTCAATAACTACAAGTAACATATCTAAATGATCTAAATAACTGCAAGTAACATATCTAAATGGTCTCAATAACTGCAAGTAACATATCTAAATGGTCTCAATAACTACAAGTAACATATCTAAATGATCTAAATAACTACAAGTAACATATCTAAATGGTCTCAATAACTGCAAGTAACATATCTAAATGGTCTCAATAACTACAAGTAACATATCTAAATGATCTAAATAACTACAAGTAACATATCTAAATAATCTCAATAACTACAAGTAACATATCTAAATGGTCTCAATAACTACAAGTAATTAACATATATAAATGATTTCAATAACTGAATGGTCTCAATATACCTGAATGGTCTGAATAACTAAAAGTAACATAATATAAAAATGGTCTAAACAAGGTTACCACAAGCTTGTAGTATCCTTGGTCTCAATAACCACTGATAACATCTGATTCACGCGCGGCAAGTGAGGTGTTTGAAGAATATTAAGCAGAGAGGCGGGATCACAGGCATATAGGCCTATACCTATATATATATAATATGTGAACGATATCATACGCCAGTTCATTCTGACCTCAGCGGGGGTTTACCTGAGCGACATCTATGTGTGGAGAATGACGCCAGTTCTGACACACCGAATTCGCTGAAGACGTGGCTATACATAGATGTGAATATCATCTATTATCATTTGAGTTTATCAAGGCTTTATCATTGGTCAATATTTACCATTAATAAAGTAACAAAAAAGTTTGTCAGAAGTGGGATTCGAACCCACGCCCACATACGTGGACCAGAACACTCACAGTTGACTTATCATTGCCAACCAAGTTTACACTTGAGTCTGGCGCCTTAGACCGCTCGGCCATCCTGACTGCTCAGTTATATGTCAGAGAAATGCCATAATTTTCGTCCCACATGAAAAATAAAAACAGTTTTTGTCTCGGCATTTTATTTTCATCTTAATATGGCCATGTTGAAATTATTATTTCCATATTGTCAATACCACTACCGTTATAGTCTGTCCAACGGCAATACAACGGTGGAGGATTGTGCAAAATTAAAGTTGTTACAAACACAAATTTCTAGTCATTTGGCATATGTCCTGAACAGATAATTTAAAAATATTGCAGATCAACAGTTAGACTATTTGACATAGGCCCTGTTAAATTTCTAATTTATATGACGCCCCTCTATATAAACTCATTAACTTCATTCCGGTTGATTCACCGAATACATGTGTTAGGCTACATGTGAAATGATTTAACTTCAAAAATAGGCCTACTGACGCGAAATTTGCAGGGTTGTTACCCGAATAGTTACAAAATTTCGTAAAAATCGCTTTACAATTGATTAAGTAGCCTAATCACCGCTAATACCCGATAAGTTACATGCAACTTTCCTTTCAGACCAGACGCCACCGTCGTTCAGACTCTAGCAATATAAACTATATTGAGGGCGTTATTTGAGCCTTTTTTAACGTTATTGGGGCTTGTAATTAGCTGTGATCTGTGATTTGGGTAGTTACCTGTATCTGGGAAACGCAGTGACGTCACTCGGTGAAAACAAGGTTATGTAACACCCCCCCCCCCCCATACTTCATTCTGTGAAACGCAGTAACGTCACTCGGTGAAAACAAGGTTATATAAAAACCCTCCCCCATACTTCATTGTATTAGCCAGCTCGGTGAAAACAAAAGAGGTCGAGGTCATTGAGCTTCACACATTCCCGAATATACCTGTGAAGTGTGATCAGAGATTATTTTTTTCCGATAACTGTGATTTCATGAATCATCCGTTATAAAAAATGTTTTTCTTACCCCAAAAAAATGTAATGCCGTAGTCTAGATGATGTTTTTGTCAATCATTGCATCCAAGAAAATCGCAGTATGAATGTGGTTAATAATTACCTGCGACTGTGATCGAGCATCTGTAAATACCTGTGATCGTGAAATGGGGGTAAATAAATAGCTGTGAATTGTGATCAAGGGGGGGGGGGGTATTTCTCCCTTCTATATTAACTTTTTCAAGCCTTCTAGTTTACCATTGTCATCTTCATCCACTACAAGCCGCGAATTGCTGTTGCAATTCTCGACTTGTAGTCACTGTTTTAACTGGGATTAGACAACTGCCCGTGTTTTTCCCCCATTTTTGCATAACTGGCCGTGCATTTCCACCTTTATAGTGTAATTTTGCTACTTTTTGCCCGTCATTTTGACTTTACACCCGTCAAAAAGACGGGTGGCTGGCTAACAGTGCTTGTAGTGGATAAAGATGACTGGAAGTGGGTGATAAATTAAAGAAAATTACCATGTAATCGTAGAACAGTTTCATCGAGATTTGCTTTCTTAAATCCTTAGTTGTTTGAAAATAAAGTATATGTTTTTAATAATGTGAAATGATGCTTTGATGCATCGTGAGGGCTTAAAGGGTTAAATGGTAAACCCTTCAATGGCTGATATAAGGTATGATGCTCCATTCCCTTGTCCTAACCCTTGTCCTGCTGAATTGTTCCTATTGTATTTTTTGTATTTTTCGTCATTTGAAGCTGGAATTGCTAACGCAATTTCCAGTTTCAAATGACGAAAAATATTCCTATGTATTGAAAAAATACTTCTTCTAAATTGAATTATTTTACCAATTGAGCATCTATCACAACCTATATTATCCAAATAATAATTATATCCAGTGATATAAATTATTATTTGGTTTAAAATCTGCTTGAAACCTCATAATACGGTCGTAGCATGATAAAGTTAAACAGAACCACCTTTTTGAGGTATTATTATTGTCACATGAGTCATCAAATGTCGCACTATGAACATTTTTCTCTTTGACCATGGTAACTAAAAGCTTCGAAAAAAAATGCGAAAGAATGAAAAAAAGTTTTTTATGTTCATTTATTTTGCGTCCAATGATATACTTTATATAAGTAAATAGCAATGTTGTCCATTTGGGCCACATAATTTTAATTGATATTTATGTTTGATTTCAGTAATTTTATTAAGGGGATGTAAATGGGGGAATACTATAACTATATAGAGAGCTGCACTCTATAGGGGCTTACCCCATGCCAGCATGGAGGGGGGGGGGGAGGTAGAGGGCAAGCGAGGGGCCTGGGCCTGGTTCAACATATAGATATCAAAAGGTGTCATTTATTTATCAGTAGGTGCCTGGTTCAGCATGTAAATCACCCCCCGGGCAGTTGGACGCTTCATCGGATCCGGATTGGTACAGGCTCTGACCACGTCACGAAGCTGAAAAATACAATGATGGAAAAAGTTGCAGTTGCTCTGTCAAGACAATATGCATACAATTTAAATTATAACATGTTTCCTCGCATTTTTCACGAGAACATTCTATCATGTACACCTGCCAGTTGGAGTACCACATAGGACCACCTGTCTGCAGTGAGTCAGCCAGAGACCAGTCCAACTGGCTTTTGTACGGGCATTTTCTGACATGAATGGGCAAAAAAGTAGGGAGATTGCCTAAGACGGCCATGAAAATATTTCCCATCTTTCTGTTTTTTAGCAGTCTCATTTTCGAAAATAATTACCTGCGCTATAGTGCCGCTGCGGCACTAGCGAGTGGTTGGATGTCTCAACCATGAGCCAGCATCAGACAAACGTCTAGTTTTAATATGTGGACAATTTGCCACCTACCACAGCCATGATTTTCTTCTCGTGTACAGTATAGTCCAGACTACTTGAGGCTCCAATGTTCACAGTCAGGTTGGGAGAAAGTCGAGGACGTCTCCCTAAAACACGATCCTCTTCAGGACATGAATCTGTGTCACCATCTGCTTTAAATCCCTCATTACTAGAACCAATATCTGCAAGAATATGACACACATAGAATAATCCTAAAAAGAGATACGTTATCAGAACCAATATCTGCAGGAAGATAACACACGTAGAATAATCCTAATATATATTACTAGAACCAATATCCATAAGAAGAAAACACACATAGAATATTCTCAATTGTGAGCACTGATTTTGTCACAGAAATATGGAACGTCAAAACCCAGTAAGCTAGAGAGTTGAATGATATCTGGTGTAAAGCAAATAAGTTAGAGTTAAATGATATCTGGTAAAACCCAGTAACTGAGTAAGCTAGAGTTAAATGATATCTGAAGAAAATCCAGTAAGCTAGAGGTAAATGCTATCTGGTGAAAACCTGGTAATTAAGCTAGAGTTGAATGACATCTGGTGTAAACCCAGTAAGCTAGAGGTGAATTATATCAGGTATAAACGCAGTAAGTCAGAGTTGAATGACATCTGGTGTAAACCCAGTAAGCTAGAGGTGAATTATATCAGGTATAAACGCAGTAAGTTAGAGTTGAATGA
Organism: Flabesymbios commensalis; assembly: GCA_964017125.1. Lineage (NCBI taxonomy): Eukaryota > Metazoa > Annelida > Polychaeta > Terebellida > Flabelligeridae > Flabesymbios > Flabesymbios commensalis. Next base: position 12,548,547 of record OZ024910.1, read on the forward strand.
TACCTGGTGTAAACCCAGTAGTAAGAATTAAATGATATCTAGTAAAAAAAACAGTAAGCTAGAGTTGAATGATATCTGGAGAAAACCCAGTAAGCTAGAGTCGAATGTGATCTGGTGTCTTTGAATCAAGGTTGGGTTAATTTTAACCCCTAGAGCACTGAGCTATACAATTTTAATTTCAAGTCACTTGAAGTTGTGTCTCGCTACCGCGAGGATTTGGGAAATTGTTATAAAAACATGTCTGAATGACACAGATTTGGTGATTAAAAATTTGCTGTTTCTACAACGTTATTCTTCAGCTTATTATCAGATTATAAAAAATAAAATATTTATTTTCTACTTACCAATAGATAACTCAGTCATTGTGGTTGCCATGGTTCCCGGTTGCAATTTATTTTCAGGTGATGGTATTATTTTAATAAAATGGAACAAGGTCACACGATGCTGTTTTGTGTTGCGATGACTGGTGGTCTATCTGCTCAGCTTCTATAATGGGAACAAGAAAGATCATAATTAACCCCTTCAGCGCGGGGACCCTCCTTATACATCAGAATATGACGACTATAGACGTCATATTCTGATGTATAAAGACTGTCGCCCGCGCTGAAAGATTAAAATATTTATAATGGCCGTGGAAACATAACATAAGTATTCTAATGAAGCAGAACGAGCTAACTAAGACATTTGTGATGATTTAAAATTGAAAATAACCCTTTTGTTTCCATAGTTTATACAAAGATATTTCTACGTTGTAAGGGTTAATAGGCCTACAAGGCCATATATTCCTTTAACTGACCTTTTACCTGCTAGTGACACATTTGTGCGCATTAAAATATTTCTCTTAAAGAAATAATTCTAAATTTACATTGCATTGCTTTAGCTATTTACAGTTACGTGGCTAGTCTTAACTCTGGTGATAAAATAGCTTGGTGGGAAATGCTCTGTTAATATTTTTTTTGCAATTTGAAAGGTGTCTATTTTCCATAAATAGTAATATTTGAAGCTGGAAGTTGCGCTAGCAATTCCAGCTTTAAGTTATTGAAAAATAAATACAAACAATTGCTTGCACAATAGTGTGTAGGCCTACTGCCACGTATTATACATATACAGATACCAAATGTACATTAAATTATAATTTCTTTGAAAATTATGTCTAAACTTACCAATACAAAACGTTTTATTGTAACTGTTGTTGTCGAAATCTTCCAGAAAACAATGCAGGTCATGTCGTCTCTGCAGATATGAAAGTGTGTATATGCCACTTCACAAAGTTGTATATACACACTTTCATATCCAACCAGACGATATACATTTGTACGCCGTGTACACAGCAGACTGGCTTATCTAATTAGCGTTTTGACACTATATTCAACCTGAAATAACTCGTTATGTAAAACTTTCTGTTACATTGTTGTTGTAGACAGTAGGCCTATACCATTACCATGATTACATCACATTACATGTACACGCATGGGGCTGGTTGCTCAACGGTTTCAACGCTGAAATATTTTTGTATAAACCATGGAGAAAGTTAGATTTTTTAATTTAGGCTCATCATAAATGTCCTAGTTAGCTCTTTCTGCTTCATTTGAATACGTATGTTATGGGTCTACGCCCATTATAAATGTTTTACTTCAGCGCGAGGACCGAATTTAGACTACAGAATCTTCGCACTGACAGGGTAAAATGCGTTTTATTAGTCGATCCAATCACTGTTATAGGGAATGAAAAGAGTGTTTAACATCAAATTTTGCAAATGTTGTATTGTAAAATGGAATCGATCAGTAGAAACATTGTACAAAGCAAAATACAACATAAACCAAAAACAATTTCCTGAATTCGTGTGTAAAGCATGCAAATATTTTTATCAAACATTGTAAATTATATATATTTTTGATATTACTTGTTGCTTCGGATCAGCTATATAAGTTGATTTTAGACAGATATACTGATAAGTCGAGCTCAAAAATAAATTGCTTTAGCAGGAAGAGAATAGAAACTGACTAGCCAGAGTGAGCGTAATACTATTGTTGACACTGTACACGTCAAATGGGACAAGCGTCCGACCCCTTTGCATGCATGCCCAAAAAGCCTAGAAAGAAAGGGGAATTCCCCTGCTTTCTGTGATCTCACAAATCAAAATCTGTATACTTACAAAATGAGATGACACCCTGATTAAGCTGAGCAGTCTCTTGTCTGCTCATGTCCACTTCTACCTGTATCCCTGTGAATGATGCTGCTGCTGATGCTGATGATGGTTGTCATGATCATGATAATATAATGGTCACGCTCTATGTGACATTATAAAGGGCTCCCCACTCCCACACATATTCCCAGCAGACACAAAACATTTGTATAACATGTGTACAACGTCGGCCCAACGTCTTCGACGTTGGTCCAACATTGCACACATGTCATACAAAGGTTTTGTGTTTACTTGGTTGTCACCAGCGCTATCTAGAAAACACGAGACATTGACCCAATTTAAAAATATTATTATTAGTAAAGAGTAGAGAGATAGCCGATATGGTAATACTGCTGTAATGTCGGGCCATGGCATTGTGTGTGATTCTGACCCGGCAATACAGCAGCATTGGGTCAATGTCTCGTGTTTGCTAGAAAATACACCAGACGCTGAAATAACGTCGGTTTACTATCGGGCCAGCGTGGTAGAGCAATAGGATACATTGTTTCAACATCTCGTGTATGCTGCGTCGTAGCTACCCACCGATATGATGCATTGAACCAAAGTTGATTTAATGTTGACCCAGCGTCGTAGACGGTGGACCAACATTAAACCAGCTTTCGGCTCGTGTGCTTGTTTTCTAGGAGTATATGGCAAGCATATCGTGGCCTCGGAGCTAAAGAATCCTATCTGACACTCGTCAGAGTGGCAGATAGGATCCTTTTGCTCCAAGGCGACGATATATACTGGTTTAAATCATATTTATATTATGCATCCGGGTTGGGGTCGATTATAATCATAATCGTCGATTACAATTTTTAATCGATTACATTGTAATCATAATCCTAATCGTAATCATATTTTTTGAAATCCTGTAATCATGATTATAATTGTAATCGAGAAAAAAATATGACCTGTAATCATAATCATAATCGTAATCGATATTCAAAAAGCACTGTAATCATGATTATATTAAGCCGTAATATCGTTTTTTCGTGTATATATCACAATAAATAATAATTATATCACTTGAAGCCATTTTTTTAATTATTTATTTAAAACTATTTAGAACAGTTTGATAAATTTCGCTTAGGGCCTATAATACATTTTTTCATAGAGAAAAGCAATCCAAATATAGATATAGGCCCTATATTGTTAGTTCGGCACTTTATTCCACTGTGTATAATTTTATCGCCAGAATACGCACGGCAATGAATAGGATTTAGCATGAATAGACCTTAAACCCCCCTCCTCCTCCCCAGTCTTCGCACATATAGTTGACTAAGGGTACCGTAGACAATTGATGACTAATCTTGCATGAATATAAACCTAGCACCCATTGCATCCCAGCATCCGGATAAAATGTAAAAAAAATGGTACAAGTCATTATTATCTTTGGTTATTAATAATAATATTAACTTTGGTTGACGGGAGTAGGTCGATACGACCTCTGCGAGACCCGTCAACCATATAAGTGAATTAAAAATATATGATAAAATAATAAGTTGTAACATTGCAGCTGTAAGCAGACATCTCCATAGTGTAAATGGTTAATTACAATTGACATCGTCGTGTAGTCACCTGGATTAACCCTTTACCAGATATTTTAACAATGTTTTTATATTTAAGTGAATAATTTCTTGTTTTGTCGTTCTCAATTAAAACTGTTTGGAGCAATAATATTTATTTCTCAGTAGGTTTTTTATTTTAAAGAATAAAATTATGGCTACAGCTACAATTCGGTTTCAAATAGGTTTATTTTGCGATAACCTTCACTTGATGCTTAGCAGTGAAATATCAATATATTATCACAATAGCAATCAGGCGCGACTGCTTATTACATTTGCTATTAGCGTTATCCACCCAGCACGTTTTTAACGACAAGGTTGATGTTATCTGCCAAGCTGTCAAAAAACGAAATTATACATCCGATTGTTTTAGTTCAACTGTAAAAAATAATCGAATATCAAATATATTTTCAAACAAATCCGTAGACTATAGATTCTATTTATAAGGATACCTTTGTTATCCCATAGCTCACATCGCAGATAATAAGTAGAATCGCGCAGAATAGAATATTTTATTAGGTTCAGTAAGATAGTTTGTGGTATTTAAAGGGTGGCCCAGTTAACGAGACGCTATTAAAACAAAAAGTTCTCCATCGCTGATGAAGTGTTTAGAGTGGACAGAAGCCGGCTACCAGACGCACGATTCGAAGAATTAATGTTTTTACGCTGCAATTCACACAATAACTAAATATACGAAATAAATATGCGAAGGCAAAGACAATTACGTCAAAACAATATGCCTAAGACAATGTGAATGTACAATGTGTATATATGTATATATGTATATAATCCTAATTTTGCTTATAGTTTATGTCTCTTCAACTGACATTCTTGAACACAATATGAATAAATAAAACAAAGTAAATTTCAAGTGCAGTTGTTGTTATTTATAGTTTGTTATAGTATGTCATTATTATTAATAAGAATTTATAAGATGATTTTAATCACCCTTAATCGTGACTGTAATCACGAAATATGATTATTGTAATCATAATCGTAATCGAAAAACATAGAGTGTAATCATAATCGTAATCGAATATTTTTAATGATATGTAATCATAATCAAAATCGTAATCGATAATTAGTATGACGAATAATCATAATCATAATCGTAATCGATAAATAAAAATGACATGTAATCATAATCGTAATCGTAATCATCAATTGTAATCGACCCCAACACTGTTATGCATGCTTCTACATATTATGTATATCATTCTTGTTTTTATCAACAAATTGTACGTAGAAAATAATTAAATAATGTTCAATATGTATTCTTGTGGGAGTTTTATCACAGGAACAAAAAGGTACTTTCTCGCTTTTTGTGTCCATCATGTATATCTGTTTATAGTCGTCTCTTCTGGACATTTCGAATTGTGAATTGAACAACGGCTCTTTGATGAAAAATCTTCACATTCTATAAGAAAGGGTGTATCTGCCACTTTTATATCCAAGGGGTCGAAATGTGTGTATATTCAGAAAACATAGCAGCTAATTTTATATTTAAAGTGTAACAAATAATTTAATATTCCACAAATATTAAAAACTGAGTTTTGTAATTTGAAAGGTTATTATATTACAAATAAAATCGGTGGTCTTCTTCTTAGAAGTGTAGGCCTACGTAATTTCAAGAAGGATATTTTTATAACTTTTTCGCCAGAACATAATATATCCGTACCTGTTTTCATTAATAATAACACAGCATGCACAAATATAATAATAAGGGGACTTGTCAAGTTAAAAAAAATTCAAAAATCCGAGAAAAACTCAGACCACACCCACCAACCCCCCTATCCAATTTTTTTTTTTGGGGGGGAACTTTTGGAAACATGAAAACAACATAACAAACACAAAAAAACATATAATTTCCCCAAAAAATACAAATCCGAGTTGGGGCTTGACCCACCCACCCACTTCCGAGTTTTTCTCGGATTTTTGGTTTTTTTAACTTGGCAAAACCTCTAACACGGCATACACAAATACAGCATTTATTGACACATATATAAACCATTGAATGAGGAACAATAGATCAAATGATCATTATTTTATATACACATTTACATTACAACAAAAAATTAAATAAAATACTAGAAAAGGAGTTCCCGAACTCCGAGGCCCGGCTTTAGTCTGTTCAAGTGCTTTAGACAAAAAAATGGCGTAATATTTTGTGAACATAACTGTACTGGTTTTCCTTATGGGCCAGAATCCTAAATGTCCAGGATATAATTATTGAAAGAACCATGGAGACTAGTATATCCTCAACATGTTGGACTATTCCTTCCACCACCATCGCCGGTGCTGGCCAACATCCATGTTATGCCGCGTGTCTTTTTCACTCCTGAACGTACTGTGACATCCACTGATAAGTCAGTGAACGTGTCTATACGATGTACTTGCAGCACGTTGGGTCTCGCTTTGGAAAGAAAACCTCTCCGATTATATCGCGTATTAGACTGTCCATCATTCTCTGTCTGACAGCCCTCCAGTCAATGAAAACGGCCAGTGGACACCTAGTAAATATGAGGCATTGAACCAATGTTTGCTTAATGTTGAGCCAGCGTTGCAAACTGTGCACTGGCATTAATACAACACTAGCTCGATGTTTCGTGATTTCCTGGCAACCTGTCCATTTATTAAATTCACACACCAAACATGAGATGTTGGCCCAATGATGGGTAATGCTGGGCAGGCGTAGCAGACAGTGGAACAACATTAGGTGAGCATTGGGTGTTCTGGATGCTTTAAACCAGCTACTTTTACACACTTTGAGAACCGGGTCTCTGTCTGAGTGTATTGAACATACAAATTACACACAGAAATAAATAGTTGATGCTATAGATTATTATGATTTATTATGCTATAGATTATTGTGATTTTGAAATTAATAGAACAAGACACTGAAACAATAAATGACGATCTGATTATGTTTACCAGCTTATTTTTAATGTGACGGAATTATTATATGGAAAAAATTACATTGCTTGGTAAACTGCTTATTGTATTCATTGTTTATCAGGGGATCCCATTTATCAGTACTCTACTGTCAGTTTCATCCCAGATTTTGCAAGGACCACTTTGGTTACATTTTTTTAATACATGTATATGTATATGAAACATAACTATGTTATTGAATAAAGAATTAAATACATAAAAGATACACATTAGGAAATTGATATTACTTAAAAACCCTGTAACTTAGAGGCAAGCCTTCATGAAGAGCGGGGATTGGAAAATGACTATCGGCTCTGGTGTGTTCTTTAAATTGTCTCCACATCCGCCACTCTTTGAAAAGGCTGACACCCCAGATGTTGTTACTTTGTGTCCTGAGCGGGATACTTTTATTGATGGTAGTATTTAATTCATCTGATGTTTTCGCAGATACATTGGAAAACCGTGAAGCATTGTCATGATTATCAGTTTCAATAGAAGGGTTGTTAAATTCATCCCTGTTGAAATCGACTATTTAATCTTGTGACGGAAATAAATCCAGTTGAGAAACCGTGCATTCTCCGTCCATGGTTACGAGCATTGTGACTGTTTCTAAGGTTTTGCTAGATTTCTGAAAAAGTGACCGGTAGACTAAATATCGACCCTATGTTATTTTAATGTTGGCCGAACGTCGCAGCCGGTGGCTCAATATGAAATATAAACCCGAAGTCAACGTGTACCTTCATCAGTGTTCATCACGCTCATTATACCCAGCAAAAACGAAACGTTGAACCAATATTGGGTTAATGCTGGGCCAGCATCGTAGAAAATGGGCCAACCATAGACAGGACTAACGTCACTGCTTGATGGGTACCTGTGATCTCAAGGTACCGGTATGTCTGGTGGCCGTCTAGGCATATTCAAATCAAAAACAAAGGACAGCTCCACCTGCAAGCTGCAAGCCAGTTATTGCCCATCCTCCTGGCAGCAAGTCTTGACACAGCGAGGCCGTCAGGCCAAGCCTTGCTGAATTAGCCATACCATCCACCTATTGGGGTAGGGAAGGAGATTTAGATATTGAATATTCATTATTTTTTCAAAAAATGTCCTTTTAATGTTGGCCCGCTGTCTGCGACGTTGGCTCACCATTAATTCAACCCTCATGCACGATGCGGTGAGATGTGGTAGTCTGTGTCTGAGACGTTTCCGGTGAGCTACTCGGCCAGCAGACATGTGTTGTTTAATGTAGGGCCGGTGTCGTAGACAGTGGCCCCACATTAAAACAACACTCATGCCAGAGGTCAAACTTGGGTCAAACAGAAAAAATATTTTTTGAAAGTCCCCACTCCAATAGGCGGATTCAACCCTGTTTCAGCAAGGTCGGTCTACGACCTCAGGAATAGCCAGCCTTGCAGAGGAAGATGGTTATTGCCCGGCCCGCGTCATTGTTCTCGTACAAGGCTCAGGCCGTACATAAGCAATAACTACTGCCTGGTAGCCTAGACACAATGTATACCTACCCACCCAATACCGTTTCAATGTTGGGAGGCCAGCGTCGCAGCCCATTGCTGGTTCAATGCCGTCAATCGTATTCAACGTTGGCCCAACATTCAAACATATTTGGGTGATTATCCGTGTTGGCTCTGACTGCCATAGTGACGTGACACTTTATCCCCAAAAGGCCACTACCCAGATAATACGATACATTGGCCCAATTGTGAAATAATGTTGGGCCACCGTCTGCGACGCTGGGTCAACATTATTCCAACCAAAACCCTTGAAGCTCTTATTATAGACTTAACCACAAATATAATTGCGAATAATATTATTTCTTAACACTTGTTAAGGACAAAAGTACTTAAGCTAAGGACCTGAAACGTTATATTGCACTTGTTCATAAGGACTGGTGTACAGAAATATCAACCGTTTCCCGCACACATCACCCCTGTTTCCCCTAAATATGACACAAACTCAGGCAAAACAAACTTAATAGTACAGGCCTCCGACCGGTCCTAATAAAACAGAAAATAATATGTATATTATCCACCTGGTAATAGTAGGTATGTTTAATTTTATTTTGTATATCTGTTTTTTTTTATATATCAACCACTAACAGTCAAAGTGTTGTACACGCCTTTTATTTGAGTGATGCCCACAACACTTTGGTTGCTAGAAGCCTAAATAATTTTTCGAAATGACAAAAAAATTCAGTGGCACAGACTGCTGATCACCAGATGGCGACACAGACTCTCACAGTCCTCCACATTGAAATGTCAACACTGTCAACGGAGGAAATTTAAGTTGGTTACAAGATACCGCGAGCTTCCATGTTTTGAAATGTTATTTTATCAGGGGTATGGAGTCTCTGTGACCATTTGTTTGTGAGTTTTAATTCTATTAAAATGTCTGATTTGTCTTGATCTGTATCAGAATTCGAGAGCCGATACCGGTCTTCTCTACACTATCAATACATTCATCTGTCACACCCCCTGGACATTAAGACATGTGGTTGGTTATTGATATAATTCTGTGAAACTCAATGACCTCGAACCCCTTTGTTTTCACCGAGCTGGCTAATACAATGAAGTATGGGGGAGGGTTCTTATATAACCTTGTTTTCACCGAGTGACGTCACTGCGTTTCACAGAATGAAGTATGGGGGAGGGGGTGCTATATAACATTATTTTCATCGAGTGACGTCACTGCGTTCCACAGATATTGGTCGTATGTATAGATGTATATCAGCCGCCAATGTTTCGTGAACACATATATATAGTGTGAAACTAAATACATTGTAGGGCATGATACTTAAGCCTATCATACACTATATAACATGCTACGTAACATGTTACATAAAGTGTGTTGCGAACATCATAACATGTTATGAAAACGGTGTTACGGAATACGTTAAGCAGCATGTTATATAGTGTATGACCGTATGCGTGAGATAAAAAACATATTTTCTGTGAAACGAAGTGACGTCACCGGAAACACTACTCGGTGAAATATATGTTATATAAGTCCCCCTCTCCCCATACTTCATTGTATCAGATTGTTAGGTGACAATATTGCAGGTCAAGGCTGTTGAGTTTCGCAGAAATTAAAATGAAAATAAATCTAAAAAATTCCGGTTGTTACTGGGGGTCCCCATATGGAGCCTCACATACATATGAAGGTCACTATGTCACTAAAACAAACAAGAGACGTTCTCCCAAAGTTGGTTTAATGTCTACGACGTTGGCCCTACATTAAACCAACATTGGGTGCACGTCTCGTATTTGCTTGGGTGATTCTGGTGTACTAAGGTGTGGGACCTTTGTCACCATGATTTATGCTGTCAAGGTTTCAAGCTAGCCGTGTCGTCCTCTCCGAGGCCGTGGATTTATGTATTTACTTTACCCGAAAAATTCAAGATGGCGGTGACCGGGAGCGATCTCGACCCAAGGTCCGAAAAATGTCCATAACTTGTGAATGACTGTGCAACCTTTGAGCTGAGCATACCGGCATAGAACTGAAATGTTACTGATTCTAAAAAAAACTATTTTCGACCTGATTATTCCCCGATATATTCAGATATGACAGTCCAAGGAAATGTCCCACAATTTTGTACGCGGTCAATCTGTGGCTGAAACCTGTTTCAGCCACTGGGGCTAGTTTCAAACCACACACCCCAGCAAACACACAGGACGTTGGCTCCATATTTAACGCTGGTCCAATATTAAAACAACATTGGCCCAACGTCTCGTGCTTGCTGGAACATACTATATCTTGTACATGATAAATTATAATGTAAATGGGTGATTCTACACTCAAGGAGGAATATGTGGATTTTTTTCAAAAAATAAAAGATAAGATAAGATTTATTCACAGTCGCAAGTGTAAAACATTGGCAAACAACAGCTATTTCAGCGACTAAATGTTATTTAACTCCCCCTCTCCCATACTATATCTCCATGAAAAGGTAGCTCAAGCAATATTTTTCACTGTTTTATGTGGGGATATTAACTCTATTGTTATGTTATATATTTGGCTACCCTTAACTTAGGGGGCCGCCATTAGATTCCCAGGGGGGGGGGGGGCAGGAAATTTTTGAAATAAATAATTTCGGGCGGACTCTGCGTGAAATAAATAATTTACTTCAAGAACTGTTCCATATAAACATGTAACAAAATGTAAAATAAATAATTTGCCAGCGACAAATACTCCTGCCCCCCTAAGAATCTAATGGTGGCCCCCTTACAGACTTTTTTTAAATATCCAATAAACATGATGCGTAAGAGAGTTGTTCGGGGCATGTCAACTCCGTCACAACTCGGCTGAGTGTATTATAACTTACATTTGCTTCACAGGATCTCACAGAAGGTCAGTAGAAAATATGCATAATTGAAAATATGCTCTAATCAACAGCTTTTAATGAGTAGCTTGGTACATTTTGTATCATAACCGTGTTTTATCGGTGACACAGAATTGATGGATCGTGATGGAGTTGACACATTCACAGGAATACGCAATACAAGCTCCATCACGTGATTGAGTTGACTGGCCACATGCAGTCGTTGTTTTTCTACTCTCAACTAGGGCCCAGGGCCATCTTATAACCTGAGAACTACTTTCGAATCGATATTTTACTACGCCATCAATTCCAAAGTGTGTGGCCTAGGGCCATCCAAAATAGGTGTACTTAAACTTTAGTAAACCATGCTTAGATGGCCCCAGGCCACACAACTGATACGTAGATGGTCCCACACTTCAAATAGATGACCCATACCAGGCCACACACTTTAACTAGATGGCCACAGGCCCCTCACTTCAAGTTGATGGCTCATGCCACACACTTGCAATAGATGGCCCCAGGCCACACGCTTTAAGTTGATGGCCCCAGGCCACACACTTTGTGTTATTGAGGCCTATGCTAAAACTGTGTGGTCTGGGAGCATATCTAATAAAGTGTATGGCCTAGGGCCATCAACTAAAAGTGTATGGCCTGGGGCCATCAACGTAAAGTGTGTGGCCTGGGGCCATCAACGTAAAGTGTGTGGCCTGGGGCCATTAACGTAAAGTGTGTGGCCTGGGGCCATCAACTTAAAAAGTGTGTGGCTGCAGGCTGCATACTAAGGTAAAGTATATGGTCTGGGGCCATCTATTTAAAGTGTGTGGCCTGGGGCAATCTACTCAAAGTGTGTGGTCTGGGGGCATATCTCCTAAAGTGTGTGGCCTGGGCCATCAACTGAAAGTGTGTGGCCTGGAACCATCAATCTAAAGTGTGTGGCCTGGGGCCATCAAGCTAAAGTGTGTGGCTCGGGGCCATCAACTTAAAAAGTGTGTGGCTGCAGGCCGCATATACTAAGTTAAGGTATATGGCATGGGGCCATCTATTTAAAGTGTGTGGCCTGGGGCCATACACGTATCAGGTGTGTGGCCTGTAGCCATCTATTTGAATAATGTGATCTGATTTGAGCGACGTCATGACATCCCAGTTAACACAATACATCTGTAATCACATTTATACAACGCCGCCCCAACATTGTATAATTGTTATACAAATATGTTGTGTTTACTGGGATTTATGTGGCAAAAAGGTTACGAGAAGGGGTGGTAACGTGATCTGTTGCAATCCGCGTGAAGATGTAGTCCCAAGCACAGAAATGTATGGCCCTGGGCCCTAGTTGAGAGTAAGTTAACAACAGCTGCCCATCGCATAACGTAACGGAGCTGACATTTGTGCAAAATCCAGTGCTCATGGTACTAGAACAATCAACCTATTATTGGCTTTCATACACTCTAGACCTAAATGTATTCAATGTTACAAATGATTGACTTATTTGCTATACATATTTTCTCTCTACAGGTTTAGGGAGTTGACAGTGTGCTACTATAACATCAGTAAAGCCCGAACATGATCACATTTTTGTAAAAGCATAACAAAATTAACAGCCTTGCCTTGCCTTGTGACATTTTTTTTCTATTACGACTTGCAAAATATATTGTGTGATAAAGTGAAAAGTTGCCCCATGTGCTATTTCTGCTAATTTGGATTATATGGCCAGCTATTGTATGAATACTTAAACTAATGTTAATATAGATGTCTGTAATATTACCTCTTTTAGTGTAGAATCAGCCAAATGGGGGTTTAATTACGCTTGTCACACTTGGCAGATAAGAGCGGCTCATTGTGGCTATACCAAATAGGGTAGATGCTACTCTCTTTGCCTTCCATAACCCTTTCAAGCCTGAATTTACCATTGTAATCTCCATCCACTACAAGCCGCAAATTCAATATAAGATGACTTATATTAGTAGGTGGCAAAGTTTATATTAATACGGTCCCATGATAATTTTCGTTCTAAAGCCCCTAAGTGTAGGGAATTTTACTTATTCTTCATAGTTGAATGTTAACGTAATGTTAAATGGCGAACAAATAGAAATAAAAATAAACAATTCTGCAGCACCAAGGGTTAACCTTGTGCCAAGGTCGCAGAAGGCGGATTTAAACGGGGGTTGTTTTGTAGTGCAACGAACCATTGGCAACGCTGCACAATTTGAGCAGTTTCGAGGTCAAAGTATGCAGATGTGTAAAATATCTTTGTCAAGTTTACTAGAATGACAGAACAGTAAAATTAAAACAAGATGTACAATACTCTGAACTATCGCAAGCTTCTTGGTTATATTTTTATCACAAAACGTTATTTACAGTTAATTTGTTTTGCTAAATTGGAGTTTAAGTACCGGAGATGGGCGCTTGCGGCCATCTTGGATTTTGCCGTTTCAACAGAGTGCCACACAGGATTCACTCAAAATTTATACCCCAAAATGACTAGTGTAAAAATTTCAACTTCTTTCACGAAAGTTTATTCCACATATTTTTGGTTCATTAATCACTCCATTCAGTTCAAATGTTCTTGGGTCACTGCTGCCTGCTCCACTTAGTCTAAATGTGAATCTTTGACAGAGTGATATCATGAACAGGAAGAGATACCTTCGCGCAAAGGCTTCTCCTGGACATGTTCTTGGACCTCCTCCAAATAAGATTATTTGCTGCATCTTGGGATGATCGCTGGGCAGAAGCTGTCCGTCATCAGTTAAGAATCTCTCTGGTTTGTAGACAAACGGATCTTCCCAAAATTCTGGATCGTGATGAATATTCCAAGAATTGATAAAGATATTCGTTCCTTTCGGAATTGTGTAGCCGTCTAATGTAGTATCACATACAGCTTTGTGGGGTAATAAAAGTGGGACAATCGAGGAGTATCTCAGGATTTCTAGCAGAGCTGCTCTTGTATATGGCAGTTGTGGAAAGTACTGCACACCTGGAAGGTTATTCCCAATGACGTTAGTGATTTCACTTTGAATTCTTTCTTGTATGTGTATATGTTCTGCCAGTGCTAGAACCACTACGTGCATCATTGTGGATGTGGTGGTCACTGAAGCTGCTAGTAACACAGCCATTGTTCCTTTGGTAAAGTCATCTGTCATCTCCACGTTCTTCCCGTTTGCCGCCTGCTTCAAGACAAAATGCATGGCAGAATTGACATCACTCTCCATTGTCGCCAGTATACGTGGCTTATGTAGAGTGTAGATGGCGTCTGCCATGTCAAATCCGGCGCTGATGTTTTTCCATGCTTTGTTACCTAAATATCTGAGCCATGGCATTAAATCTAGCATAATGCCATGACTGTCAGAACCTAGCGCGTTTACCATGTGATGTTCCAAGTCCATCACTTGACTTACCTCTGTGCTGTATGGGTCTACATGTTGTCCGACAATGCCCTTTAACAAGAGACGACATACATATCTACAAATATCATTCCTACAGCTAGACAGTCCAGAGTCACTTGTACCGTTATCCGACCAATGATCCAACAAATCCCTCACCATCTCCTGGTTTACACACTCTATCTGCTTACTACTATCTCCAGAAAGAGACATTGCTCTGGCGACAACATCATTCATCAAGGCAGCCTTTCTATCTTCGAAATCTCCAAACAGATAAAGATGTCCACTGGAGATTGCTTTAGAGAACCTGTAGGATTCGGGTCTTCCTGAGAATTCCCGACCTTTATTAACACATACCTCACGAGCCAGATCATAGGTGTTAACCACTACCCAGTGGTCAGTGAGTAGCTTCATCTTGTAGATGGGTCCATGGTGATGGGCCATCTCAGTCAGTGAGAAGTGAGGTGTTTTGAGATTCAGCTGATGAGCGTTACCAATGATGGGTAAACCACTGGGTCCAGGAAGACGACAGTCTGGAGCCTTAGTCTTCTCTTTCAGCGCACGACTCAGCTTCCATAATATTACCACCAAAAACACTGTACATATGATAATCCAAGCCATTTGAGACCGATGATGCGCCGGTGACCAGACGTGTTGTGGACGCCGATGACCTCAAGTGTTGTGAACGTAAGCTGACAGGTAGCGCCACTGAGAACACGCATGCTTTCACGATATCTTAAACTCCTTTCGCAACACTATTGTTCAGTCAGCCTTGAAGTTACATTGAGTTATAAATAGGTGAACCACGTACAGGTGTAAGTTATCGAATTAAAATTTCAGCCGCTTGAAGTTGTGTCTCGCTACCGCGATCCACAACTTCAAGTCGGTGAAAATCACTCATATGTGTTTAATTTTTTTTACATTGAGTTATAAATAGGTGGACCGTACACGTGTAAGTAATCGAATTTAACTTTCAGCCGCTTGAAGTCGGTGAAAATCACTCATATTTGTTTAATTTGTGACCAGATATTTCCCAATCTTGATATTTAAACACACATTTCGTTCCCAATGATAGTGATTTATTCGACTAATAAAGCAAATTGTAAACGATTACGGTCGTGAATCATGTGAATAGAGGTGGACACAAAAATAACAGGGGAATGGAAGGGTTACATCGACACAAAAACGCCTCAGAATTGTTCCTTTCCACGAGGGCGGGGCCCTAGGGTAGTGGTTAGCACCGCTGCCTTTCACGTTCGGGGTTCGGTTCCCGGTCTCGGCGGTTTGAAAGAAACAAAAAATGTTTCTTCCCCATCCACGTGTGAAAGTCAGTATTGTGGGGAGCCTCCGTGACCGAGAGGTAGCGTGCTCGGCCTCAGACCGCCAGGGCTTGAATTTCGAATCCTGTGTCTGGAGGACAGTGTCATCTCAATCATCTCACCATCCTCAGGAGGTTCTCCTGCCCCAGTTTAGCCTATATGTGCACAAAGGTGGCCTGAAGCCCGATTCATTTTATTTCATTTCCTTTCCATGAACTCATACTCGACACGGTCTGTTTGCTACTAACGGTTGTAACCTAGTAAACAAACCATGTTGGATTAATGTTGGGCCAGCGTCGTAGACGGTGGGTTAACATTAAAACAGCATTTGTTCATTTTATGTGTTTGCTGGGTTGTGGTGATAGACCCCTGAGCACTCCCAGGTCATCACCATGCAAACACGACACGTGAATTATATGCTGGTTTAATGTTGGGCCAACGTCGTAGACGGAGAACCAACATTGAAACGGACATCAAGTACCCAGAAAACCGTACTCTGATCAGATGTTAAAACACACCACTACATTATTTTCTTTGTCCGACCAAGACATTCTAAGCCGGGAATGGAGAGTTATTGTTCATCAAGTACAGAACAATTATCATGGTAGGCCTATGGTACTATAATCAGTCAGGTGTCATTATGAGGGATTATTATTATGGTCGGATGTGTTTAAAGTCAGTTAAAACCCTCGGAGCTCTACATTCTTAGCTATGAAAATGGCCTCGGCCTCGGCCCTTTTCACAGATAAAATGTACAGCTCATCGGGTTTTATTCTATACGTAATTTAATGTTCTTTACGTTGTGCAGAATGCGACACAAAGCAATATTCACCCACTCACTCCCACCCAGCATACAAGCGACGCTCATCCAATCTTAGTTCAATGTTGGCCCACTGTCTGCGGCGCTAGCCCCCAACATTGAATGAATTTAACAGCAATCCTCTTCTTTTTATATTACAAATGCACGAACCTGGAAATTAAATGGCGTAGCTATTTTTTTTAATAAGTAAAGTTAAGAGAAACGTCAGGGTATTGTTTCTTTTGAAACAACAAGCTAAACTATACATTTTTAAAGAAACACTGTTTGGCCACAACTTGGCTTTCACATAACAAAATACACTTTCTCAATACGATTTAACTCCCATCCACTATATACACAATATTTCAAACAATACCACACTTTTCAACACTTGGCAAAGTTTAAATTGCAATTTCATTTTCGGTGCCGATTCGGCTGGATCTTGCTAAGGGGGCCACCATTTATCCCCAGGGGGGGGGGGGCTGGAGTATTTTTTGAAATAAATATATTAAGAATGAATTTTCTTGAAATAAATAATTATCTGAAAGACCTGCTGTACATAAATATTTTATGGCCCTTGAAAATTTGTTTGCGTCGCTTCGCTCGCTCGCATCATTAAATGACACTTAAATTTGTCAAGCCTCGCTTCGCTCGTCTTCTTAACCCCCATATCAATACTAAGTCTAGTTAGGGATCCAATTTTGTAGACGTAATTTAAATATTTTGCTTGAGACAGAGTGTGAAATTAATAAAACATTGCAGACAGGAAGTGAAATAAATAATTTATCCAGTTCAAAAACTCCGCTTTCCGCTGATAAATACACATGCTTGACTTTTCCATTCACCAGTTAAATGACATATTATGGGGTCTGTAATTGTTCTTGTCATCGACCACATATAGTTGTTGATATCATACGAATACTAAGAACATGGTGAAGGAGAACTGTTCTAATCAAATAAGTCAGTTTGGGAGATGTACATGTTTCAAAACGAGAAATATTTTTTGCATTTGAAGCTGGAAATTGCGTCAGAAATTCCAGCTTCAAAAGAAAGAAAAATGCGGCCAAAAACTACCGTAGCACAAACGTTAAATAGTAAATTCCAAAGGTGGTGCGGGTCAAAGATAAAGGGGTATAGACAAACATTTTGAAAAAAAATGAAGTTAACTAGTCAATTTTTAATTTTTTTTTTAAATGAAAAAAAAATAGAAAAATTTTCATCCACAGCGAGAAAAATTATAAAATCGATGAAAATTTCAATTATATATATTTGCGGGAGAAGGGTGAAGTGATATAAGTAATAGTAACAGTTATTAGCATTAGACATTACAGTCTGTGAGCATACAATACAAAAATAATAATAATAATAAAACAATGTTGTATGTGCAAACGAAGTACCCGTTCAGAAGACGACAGGTATTAAAACTACAAATATATAGAACAGCCCGTTCTATATACTTGTGAGAATTGAAGAAAAAAACAGAATAGTAATTATCAGGAGGATAACATTTAAAAATAATAAATTACACAAAATATAGAGGGCTCACTAAAAACAAAAAAATAATTAGTTTTCTCACTATTTGGTCCATGGCTCAATGTAAATAAAGTTGATAGTTTAAATGTGTTTGGCCGAGTTATAAAGTGTTTGGGTAAAATATGTCTAAATCTGTCAGATATCGTACATTCAAATCTACAATGGTATTCGTCGCCAAGAACGTCACAGGTAGTACATAAACGTACATTATACACTAACCTGTTTCTCCCTCTACTTAATAAAACATTGGGAAGGCTGTGGTTTTTTGTACGAAAAGTGCAATTCTGTGTTTAAGTGGCATAGTTCTATTTTAATACTCAAAAAAAAAAACGATACATGCAAATTCTTATACATTACGATTATCATATAAGAGTTGCCTTGTACAATACATTGTGCAATACATAAAACGCTTGTTTCGACAGTAGACATTACCGTTAACAATTTTTACTCAATATTTTAAAATTCTAAAGGAGGAGGGAAAATACGTGCTGGCCTTCTCGCGATAAGGCGCATGGCATTCATCACAAAAAAAAAACATTTGACAACATTTTTGAGCTTACTAACTGGCAGTTGGTTTTGTGTGGTAACTTTAGAAGGGTTAAAAAAACTTTCACCTCGTAACCTACATACCTTAGTCAGCCAGCGGACCAGGTTACGCTTCCACAAAGCCTTAAGGTATGTAGGTGAACGGTTTTTTAACCCTTGTGAATTATATATATATAACGACGTATACATTCGGATAAAAAATGGGCATACGTATCGGGTGAATGTAAAAATATAATGTGTAAATATACAATGTCTAAAGGAGGATTTTGTCACTAGGATTAGTAAAATATGCTGATATAATGATAGTATATCTGTTGGCAGCTGATAATGTGCTTTTTCTAAACACCATGGAATTCGGTCACTCACCTAAAAAGTAGGTTATGAGGTGAAAACATTGAAACCCCTGATATTTTCTAATAGCTTATAAATAACCAGGTAGAAATCCAGATAACGAAACAGTACATTAACGAGCCAGAATTGTTGAGAATTGATTTGAAAGAGTAAATATTATCATGATTCCTCCGATCATTTTGCTGGCACTGCAATATTTCTTTTCATAGGAAAGAAATATCGTTTACTTGACATATGTTGTTTTAATCTGAAACGCGTTCTTCGGTACTTATAGCGTTGTTTGTGTAAAAGCAGGTGATGCGTGACTGAGGTCACAACACACAAAATCGTTGAATAGATGGGTGGCCTCCATGCTAGCGACCTTGTGGTCTTAATGGAGGTCTCCTAATTCACCCTGTAAATTGTTTCATTCATCTAATATTTACTTATTTTCATGGTTAAATAAACACTTCTTCTTCTTGTTCTGTTAGATCAGCGTCGTAGACGGTGGGCCAACATTAAACAAGCATTGATTTAACGTCCTGCCTCGGCCAACAGACACTCTTTACCTGCCGGGAATCTCGCTTAACTGGTAAATGCGCAACACGAAAATTTAAAAAAAACTTTCGCAATTTTAGTCTATGGACATGTTTACATCATATGGTTATATTAAGAATCCAAAATAAAAATACTGATTTTTTATGTTTTTAGCCTGATTGTGTCGCTTTAACTTGTCTAAGAACTGACAAATTTGAGCAGGATGCCAGAAAAACTTTGAAGTTGTCGCTCCCACAAGGGAAAATTATTGACATAAAATGTGAACAAGAGCGCACTCGACAATAGCCCGCCACCAGAATTGAAATGAAGTTATTGTGCCCACAAGGTCAAATTATAGACGTAAAATGCCTAACATACATAACATATTTGAACAGGATACATGAGAACACTTTCCAAGTTATCATCACGACCACAAGGTGAAATTATTGACGTAAAATGCGAAAAAATCGCAATATATCGGCCTTTTTGAATTTTTGTTTAGCCATTACTCAACTTGTCCAAGAGCTGGTCATTTGCAGCATGCATAACAAATTTGGGAAGAGTACATCAGAAACTTTTCAAGTTATCTTGCCCACAAACAAATGTTAACGCCGCGGCCAATGCCGATGACGCCGAACTTCAATTGCAATAGCCCAACTTTTTTACGTGAAATTAAAAGGCAGGCTAAAATTCACAATAAATCAGCCCTTTTTTAATTTTTTTTTAGAAATTTTTCACCTTTTCTGAGAACTGGTTATGAGCAACAGGATACATAGAAAACTTTTGAAGTTATCGCGCCCACAAATTAAGATAATTACTTAAAAATGTGAAAAATCACAATAAATCGGCCATTTTTCTTATTTCAGCCATTATTGAACTTGTTCGAGAACTGGTTTCTAGCAAAATGCATAACAATTTTGAGAAGGATACATTCAAGTTATTGTGCCCAGAAGGCAATGTTAATGCCAACACACTATTTTAATTAAAAGGCGGGCTAAAAATGACCGCAAGTACCATTTACAATATAATTTTATTGAAAAATTTTCAGGGCATAACCTGCTCAGAAGCCGCACATTTTCTTCAGTGTTTCTGATCTGTCGTCATGTCGTCAGATTTGACGACAAGCTTCCCCCTCTGACAAAAAAACATTCCATTCTGACGACAATGATATATATCAAGAAAAAAAATAATGAAAAATAAGTTTTTTCAAAGCTTGACATGTACCTTTATATATCATTAGAAGACACCTAAAGCCGAGTCTATCTCTCCCCGACCCCTAACCTCAACAATGACACCATGGGAGTAATAATGCAGTGACAGTCGACACTGTCATATGGTGAAGTCTTAAGAATTAAAGCGCACTAACAATATCATGGCACTATCATATAATGACATTTATGATGATGTCATAAGTTATGATTGCATGACACTATTGTATGATGACGTCATGAGAGTAATAACGCATTCGCAACAATATGATGAAGTCATGAGAAGTGACACTATATTATGGTGAAACCATGAGTAATAACACAGTAACACTAGTCTTATATGCCAAGGCGTCAAAAATTAATATTGTATAAGACTATCATAGTCATATATACATTTTTTATGCAGGTATACGCAGGTATGTTGATATGTCATCATAGTTATGACATCTAAAACACAAACTCAAGATTTGGTTATAGATAATGTTATATGTAATTGTGTTCCTAATTGAGTCAAATCAAGTTTTTTTTAATTTAAAAACTGGGGAGAACTGGGCCACTGCATGGTGGCCCAGTTCTACCAAAGAGTCGATTTTGAAGACGGTAGCCATTTTAGAAAACAAGGCAAGCTGATTATAGATTTAGTATCTTGTGCAGGGTTTTATCATATATACACCACCCTCAACTTGTAAATGTAACTTGTAAATGTAACTGGGCCACCCAGGAAGAAGTGGGCCACTGCACGGTGGCCCAGTGCTACCCAAGGGTCGATTTTGAAGACGGTAGCCATTTTGGAAAACAAGGCAAGCATATTATAGATTTAGTATCTCAGGGTTTTATCATATATACACCACCCTCAACTTGTAAATGTAACTTTTTGGGTAACAGAAAAACACAATGTGTTCTCGCATAGGCCTACAGTCCTGAATTATAAGCTACCTGTCCTTGCAATGGGCATTGGCAAGGTTAGTGGAAAACGGGGTTAAAAAAAAACTAGGCTGTCTTGTCATCAGCTGCCTACTGTGACGTCACAGTGGCATGGCCCAACTCTCCACATGGCCCACTTCTCTCCACTCTCCCTCATTATAAAGGTCTGATGAAAAAAATGTGAAATTTCGAACATTAGGAGATATCCACATGTCTTGTCAATTTGCTGGCGGCCATCTTGGATTTAGTCGTAGATATCACATTCCAGGATTTGTAAATAACAATACACACCCAAATCGTGTTTGTGATGTGAAATTTAAGAAAATCATGTTAAATATTACATGTTTATGAATGTTAGGCAGGTTAGGCAGTGTTTCTGATCTGTCGTCATGTCGTCAGAATTGACGACAAGCTTCCCCCTCTGACAAAAAGACATTCCATTCTGACGACAATGATATATATCAAGAAAAAAAATAATGAAAATAAGTTTTTTCAAAGCTTGAAATGTACCTTTACATATCATTAGAAGACACCTAAAGCCTTCCCTGAAACAAAAATGGGCAAGCCCCCGGACCCCCCTGGAGTTGCGATTGCCTTCGGCGGCTTTTCGCCAGAAGCCGCGCCTGTGTGCTGACTCCAACACCAGGTTTGTAGTCAGAATCTTCATATTGTCTGACTCCAACTTTTTTCAGAGCCAGAAACACTGATTCTTCAATCGATATGGTCTAGCTCTCTGGTATGATTTTCCAGATATTGCACATATCATAGTCAATAATGGCAGCAAAACTCAATTTTCAAAGCATATGTCCTTTCTGAAGCTGCACATTCTGTTTTATAATAATGATCAATTTTTTTTAATAGTCATCAGGCACGGTTCTCCAGATATTACACATATTAAAGCCAACAGAAATCACAAATACGCCATTTAAAATTTTATCGAGGTGAAATTTTTCAGGGCCTACTCCCGCCCGAAACCACACATTTTATTCTATAGTAATGGGCTAACTACCTGGTACGGTTTTCCAGATATTACACATTTTGAAGTGGATAATTGCCTCATGTCAGCCATTTTTAATTTAATGGAGTTCAATTTTTTCCACGAAACCGCAACTTATGTTCAATGATGATGGTCTAGGAATCTGGCACGATATTATTAAACATAATAAGGTCAAACGTGGCCATAAGTTGGCCATTTGAATTTGATCAAACTCAAATTTGTCATGGTATATCCATACCTGAAACTGCTCATTTTGTTTATTACTTAATGGTTTAGCTATCTGACCCAGTTTTCCAGATATTACACATATTAAAAAATAGCCATCAATTGATGGCAGGACCCCTCAGCCGTAGGCTCTGTCCATCAACATCAAGAAATATAAATTTAAGCACATGTGGCTCCAAGGTAAAAAAATGAAGTTATCACACTTACAAGCCATTTTGGTGACCTTGAAATTAGGTCAAGGAATGTTGAACTTGACCTTCAGATTAGTGCCATGTATACGAGGTGAAAAAATGAAGCCCCCAAGTCAAGGCGTTTACAAGCCATTTTGGTTTCCGTGCCCTGGTGACCTTGAAATTAGGTCAAGTTCATTATATGTCGAACTTGACCTTCAGATTAGTGGCATGCACATGAGGTTCTACGTCAAGGCGTTATGAAGTTATAGCGCTTACAAGCCGTTTTGGTTCCCGTGACTAGGTGACCTTGAAATTAGGTCAAGGTCACTGAATGTCGAGCTTGACCTGCAGGTTAGTGTCATGTACATAATGGTGAAAAAAATAAGGTTCCAAGTCAAGGCTTTATGAAATGGCGCTTACAAGTCATTTTGGTTTCCGTGACTTGGTGACCTGGAAATTAAGTCAAGGTCACTGAATGTCGAACTTGACCTTCAGATTAGGGTCACACATGAGGTAAAAAAATGAAGGGCCTAAGTCAAGACGTTATGAAGTTATTGCGCTTACAAATCATTTTGGTTCCTGTGACTTTTGGTGACATTGAAATTAGGTCAAGGTCACACATGAGATGGAAAAATGAAGGCCCAAGTGAAGGCGCTATAAAATTATCGCGCCTACAAGCCATTTTGGTTTCCGTGACCTTGAAATTAGGTCAAGGTCATTGAATGTCGAGCTTAACCTTCAGATTCGTGTCATACACATGAGGTAAAAAAATAAAGGCCCCAAGTGGAGGCGTTATAAAATTAACCCGCTACAAGCCATTTTGGTTTCCGTGATTATTTAATTAATTAATTAAGGTCCCAAGTCAAGGCGTTATGGCGTTATAGCGCTTACAAGCATCTGCACCGCCCGCCGGCCCGACCGCCTCTGGTGATCACTATACTCCACAGCTTTAATGGCTGAGGGGTAAAAAATAATCAGCCATTTTGGGTCGCCCTGACCTAGCTACTATCTGAATCTTGTCCAATTTCGAACTCATCCGAGCTATTAGTGAAATGGATAAATGGAAATGGACAGGAAGGTCGATTGTGGAATTAGTCAAGCTTTAGTCATGATGAACCTGTATGTGAAGTTTATTGTGCATTCCAGTTACACAAAACAAGTTATAGGCTAAAAGTGTAAGACAGACGGACGGGCGGACAGATGGACCAATGCGCCTGGTGACAATAATAGGCATCCGCCAAAATGTTGGCTGAGGCCTAAAAACTAGATGCCCAGTAATCGGGCGAATAAATCGACTGATTCATAAACAGAAATGGTAGATTAAAATAGAAATAAAAGGATTTATATTCAGACTAACTGATTGGAGGGACAAGCTCACAACCCGTATCAATGTTCAAAGAAGTGTAGAAGTCAAGCTTGACATGTGTCGATGAGAATTTGACTTTGACATTATACTCCAGCAGCACCTCCTATGTGGAGTATCAGGCTGGAGGGGGGAAAGGGCTGGTAGACTTAGTCAACCAGCTGACTCTTGAACGCTGCCACAGTTTTTGATTCTATGGCAGCTGCCGGAAGAGAATTCCAATCGGGGATAGCTCGATGCCAAAAAGAATTTTGTCCCAGTGTGGTGTTAGCTCTAAGATGTTTATAGGCCTGATTGTGCCCACCACGTGTTCTTCTGTCCGCTGGGATTAAACGGTCATTCATAGGAATTTCGACTAGCTCATTTAAAATTTTGAACATGCTTACAAGTCTAGAATTTTTACGTCTTGTTTTCAAGTCAGTCCAGCCCAGGTTCTGAAGGAGAGATGTCACACTGGCTGTTTGTCTATAATTTTGGGTGACAAATCTTGCTGCTGATCTTTGAATTTTTTCTAATTTATCAATATCTTTTTGTCTAAAGGGGTCCCAAACTGCTGAAGAGTATTCTAAGGATGATCTGACCAGGGAGAAATAGGCAGTCTCCCTTAGTTTAGGGGGACATGCCTTCAGGTTCCTCCGAAGGAAGCCCAGAGTGGAATTTGCTTTACTTGTAATTCTGTTATTGTGGGCCTCCCATTCCAGGGAGATTAAAACCAATATCAAACACTACGCCTAAACTACTACCCAGCAGACACAAGACATTGAATCAATGTTGGCCTAACGTTGGTCCACCGTCTACGACGGTGGACCAACGTTAAAACAACAATTCAACGTATTGTATTTGCCCGGTAGTCAAACTTGTCGGGGATATACTGTAAATCTTGTAATCTTCGCGTGTTCAATTTTTCGCGAATTTCTGATTTTGGGACTTTTCACGTAGTTTAGAATTTGTCCTCACGAAATTTGCAAAAATTAAAACCTTGCCAATATTACCATATCTACAGTAAATACATGAAAACACAACGAAGAAGCCTGTCAGTTACTCCCATGTTTACTGTAAAACTGTACATGCCGATGAATCGATGGTATATACAGGTATGACGACAGGATGACTAAAATGATACGATCAACATAAAAGTGAAATGCTGCAGATGCCAGACACTCAACCAATGCTGGTTCAGTGTTAGGCCAGAGTCGTAGACGCTGGCCCAACACAGAACCAGCACTGGCTCAATGTCTCGTGTCTGCTGAAATGCTGCAGATGCTATTATACCATTACTACAGCTATATAGACTGAACACAAGCTTACTTCTGATTAATGTTATAAAGCTTAAGGTTATCTACAAAAGTGACATTTAACGTCTGACTAATTAATAGGATAATTATTATGCAAAGAGGTTTCTAACAAGCAAATTAGTCTGAAATCACTTTACAAGCAATCTTTTTTCTGGATGTCGATTTTTAAAAATACAGAACTTAACTATGTTATAAAATAAAATTTTGTTTTGTTGTTACATTATGTCAAAAACATATTTTCCTAAAATTATTTTTTTCCAGAAGATATATATTTTAACAATACATGATTTCCTATATCAATATAGTCTATAATATAGTCTATATTTTATAGATTTGCTTTGCTGTTTGCTCTCATACAGTAGATAAATGAATAATAAAACCAAAAGATGAATTACGTGAATTACAAGATACCACTATGATTACAGTACCACGTGGACGGCGGATACAGTATGTCAGTAGATTATGTCAAGAAAAATATTTTCGGAAACACGATACATTTACAAAAATGCTATATTTTAACAGTACATGATTTCCCATATTAATATATAGCAAATAGATTTGCAGTTTGAATATCATACAGTAGATAAATGATTAATAAAAACAAATTATGACGTGAATTATAATATAACATTATAAGATATGATTCTGGTACCATGTGGACGGCGGCTACATGACAAAATAGATACATGTATATAAACAGCTCTCCATAAATCAATCATGTTCGAGTGAGAATAATTATTCAAGCAATAACATGTTCCCCAATACACTCCTTGTCATATTAAGTCATACAATCAATCCAATCAGCTGAGGCTCAGATCATATGGTCACACAGATTTTAAATTATTCCTAAAGTATACAGTGTTAAATGATTTTCTCGAATTAAAAGATAAAATTGCTACCTTCAGTCCCCTCTTTAAATAAAACAGACCTCATTAAAATTGATGTTGCAAACAATCTCTTTGTTTTTTCAGGTCATTTACGAATGTGTTATTAAATGCCTTATTACTCTCAGATCGGGTGGACTTTTCATAAAGTTTTTTAACCTGTTTTTATAATAAAAATGTTGTCAAATGTATCAAATAGAGCACAAGTTATAATTAATAGGAGGCTCTAGATTTCAACCATTCCGGTATTCTAAGTACTTTTAAAATATGTGGGGGTAATTTCAATTTCAAATGAGTAATGCAGGACTTAAATTGATAATTATAGATTGATTCTATGACAAAATATGACTTGCACCATGATATGACATACATATTCAGGTCAAAATACATACCAGTTATAAATCTATATTATTTTTGATGTGGCTAGGTACCGGGTAATGTTATTTAATAAGAACAGTGAAATGGACAGACAATTATACAGCAAGGTGTCATCTATTAGTTTACAATATTTGAAGTTTATATCACACAAGTAGGTATTATTGATAATCGAAGAATTAAATTTTAACCTCTAAAGCGCTGAATTAATTTTTAAAAAACATCGCAACCAAATGGGTTTTTTCAATTTGAAATCATTATAAATGTCTTCGTTAGCTCTTTCTGATTCATTTAAATACTTATGTTATGGGTCTACGACCATCATAAAAAATTTCACACTTACAGTGCTGGGATCGACTTTAGTCGTCAGAATCTGACGTCTACAGACGGCAGATTCTGACGTCTAAAGTCGATCCCCGCACTGTAAGTGTTAAAACATACATTTCACCCACTTCAAGTTGTCTCTCGCTACTGCAAATAACAACTTCAAATGAATAAAAATTACTTTGAAATTTGGGCCAAAACATATGCCACTCTAGCAAATTCATTTCTCATACAAGTAAATATGCCGAATACGTGATTAGCATTTTAAGGGGAAATGTAACCCAACAATAGAACCAGACAAACAAACTCAAGCAGGTGTGTATAAGTCAGCATGCCTACTTGTGCTTCTGTCAATGCTATTGTCTTTTCTATTGCAATGTTCATCAATTGGAAAAGAAATACAGGCATCATATATTATATATATTATGTATATATCTATAATATATGTATGAGGCTCCACTCACTCAAATTAACTGACTACAGGAATATATTGAATGATACAATTATGTTCAGTACTCCATTATTATATAAGGAATGATAGTTTACAAGATTAGTAACTAATATAATAATAAATCGCTAAATATAATTGTCCATTTGGAGGTAGCATCATATCACCACCCTAAGAATTAAAGGGTTGTATCTAACACTTATTAAAGTGGTCAAAACAACCCTTTAAATCTTAAGTTGCCAATATGAGCATAACACTAATAGCACCCAAGTGGACACAATGTGATTTTAATAACCACACAAAATAATAAGATAATATATAATGAATAAAATTAATAATGATAATTCTTGGTAAAATAATCCAAGTGACTAAGAATAAACACATGACAAACACAAAATGTAGAAGTGATGTTTCTACTAAAATTCTATCACTACTCTCATCTAGAACACACCTATATGCTGTCACTGATGGTCACTCCCAAATTATAGATGTATTTAAAGCATGGAAATACATAATTCATAAACCATTAACTAAATTGAATTTAGTAATAAAAAAAGGACTTTATGTGCACAATTAAAATGATGAATTAATTATGCATGGTGCTATCCCAGCAAACACGGGGCATCCACCCAATGCTGTTTCATTTGGGTAAATGCCCCGTGTTTGCTGGGATTATCATGTCATCTTTTTATGACATAAGAAATAATATTAACCCTTGAAGTTCCAATCACGTCCAGAGTCGTTTTCAGCCTTTCATTTTTCAAACAAGAAAATTTAGGAGAGAGTAGCATCAAATCTAATAAATTGTTAGATATTTTGATAAAAATTCTACACACGGGAAGTAATTCAAGCCAACTTGAAATGGTGGGAGGCGGTAGCGTCACAAAACTTCAAGTGGGTAGCAAATTAGATGCTATGACTTTACCAGATTAAGGGTTTAGTCAGTCAACTTGATCTTAACGCTTTCAAGTCTAATCATAATGACAAGTGATAAATAGATATTTAAATTTTTCATATCCTACTCTTTAAAAAATGTTCTATTGAAATAGGGTAAGAAGTCTACATTTTTTTCACCCCCCTCCCCCCCCCCAAATGAACAAATCCATGACAAGTTAAACTGAAATCTAGATTATAATATAATCTTTTCCTACTTATTTCTGACTAAAAGCATCATTGCTAACAGTTTATCACAATAAAACTGTACATGGAAGCATCATACATTTTGGCATCAGAAAGACTAACAAAACTTTTAAACATCATAATCTTTATAATTCAATGATATTGAACCATTTTTCTCATTTACCACATAGTGGGTGAAAAAGTGATTTAGCTAGTATCTGCTTTAAGCGTTCAGGTAAGTGTTCCTGGCCACACTAGCTGAATAGAAGCTTGACTAATTAAGAATCATCAAGCAATCATAAGCATTTTACACACAAAATAATCGATGGATAATTACAATGAAAAAAATAGGTTATTTTTAAAAAGTGATATGTAATAAAATGCCCCAGTAACTAGCAAGAAGGTAAATAAAATGATATGTCTGAATAAAATTAACTTCAGGTGCAATAAGTTTAGTGCCAGCATGTGGAGCCAACATTATAAAAACAATCTCATAAGATTTCATATCATGATCCATAGTGACAATTTATTTATTCTCATTGTTTGATATGCTTTATTTTGAATATGTGATACACATTAATCCCAAAATCAGTCAAATTAATCTGTGTTGGAAGTGAGTATATGGCAATATATTGTCACTTTGGATATGAAAGGGTGTATCTGCCACTTTACAAAGTGGCAGATACACCCTTTCATATCCAAGGGGATGATATTGTCATATTGAGGAATATTGGATAACCAACACAAAAAGCTCATGTTATCTTTACAGTCTGGAGGAGGTAAAAATATAGATCTCCAAATACTCTTAATTCTCATTGAACTTAAAAAACAAAATCTTTAGTACAGATAGTAAATTAATCACAAATTTGCATTTATAACTCATCTCAAAAGAAATGTATATATTTTCTCACCAATTTAACTCTCACAACACTGAAATATTTTTATATAGAGCAAGAGACCAAAGGATCTTTTTCAATTTGAAATGCTCATAAATGTCTCTTTCCGCTTCATTTAAATACCCCATGTTATGGGTCTACTGTCCATAGAAATGTTTTACTCTTTCAGTTCAGGGATTGAATTTAAACATCTGAATTCTGATGTCAGTCCACACACTGAAAGGGTTAAAAAATAAGCAGATACTCCTTTTTGAGACACAACTTACCTAAGAAATATCCTTCCAAAAGTATTTCTATTGTTAGCTGTGTGGTGTTTAACTAGTGTGGCGGTAAAACATTCACAGAGCAATTTAAGAATTTTGGCCACAAATAATTTAATTATGTAGAAAAACTCATTGTTAACTCAATCTTGATACATACATACATACTATATAATGGCCTTATATTTAGGTTCACACTATCTTCAGGTAAAGTTTTAACATGACTCCACATTCAAATTGAATATTTAAAACAAGAGTTGGAGATTCAGTGTACAAAATGTTCAAAAATACACAACCACCTGTAAAAATCCAATGGAATATAAAATAATGGTTTTGTAAATATCTGTGAAATCTTTATTTTATGGACGTGAAATGCAAGGCACATAGATATGTGGACATTTGAAGGTAAATAGTTACAAGACACATGCATCTACCTTATCACAATGTTAAATAGTGGACTCGACGGGCAGCGTGTTTCATGTGTTGCTGTTGAAAAAATATTCCATATATTATAACAGATGATAATACAAATTTATTTACCTGCTAAACTGTTTGTTTTTATTTCGTTCATTTAAAGCTGGAACTGCTAACGCAATTTCCAGCTTCAAATGACGAAAAATATTTATGAAAAATAGACATCTCCAATATTAAATTAACCAATCAGATCTACCATTTAAACAGTTTTATCAAATTTAGTGATATCTCTATTGATCAAAAATATGTTTGAAACTGTATATATACGGGTCTAGCAGGACAAGGGTTAAGCTGTCTGTGAGATATAACCAACCTACATCATGTGAAGTTATCCCTATTACCCTTTAGGTCTAAATGGCTATTGTGATCCAAGTCTCCTTGTGTATAACAATAACCTTACATTTTTCTTAATGCAACATATTTTGAAAAAAATAATTTAAATTGCATTAGCACTTATCTTAATGAGGTTTAGAGCTCGGCGTTGATATAAATCATCACTGAAGCAATCGCGATCACATTTTTTTGTAAATAGTGGTCAGCATTTACTCTGTACAAAACATTATACTGTTAAAAAGCGCCATATTACAAATTACTTGGCAGTCTAAAATAACATAGCTTTGTGGTCTATAATATAAGTATTTCTTTTTAATCATACACATTCAGACTACTTCAGTTTCAACTGACATACTAACGTGACGTTGGCTTTTGCTGAAAAAACGTATTACCGGTAATTACTTTAGGAATTAAAAGCAGCCTGTCACATGCTTCACAATAAGAACTTCACCTCTAATCTAATATAATGACGAAATGACGTGTATTGTGCAATATATCGATTAGCACTAGTCTAAAAATAGGCAGCATGCACATACATAGTGGGCTAAAAAAAATTGTGAAGAAACCGCTTAAAATAGAACCACAAAGTAATTGCCAAGATGTTCAAAATCTTATTGTTATTAGATAAAAACAATTAACTCTTTTTTTATATCTGGTACATTACGTCGTGGAGCACACGTAAGTATTCATAAAATTGAGCACCTTGACCATGACCGAAAATAAGAAGTCACTGCCCAAAATAGTAAATGGTCCTTTATATTCCATAGTGCCTGTTCAAGTTTTGTGTGTACTCTACTGATACCAGTGCAGCCATTGAGATAGCTAAAATAATCTGATATGTATTTAATCAATAAAGATAGATATCTGTTTCTCAACAAAAGAAGATGTCAGTGAAAACGATACATGGTAAAAAAACACTTACATTGTTGGTGGTGTTAAGGTCAACGAAGTCTTTCACAATTACATCAAAGTGAATATTATGTGACTGATGATGAATACACATTGATAAGTCATATTAATAGCTGACCACAGATACAACACCTTAGTAAGAGTGAAGCTGTGTCTCATTTTGACAGGGTGGATATAATACTTCGTAACAACAATTACTCTAAGTGATATCTGGCATTATGAGTGGTCAGAATGGGGGAAGGGCAGATTTCTAGACTGCCTTACCAATATTATGATACATTACCTTCGCTGGATGTTATAGTTAAATGCAATTACCCCCTAGAGCACTGATGTCAACTGCTATAATATTTCAGTGTTTTCTTCTGCATTTGTGCACCAAATATTTAAAAGTGAAATCTCTCAAATATGTGGCACAGATATTTGTCTCAACTTAAATTTTATAATTACAACTAATTTTTAGTCACATTTGAAGTTGTGTCCCGTTACGCGATCCACAACTTCAAGTGGGTAAAACTATAATTGCATAAATCAGAGATCTAGGAGTTAATACACAGATTTAAAATGAATAATCTGTTCCTTAACACTTGTCCTGCTCGGTTGTCAGGAAGTATTTTCCAGTCATTTCACCCTTACAACATTGAAATATTTGTATACAAACAATAGAGAGCAAAGCAATTTGCAATGTCTTAGTTGGTTCTTTCTGCTTCATTTAAATACTATGTTATGGGTCCGAGGCTATTATAATTTGTTAATTCTTTCAGAGCAGGGATAGCCATTTGATGTCAAATTATGATGGGAAAGCCAATCACCACGCTGAAAGGGTTAAAGCTGGTAAGCAATCCTAGGCTTATAAAGGTTAAATAAAATTATTTTTTGTAATTTGAAGCTGGAAATGGCGCTAGGATTTTCAGCTTCAAATGAGTGAAAACTAATAACTAACAGCTGAGGAGGACAAGTGTTAACTAACATGGACCCAGCCTCTGAAGAATATACAAATTTTAAAAAATGTACTCTAGGCGTTTAGCAGCTGGTTATTTGAAACTTCAGTAGTCATTTCGTTTACGTCGATTATACGATGTGATTCTACAGTTCTGTGATTTGATGTATACGTCTTTCTATTTTTGGTTCTGCAGACACGGAGGGAACCTGCCATGGGGAAATGTCATTGGCGCCATTGATAACCTTGGGCTTCGGCAGCTGTCCCGCAGACTGCGTTTGTTTTTTGGTCACCACAGTGACCACCTTGGCGCTTCCCTTGCTTGGTACATTGTTCACGCTGGTCGTGGACACTTTGCGGGTCACCGCACTGTTGCTGGCGAATGAAGTCTCCTGAAAAACACCAAAAACAATCATAGAGACCACATCATCATTGTGACGTATTACATTCTACAGGTATACTTCAAATATAGCCTTATTAACCCTTGAAGCGCCGAAATATTTTGGTATAAATCATGGAAACCAAAGGGTTTTTTCAATTTGATATCATTGAAAAAGTCTTAGTTTGCTCCTTTCGATTCATTTGAATACCTATGTTATGGGTCTACGACCATTTGAAATATTTTAATTACTTCAGTGCGGGGATCGTCTGTATACGTCAGATACAGACGTTCCCCGCGCTGGAAGGGTTAACCCTTAAAGTGATAATAATGTCATTTGGCGTTTTAGCCTTTTCTTTTGTCCTTAAAACAAGAAAATTTGCAGGGGAAACGAGCATCAAATTTGTAAAATTAACATTTATTTTTATTCAAATTTTGATACAAATAACAGTATTTTTTACCCACTTGAAGTTGTGGATCGCAGTAAAAAGACAAAAATATTTTTACAAAAGTAAGTATTTTTTAACCACTTGAGGTTCTGCTTCATGTTTTAGTGAGACAACCTTAAGTTGTTAAAAATCTAATTCTATAACTTAAAGAGCTTTAAGGGTTAATACAATGCCAGTGATATATACTGTCAATCAGGGCATAATCGTAAAGCTTAATAGTATTTCCTGAGGACAAATTTATAAATTTACCTATCCCATAAAAATTATTAGAAATCATTGATAATAATTGAACTATACTTACTGTCTCAAGTCAATGAAGTTAGACCTAAGCTGATTGTACATGAGCATTAACAAATAAAATTAAGGAGGAGTACATAATTAATTGATGGTAATTTCCAATTAGTGCTCAATTTAAATTGTCCTAAATTGTACATAATATGTACAATATAGCAGTCCATTCCCACCAGCCTATTCAACACAGAAATTTAGGACCAAACTGAACTAATATTGGTACAACAGCAATGGCAATGACCCAATATTGAGTCAATGTTGGGCAAGTGCCTCTGTTATCTGAGGGTGTTATGGTACAGTCAGTCAGACGGTGGAGGATGGTCCAGAATGAAAGTTAGCTTTTCGGTATCCAGTCAGTCATTTCACTAGCGATTGTCACGAAATATTGTATCCATTATTATATAGTCATTTGGCAACAACAATGAAAATTTCGCAAAATTCCATTCAGCATTTCAAAAGTTATGCCATTTGAGATGTAACGCATTTCTGAGAATAAACCGGAATGAAGTTAATGGGTTTATACATGTTATAGAGGAGTGTCATTAATAGACATTTACTATTTATTTGTCAAATGGTCTAACATTTGAACTACACAATATTTTTTTAAGAAATTTTCAGGATCGATGCCAAATTACTAGAAAAAAAGGTTTACAAAATTTCACGAAAATTGCTTGAGAATTGACTCTCTGGATACCAAAAAGCTAACTTTCATTTTGGCCCATCCTCCACCGTTGGACAGACTATAGTTATTGAGTATTGTGATCACAGTAAGTTGCTACTCGATGCCATAATGATCGATCAGGGGTGTCATCAACATCACAACTGTGTAATCACACTGTCAAGACACTAGCTGTTAATTACGGCTGTAAAAATTGGGGCTTTTTAAAGTTTGCTAATTCCACACTCTCCCAAAACACAAATTTGTGATAGCTTTAAAATGTGAATATTGCCTGATTGACACTACCTGTACCGTATTTACTATATTAAACACCCATATTCCAATAAACTCCCACTTCCGCCAAGCGTAGCAAGATAGCTGGATGTAAAAATTGTATTTGCTACGTCCAAATGGTAGATGATGGTGTCTCTGAAATAACCATTCAGTCACAGCCAAAGATTATCTGGCTTGGCGATATATCTATATTATACGGCTCAATAATTTTAATTGTATAATATTTATGTCTGTTTTAAATCACATGACAATGTCATAATAAGGTGTGATACATCCCACTACAAAAAATTATACAACGACAACACCCAGATAATTTATGTAAATTACAAGTCACCACTGACTTGTAACAGATAAAATATCACACTATCTACACAGAGTGGTTACCACGACAGAGGGAAACAATAACCAAAAATTAAATAACACAATCCTTCGGAAATGGTAGAGCATGTTAAAATAAGATTTAGTTTAGATAAATATATACGATTTACTACTCAACACATAGTATTAACCAGTACAACGACAGCGTCATATTCTGAGGTATAAAGATGGTCCCCGCGCCTAAAAGGTTGAATACCAGTTTGTTAATTTAGTGCCAAAACACTACACTGAGTATCTTTCTGATCAACAAATTGTTGTCAGCGCTGTAAATAGTGCCATTCCTCCAGTCTGGTAATGCCAAGAAATGTGCAGGAATGCCAACATTTGTTTTTTTTGGAATGTCAGTTTTTACTCAGGAATGGCAGTTTTCTTGACTCACCAGTCCTGTGCATTGGCATGCCATGAACGTTTAATTCTACCCCTGGCGGCTATTGTAAAATAATTTTATTAATGTAATTAATGGTTATCTTTTGTTAAGATTAATTTTCAGTTTCTATGCATTTGGCTCACATTTTTTATGGAAAAAACATAAGGTCTGTTATCAAACTAGACACTTTCAGTAAAATAATTTATTGTCACCACTAAGACCCCAACATAATCTATATTTGTTTTACATAACTGTATATGTGACTGTGATAAGGCAAGGAAATGGACAGAATAACTCTGTAACCTCAAGGCTCATCATCTATGATTATTGAGCTTTGGTTATGCTATCATCTCAGAAGTGTCTGTCATCCGAAGATCAGATTGCAGGACACAATTTTCATCATTGAACAATGAATGACACCTCAAAATTTGACAGAATGCGCAATTTTTAATTACAAAAAGAACAGATTGTCCTCATCATCTATGAAGATCAGTATAATTATACAGAATTATAAAGAATTACAGACAAATTATTAAATCTTTGGTGCAAACAAAATAGTTTTTAGTTTAAATGCTTCAGCTGCAGTGTATGCTAGCAGATAAACCCTTTCACACTTTAAAGTGTTATTTTGCTATAAACCACTATCACCAGAGGAGACTGAGTGATCAGCTACAAAGTCCATATATATCATGGGAAAACATTGTATTCTCAACATTCTTTGCATAACATGATCCTCAAATAAAATGACTAGAAATATAGTTATAAGCTGAATGTCTCTTATAAGAAGTTTTATTTTTTTAATCTTGAAAAAAAGATTTATTTTGCCATTAGAGATTTGATGAACAATAATTATGTTTTTCGGGGGTTTTATGTAATTCCTATACCAGAATGGTAGAAAAAAAAATATTTCCAAACACATATTCTAAGACAGTCAGGAATTTGAGTAGAGGGATTATATATATCTTCTCAGAAGTGTCTGTCATCCAAACATCAGATTGCAGGACACAACTTTCATCATTGACCTCAACCTATATAGCATTTTCAAGTCGTAGACAAAGCATAGAAAATATCCTGGATACCAGTACATATGTAGTTAAAAAGTCCAAGTTAAAAGTGATCTTTCATCAAATATAATCTGGGAATTATCACATCAGAGGTACCAACATTGAGGAAGTTCAAATCAGTAGATCTAGGCTACTGATTGATGTGACAACCTTGCTGGGCAAAAGTAGCGTAAGCGCTTCGGAAGCTACGGGTTTCGAATTAATTTTATTTATTTTCAATTGATTTTCCGGCAATCTGAAGCAAAAAAACATGTATTTATGAGAAAATTATCATTGATACAAAAATTCTGTATACTATTGCAGGGGATCAGAAGATCAGAATATGGCCCACAAAATCGATACTCTTCTTAAAAATCGGAATGGTAGGCACGAGTCACATATTTCTAATATTGTAGTGGCGGTTCTTGTAGAATTTTTTCTGCTTTAAAAAATATTTGAATCACCAAGATATCAAATTTGAACTGAAGGTAAAATTCGCAAACTCAACTTCCAAGTGATACAAAATATATATAAAAAAACAATAATATAATATTGGTTATTTGAATTAGCATTATCTATTAGCAAAAAAATCATTGTTTACAAATTGAGAATTATATGCACCTCAGAAATGAGATATTTTCAGTGGTGCTGTCATCCAATGAGAAATAAAAACTTAAGTCACTTGAATTAACTGACTAAAATATTAATAGTAAACTTTTAAAAAGAATTGGCCAATGATTGGATATGATAAATAATTATTTAAATAATTGGGTTTTATGTAATTTTATTTATATTTTATTATCTGTAAGGGCTCAGAAGTGTCTGTCATCCAAACATCAGATTGCAGGACACAATTTTCATCATTGACCTCAGCCAATATAGAAGTTTTAGGTTGTGGACAAAATATTAGAAGATATCCTGAATACCTAAAGTCTAAATTAAACATTACCTTAAAAACTACAGATTGAATAGAAAAGAATGGAACACCAGATCTATAATCATATTAGCCAAATGGGAAAACCATCAAAGAAAGGGGTAATTCTTGTAGCGAAGCATCAGCTAAGCCATTTGAGCAGAGGCATATATATCTATGGTAGTGGGGGCTAAAGAGTCTCACGTGCGACATAATATAGTGGGAGATATTATTATCTCCCACAGTATAATATGACATGTGGAACTCTTTAGTGGCAAGAGGAGATAATAATGGTATTATGCTATACACAGCTCTATCGGTTGTGAAAAGCATTAACGGGGAAGGTGAAAGCACTCCACTACAGGACTACAGCGACCTTGCAAACACAAGACGTTTACATTATGTTAGCTCAATGTTGGTTCAACATCTGCAATACAGGCCCAGCATTGAACTAACATCTGTCATCTGTTTGACCTTAAGTTGTTTCAATGTTGGTCCACCGTCTGCGACGCTGGCCCAACATTGAAACAACATCAAAGTCTCATGTTGACCCAATACTGGTTCAATGTTGGTACAACGTCTGTGACGCTGGCCCAATATTGAACCAGCATCGGGTCAACATCTTGTGTTTGTTGGGTCACTACTACAGCTGCACAACACACGAGGCCTCCTAACATCTCATCTACATACCTTATACATGTGATAGGACTGTGCAATGTAACAAAGCAATACATTAGATTATTAGTCACCAGAATCAAACCAACCTAATACACGTCACACACTCCCCACCAGAGTCTGCCTGCTGAAGAGCCAGCAATAAACTCAGACAGAATCAGCCCGCAAACGAGCGAGAACTCTGGTGACAGGATGTGTGATACACGTGCTGTTATTATTTCCATCTCACCCAATGCTGTTAGAATATCAAAGTAAGGACAGGACACAGCCATTCAAACACTGAATCAGATTCCACAATCCCTCACTACATTGATGCACATACATTAGAGTTTAGCGTGGTGTTTGACCACATCAGATATTTAATCGAAAACTGGCCAGTTAACTGTGTTATTATTTCCTCTCATTCACTAGTTTATTATTTTTAAATAAGTTATTTTTCAGCATTGTTGATAGATTTAAAGTTGGGACAAACTACCGGTACCGGAGGTGCATTTTTATATTCAAGTAAATTGAAAAGAACATATTTTTTTATGAATGATAATCAGTGACAATTAGTAAATTTTAAACGTATGGCTCTGTCTTGATATTCGAGCTGTATCACACTTTCGGTTGGTAACAAAAAATGTATTAGTTGTTCTCCTAGAAGGAAAAGCTAATTTGAGAAAAACTCATTACAAAGGGAGATTACATTTATTAAGCCTTAAAGCGATCAATCAAAAAAATACAATTGTCACACACTTGAAGTTGTGTCCCCCTATTACGACCCACAACTTCCAGTGGGTGAAAATTACTCATATTTGTTTAATTTAAGATCAAACTTTGTGATCAAGTTTAATTTAAGATCAAACTTTGATATCAAATAATCTTGATGTTTACACACATATTTAATTCCCAATAACTGTGATTTAAACTGCTATTAAAACCGGTTAAAACGACTATAGTCACGCTTAGCGGTTTAACATTTAAAAGTTTACTCTGACAAGTGTATATCTTGCTGATTCAGTGTTTGTATTAGACCATGTACTGCACTCATGACACAGACTGTCTCCAGTGATGCGTCTATGTTAGATGGGCAGCCTATGTGGCTATCATGCTAGTGGTATCGCCATGCCGGGTGGAGGGCTGCATTCTCGACACCTGTATAAACAGACCTGAAATGGAGAGGAGTCACTTACAATGACACTGTCCGGGCTTTTCAGGCTAGCACTGCTGGTTGTCTTCTTAGTGCTGGGTTTTGCGGCCTTGGTGCTAGCCGCCCCTGTTGTCTTGGCGGCCTTTCCTCCAGCGGGAGCCACAGCAGCTGGCTTAGCCATCACCAGCTTTACCCCCGAGGACGTGGTGTGTACCAGAGGTGAAGGCTTTTTCTCAATTGTCAAAGTGGCCGGCCTGCCAATCACAGGCAGGGCAGGGCTGGATGTGGGGGTCTCTGCCTTAGGTTTATCAATCGTTGATTTGCTCGGTGGTTTGAAGACTGGTCTGTGAGCTGCTGTAGGCTTAGCGGGAACCAGTGGCGGAGTTACAGTTGCATTCCCGTTCTGATTGGACAAGAATGGATTGGTTGGTCGCGGTGCAGCCACAGGGCTAGGATGGGTGGGTCGCGGCGCAGACACAGGGCTTGGTGATTTAGGCAGGAAGAAATCAGTGTCTACAACCGGTGGGCTACTATTATCCTGCGGCTGAAGGAACGGGTTTGTGGAGACATTAGTCTTAGATGTGCTGACAGGAATAGTGACAAGAGGTGCCGCCAGTTTAGGTTTGGCACCCGTGGGGCTTCTGGGGGATGGTGATCGTGTAGCAGGAGAATGAGGTGAGAGGGAAGCAGGAGAAGATGGCTGAGCACTGACATCTACGGAGAGAGCTATACCCGAGTCCGGGGTGACTGTTGACGTGTTAGGTGTGGGGGTAGTGCTGCGGAGTAGCGGGGTGGTGTCTGTAGACTCAGTGACAGACGATGTAGAGGTGTTTTTGGAGGTTCTTGGGGTGAGTTTAGCGGTATGTTTGGTGGTGGGCTTAGCTGGCTGCTGAGGCAGAGCGCTGGAGGTGACACCTGATGCTGAAGCTTCCTGAGTGACACAAACGAAAAACAAACAAGTCAAACACACAACACCAATAACACGGCTCCCAATCGTAATGCGCAGACTCCTATAATATACGGCTTAAGAAAAGTAAAATATGATAAAATATGATGTGGTAAATGATAAATAAATCAAATAATTAAATTTGGGAGATCATCTATTTTTCATAACTCAGAATATTCTTTGTCATTTAAAGTTGGAAATTGCGTCAGCAATTCCAGCTTCGAACGAATAAAAAAGTTCTAACTGACAGTATAGTTAATTATAAATAAATATTAATCCATCACAATGGTTGCAAAATTAAAATACAACCAATTTCTATGTATGGATCAGAAAATGGGCTGGATGTGAAAATCATTCTACACTTATGTAATTTTATTTTTTATAGATTTAAAGAAGTTCATTTTTAGACGTACACTTGTGGGAGCCCTGCTAATGGAAACAGTGAGCAATCTGACAAAACACACTCCTCTGTGTGACAGAAACTATTATTCAACATTTATCTTAAAATAAACAATTATCCTGCCAAGTTAATTTATTTAAATTTTCACCCATTTAAAGTTGTGTCTCTCTACTGTGAAAACAACTTCAAATGGGTCAAAATTACTAAAAAATAATCATTTGAGACCACACATTTGCAAATCTTGATGTTTAAAAACACATTTCATTCCCAATATACGGTAAGTAATTTGATTGACTAATAAAACATAGTCGTGATCAGCAGGATAAGGGTTAGGGAAAATCAATTAGAAAATAGGTATTATTTTTGCAAAGGTAAGATTTATTCTGTAAAAAACATTTAATGCAAATATTTTGAATTTAAAAAAAGTTAATATTTTTTAGAGAACTAGTCAATCATGCCTGAAGATGAAAAGTGTCCTCTCAGAAATGAGCTTTAAATTGTGTGTCATCATCGCAATCAATTATTACCAAGTTTTCAAATAGAAAATGCTGCCTGTTATTTAATGACTCAGATTTAATGGCATGAAAGCTGACGTATAATTGCTTAAAATCACACAAAGTAGTGGTGAAGGCAGACTGCTCACAATAGCTGTAATCTCTACATTTATAAAACAGTATCATTCAATTTTTCAACAATTACCAAGAATCATCATTTATCAAACAATAGTAAAGTTCATTAAAATAAAATTATTGTATCTATTGCAAATATTAAATAGAAAAAGCATGATAATTAGAAAATGATAAACTCAATGATTAATAGATGATCCCAAAATATTTCAGCAGCAAAGATATTTAAACTAACAAATGATCCCCTGGAATACCAGATATAAGGCTGAGTCACCGACACCTATCAAGACAATCATCTGTTCTCAGGCGATGATTGCAGCCTCTATTTCTCACCAGACATTCAAGACCATTCCAATGGATGCTTTCAGATCATTTTCCTCAGTATCAAGAGTTCATGTCTTAGAAATGGGGGGGGGGGGGTATGTAATAAAGAAAGATCTTGGCATTTGATCTGAAATCCATTACTGTGAGGCAAACATCACAAATGTATGTAGCGTATGGGAAGAAGGCCAGACACTTTTTTGAGTAGAGATGTACAATATGCATATCATACTATTACATCAATGCTGATCAATCAATCAATCAATCAATCAATCAAT
This sequence comes from Flabesymbios commensalis, assembly GCA_964017125.1. NCBI lineage: Eukaryota > Metazoa > Annelida > Polychaeta > Terebellida > Flabelligeridae > Flabesymbios > Flabesymbios commensalis. The sequence goes on from OZ024910.1 coordinate 12,590,299, forward strand.
CAATCAATCAATCAATCAATCAATCAATCAATCAATCAATCAATCAATCAATCAATCAATCAATCAATCAATCAATCAATCAATCAATACTTATAGTACCTAATTAACGGAATGCTTTAAGTGAATGGACCTAATTGGCAAAATCAATCATTCGAATTAGCCAGTCAAGCACCTTGTTGTTTTTAGAAATATTGGAATGGTCTTGAAATATTCCACAAATCACCAGTATTGATTCTAAATCAGCCAAAATTAATAATTCAATCAGTGAATCAATAAGTGATCTTTATTCAATTGAAAAATATACTGATTGGTTGTCCATTACAAATCACACGGGTATACCCCTCAATCATAGGTTGACCTCCACCTCAAGAGTACAACCACTTCACAGTAAACACGAGACACAAGGACAATGCTGGTTTAATGCTGGGACGGTGGGCCAACATTTAACCAGCATTGAGCTAACATCTTGTGTTTGCTGGGTTTATACCAGACTCAGCCTGAGAGATTCCCATGTTATTTACATTTATAATGACACAGCAACCCTTTAAATACTAACAGCGTTTTCAAAATAGAGGTTTTTTAATGTGAAACATGATTGACCAGTTACTAATAAACATAGTTTTCACAAACTTGAAGTTGTGGGTCACAGAATCGAGACACAACTTCAAGTGAGTTGAAATTCTTTATTTTATTTTCATTGTCACCGAGTCGTAATAGAGGGTTTTAGCATCCACTGAAACTGTGCCAGAGGTCTTCATACCCAATATGTTCACTATGACACACATTTGTCTTTTTTTATCCCACATTCAATAGTAACCTAGCTAGCACGAGATGTTGACCCAGTGCTTGTATGGTGGTGGGCCACCGTTTACAATGCTGGCACAACATTAAACCAACACTGGGTCAATATCTCGTGTCAGCTGGGAATGCGTCATGCAATTAAATGCATGTGGATATTGCCAGATAAATAAAATGCCACTTGCAAAGTTCCTCCCTCAAATGCGAAAAAAAATCCTATATCATTAGATGAATTTGTTCAAATGGAGTAATTTTTTTTTTTTTAAATCATGAAAGAGTTTATAAAAATATAAATTTTCTGGTATCTTTACTTCGTATGCATTCAGTATTTAAACTGTAGATTGGCTATATTAAACATGCATAAATTTAATTTGGTTCAAAAATAAATGTTCCAGTTCGAAACACAAGACAAAGGTCTGAAAAAAAAATCATGTGAAAAAATTACAATCCTCAACAAAATAAAATAAAATGGGGTTAAAAAGGAAGTTCATAACAAACAAAATTGTAATTTCAAATAACTGTTGCAAGCTGCAGGCATAAAAGCACCATCTAGTTGCCATGACAACATCTCTGATGAACATAGCATATACATAGCAGCATCATGCCGTCAACAGACTACATTTGTAAACGTGAGCTGCATGCTGTGAAGCATATACATCAACAGAGGCCAGAAAAGCAGCAAGGCGCTTCTAACACACAAGAAAATCAGTTTGAGGAAAAAGGTTTTTTGTCCAGACAATTTTGTAGTTTTACCTATTTATCTAATTTAATTATTTGAGAACAAACACAAAAAGGTTTCAAGTAAAAATTGGTGGTAGGTGAAGCAGAACTAATGGTTTTTTTGCATTTGCTGGTTCATGTTATAATGTTGTAGAGGAAATATAAAACATCCACTCATCAGATTCTGAAATGATCATTTAACTTGCCTGTTCTTAACTTGATCAACACTTCCTAAAGCTGGTATTTGTTACCTATTTCCTTGTGACATTTTTAAATATCTAAAATTTACTTTTAATTTGCCTTGTTTAGTAATTTGCTAAACCCCGCAATGAATAAATTACTTTTAATTCTCGAGCCCGGAGAATACTTTTTGTCACATCGGCAGATATGTCCATTTAATACTAACGTTTTCTTTACCGATATATATAAGACAGGTATCTAAATATTCAATTTGCTTTAAATCCTCACAATTAACATAAAAAAGATTGGGAACCCCATCTCACTGAAACATCCGGGTGAAAATTTAAATTACTTACCAAACTTGAAAAGGCATAGCAGTATGTAGCTAGATAACTACAGCCGGATGGAAATCTCAGGTTGCTTATTTATTTATATCAGATTTTATGCATTAATCCTGTGGAATTAAATCTTCAATTCTAAATTTGTTTATTTTGAGGGTTACAATTCTAATCTTAAAATGACTAGGGCAAAGTTAGTGGTCATCATTTCAAAATCCATGAGCAGCAGATTCATGAGCAGGAGATTTTTTTATCGTTCTGAGTCAAGACAAGATGACAGGATGGTGTGAATCTACTCGGCTAGCAGATGGAAAGTGCCGTAACACAGAATGTGGGTTGATGTTGGGCCAGCGTCGCAGATGGTGGCCCAACATCAACCCAGCATTGGGTGCCCAGAGTTACCAGTCACCCGTGTGTCTCCCGCTAAAGATACATTAATTTTACTGGCGAGATTATTATATCTGGCTATATTATTTTGTATGTCATCTTTTAGAAAAGAAATGTGTTTTTTTTAATGTGATTAAAATAACTTTTCATAAAGCCACCACAAACAAAGTTGCCGATACCTTGATATCATGGTCATACAAAGACTGCATCGAAGTCACTCTGAAATGACCATTTGATACCAGCTCAATTTTACAAATACTTGAAGAAATATACTGAACAAAAAATAACTAAATCAAAATATATTGATAAAAATATGAAAAAAATCTTTTCCTCACTGAAATATTTGTTGTATTTATTTAAATGTCGGAAATTAAAATATGAAAAAAATGTGTGAAAAAGAGAAAAGTTTAATAATCAAAGTTGAAAGGTAAGTTAAGTCCAATAAAACTCAAAAGATTAAATGCAAAAGCTACACATAATATATGTTGATTTCTAAGTTTTCCTTGACATTCTCCTGCACTGGATGGTACAATAATTACTCAACTTTAAACGTCTGTACCAGTGCTTACAAGTTATACCTCATCGCCCTCATACTGAAGGGTTGTATCTGCCGTCTGGCAAAATGGCACGCATGAATCTGGCTTCATTAAATATTAACAATACAGAAAGTTCTAATTATTAGACAAAGAATTACTACCCCATTCACATCCTCACTATGATGAATTTACGCATTTCACATCAGTAGAATAATAAATGACATAATGAACTCCTCATCATCACATATTATAATCCATCACATATTCTCTATCCCAGTAAACACAATGAATTGAACAATTGTTGTTTTAATGTTGTACCATCGTATACGATGCTGGCCCAACATTGAAATAACATTGGTTGAATGACTTGTGTTTACTCCCAGGGTATCACTCTTCACAATCTATTATCATATATCACATAAATAGAATTCCTCAAAATAATGGATGATCATATAACTGAGAAATTGAATAATGGAATAATCGAATCCTTTACACAACTTCATCATTATGAAGCAAACACAAAATCTTAACCCAATGTTGGTTTATTGCTGAGCTGCCATCTACGATGCCGTCCAACCAATAAAACAACATTGGGTCATTATGTCTGGGTAAACTCAAGAACCAATGTTGTTTTATTAGTGGGCCACCATCTACGATGCTGTACCACAAAAAAAAAAAAATAGGTCATAATGCCTGGGTAAACTCGAGAACCAATGTTATTTTATTGATGGGCCACCATCTACGATGCTGTCCCACCCATAAAACAACATTGGTTCATTATGTCTGGGTGAACTTGAGACTTTGAACCAATGTTGTTTTCTTGGTAGGCCACTGTCTAAGACGCTACCTCACCAACAAAAGAAATTGGTTTATCATTATGAATGAAGTGAATAGTTCAGCATGATGTACTTACAATATGTTGTGAGGATGGGGGACTTGTGGCTGTGGGAGAGACGAGGACAGTGTCTGACGAGGCACTGGGGGTGGGGCTGAAGGCATCCGACGTAGCAGCACTACTAGCACTGCTGGCATTACGTTTAGATCTATCAGATCTCTTGGTTTTTTCTCCGTCTGCTGTGCGCTTCTTGCGTTTCTTTTTTGGTTTTACAACATCTCCTGTGGCTGCTCCTTCTGCTCCACTACAATTAAAAACATAACTACATTGACCCTTACAACGATAACATATATCTTGAAAAAACCATGGAGACCAAAGTTTTTTTTTCAAATTTTAAATCACCATGAATGTCTTAGTTAGCCTTTTGGCTTTATTTGAATACCTATGTTATGGGTCTAAGGCCATTATAAATTATTTAATTCTTTCAGTGTGGGGACAGTCTTTAGATGTCAGAATCATGAATAGGGTAATCAGTGTTTCATCATTTCTAACACAATCATTTCTAACATACCATGCCTGTTTTAATAGTGTAGGTATGAGAGTAGGGTGTTATAAGCATTGAGTATTCTGATCTGCGAATATCAAACTTTATATCATAAAGAGTTACATTTCAAGTCTCAGCCGTGTCTATCATCCAGTAATCAGATTGCAGGACACAATTTTCATCATTGATCTTTTTTATCACAGTCCCTGTGTTGCAAGTATATTCATGCCTGGGTACATTATATTAACAAAATATATCTTGGTCAACCCCAATAATAAAATCTACCAAACAATCCATGCATAACATTTTTCTGACAACTGTGGAAAAATTAGTAGGATTTATATTATTGAAGAATTTACCTTTATTTTATAATTTAGCGATTATGGTTATTTTATATTTAATAAGTTTTATTATGTCTCAGAAGTGTCTTTCATCCAGTTTCAGATTGCAGGACACGATCTTCGTCATTGACAGTTCAACTATGCAAGTCATGACCAGAAATATCAATATTAAGACCTAAATCAGAAAAAAACCCAGTAGTTTTGTGATTTTGTTCCATAAATAAACGTAAGTAGCAGTAAATTGTTTCACAAAATATATCCATAATCCTACGGAATAACCAATAAACCAGAAAAATGATAAATTATCATAAAAAATAAATGATGTATAAAATTATAGGTGATGACATTTAGAATTGTATAATATAATTTTATGTCTCAGACGTGTCTGTCATCTAAAGGTCAGATTGCAGGACACAATTTTCATTAATGACCAAAACAGATAAATTATGTAAGGATATTTGTGAATGGGGACACTCAGTAGTGTATGGGGACATTCAGCAGTGAATGAAGAAATTTAGTGGTGAATGGGATATTCAGTAGTGAATGGGGACATACAGTATTGAATGAGGATGAACAAATACAAATATTGTCAAAAAGATGGCATTTTTATAGTACTTTGAGACTTCTAAGGATGTTGTTCATCGAACCATTGGGAAGTGACCCTTGAAAAGCATTTCAACAAGACGGGTGTAGTCTTTGAATACAACATTTTTCTCTTATAAAAATTGGATATGATATGATTTCTATTATTAGACATTCATAAAAAATAAATCTCAGTCGTGTCTTTCATCCAGTAGTCAGATTGCAGGACACAGTTTTCATCATTGATATGTTGTAAATACGGTATATTCATGACTGGGTACAGAATATTTATGAAAATATCTTGTTAAATTCCAAATGATAAAATCCATACAATTTATTTCTTAAACCTTGTTCTAAAGTGCTTTATTTAAAGTATTATGAATTCACAACTGTTCACAACTTGATAGGATATTATATTTTGTGTTAATATTTTTTTAAATTTACAGAATCCCAGAGAACAATCACTAATTTAATGATGTATAAAAGGAGTGGGGATGAAAATTAGAAGTGGATGAAATGATTTTAAATCTCAGAAATGTCTGTTATCAAAAGCTCTAATTGTAGGACACAATTTCAGATTTAATCTATTGAAAATGTCATTTGAACATTTGTAAAAAGGCGGAGGGGTGAAATTTGATGATGGTTATAACACAGTGTAGAAAGTCAGTTTTAGCTCTAAGAATGTATAAATACAACCCTAACACAACCCTAAAAAGAATACAACTTGAAAAAAATATTGCTCACAGACACAAAAAAACCTACATCTGATTACCATTGATATAATTATATATGAAATATCAGAAAGTGTCTGTCATCCAAGCATCAGATTGCAGGACACAATTTTAATCATTTACTTCATATAATAATAATAATATATTATACTATATATATATTATCAATATAATACCACAGCCATATCAGGACAATTGGTTCAGAAACGAAATATTTATTCACTTTTTTTGTTTTGCATATTATAAGGAGGGGATAGCACAGTTTGAACGTAAAAGTCTATTAATGTTGAGACAATTGTAGTAATTTGTCTGAGACGATTGTAGTAATTTGTCTTGTTACACATCGCGAGATGCTATGCAATTATCAATGATAAGGATGTAGTCTGAGTAATAGTTAACGCTTAAACCATACAGCCCTGAATTTTTTTTGTATAAACTATGGAGAAAGGTTTTTTTTTAATTTAAAATCATCATAAGTGTCAAAGGTAACTCTTTTCGCTATATTTGAATGCCTATGTTATGGGTCTACAGCCATTAGAAATATTTTATTCTTTCAGTGCGGGGATCGACACCTAAAGTCCGTGCTGAAACGGTTAAAGCACTAAATTAAATAATTTAAATTTCCAACCACTTCAAGTGGGTGAAAACTACTTATATTTGTTTAATTTGTGAGCAAAAATTTGCCAAGCATGATGTTTAAACACATATTTCATTCCCAATAACAGCTATTGCTAATAAAACAAATTGAAAGTGACTATAGTCACGCTTAGCACTTTAGGGGTTAACCTTAGTCCTACTAGAACTGAATATATATATAGCTTCAACCAAGCTTCAAATCAAATATAATGTCATTGAAATTAAGTTGTAAAATAACTCAAATAGGGCCTATGTATTCGTAATACCAGGTTCAAGTGAGAGAAAAACAGAAACAGGACAAGGGTCAACCCTTGTCCTGCTGATCACGACTATTGTTGTTTTTTAATTTGTTTAGTTAGTCGATCAAATCACTGTTATTGGGGATGAAATGTGTGTCTAAACATCAAGATTTTCAAACATTTGTGTTCAAATTAAACAAATATGAGTAATTATCAACCACTTGGAAGTTGTGTGTCGCGGTAGTGAGACACAACTTCACGTGGCTGAAAATTTTAAAAGTTAACTTAATGGGACAAGGATTAATCTCATGCCAATATTATTTGTCTAGTTATTTGCACATTGGTAGATATTTAGATTTTATCTTGATAGCTTTTCTCAGTCAGTCTAACACTCTGCTGTTTTCTGTTAAGTCTCAGTAAGTGTCTGTCATCCGGTGGTCAGATTGCAGGACACAATTTTCATCAGTGACATCGGCAGATAATTTTTTTCAAAACATTAGGTAGAAAAATTAAACACTGTGTAGCAAGACGTGAGAAAATTCATCAACAAATTAACATTATCTGCATGTGATTGGTTTACACAGAATCAAGTTTAAGAACGATTTAAAGCATTGCCGGCAATGTCTCACTAAGATTTTTTTTCAGAAAATTAGATAATGTGATCTAATTGAGAATATGTGAAATGTTTCTAGATAATTATATTATTTATTGATAAGACAATGAAACATTCTATTATTTTGGGTATTTTTGCTCTTCAGAAAAACGTGAGAGGTTACTTATTATATGCAAATCCCATTTAACCCTTTCATTGCGGGATCAACTATTGAGATCAGATTCTGATGTCAATAGTTGGACTCCACACTGAAATATCCATACTGATGGTAGATCCATCAAATAGGCATTCAAGTGAAATGGAAACAGCTGACCGAGTCATTTGTAGCTTGTTTCAAGTCATTAATCTTTTAGTAGTTATTGGATGGTTGAGATATTTTAGCATTTAAAGGGTTACTGAATCTTGATGACAGATAGTATATCTTACCCGTTGACGGTCATTACAGGTTTCAGCAGCTGAGATGTATCATTTGTGGCCAGCATCACAGCACCAGGTTTACTGGAAATAAAATAAAAATGTCAGCATTCTGTCTACTATTTTCTTCCTTTAAATACATGTATCACACAAGGGTATTTTATTAAATCACACACCTTGAAATGAGGTAGTAATTGACATTTCAAAGTGAAGGAAAATCAGAATGGGTCAGTGTTAGGAGAGTTAAACCTTAAACCGCTAAGCACAACTACAGTCGTTTTAAATCTATTTTATTAGCAGGTTAAATGCGAATGAAATTTGTGTTTTTTGAGATTTGTAATATCACACAATATTTTAATACAAATTGTACAGATATTAGTACAGTAGAACCTGCTGCGAGCGGCCACCCTTGGGGCACTTGAAAAGTGGCCTCTCAAGACAGGTGGCTGCCCAGAGGAGGTTTATTTTTATATAAAATGTCATTATGGGGAATGGCCCAGGTGGCTGCCCATAGGAGGTTTTACTGTAATTTAAATTATCTAATGTAGCGCTTTGAGGGTTTAGTGCCATAGCATTTGTAAAAATAGTTGTCCTATCAAATAACTAGTCTTCAATGTGAATGTGGTAAATCGGAAAGAATGTCAATATTTCTGTCACAAAATTTACAATGTTATTTTTTTATATCACTTCAATTTGTTGCCAGTGTAGATGCAGCAGCGATAACAAGACCAATGAAAGAAAATTCAATTAACTACAAGTGCATTTTTAATTTACATGCTTACGGCACTCAAAGCAAAACCAGAAAACATGTCTATCTACAATGTATAACACATGCTCAACAATAGACAAAACATTTTATCCATATTTTGTGTTTGCTGGGAAAGATGTAACACAAAAATCTGCAATAGGAATACCATACACTTGGCAAATAAATTACCTTGAAGTTCCATATACACATTATGATACAAATGATCACTTGATGAGCATTTAGAATAACATATTAGGCTGAATAAATAACATGATAAATTTACAGCATGTTTCTCAGAAATATGAATATGGTTGCTACTTTTATTAAACATGCTAAAATGCACATGCGAAACAAGAAAAAAATGAAATACAATAATGTCACTTATATAACAAATGCACATCAAAGTCTTTAAAAAACTGTAAAAATATATGGTTAAAGTAAGTTAAGCAATACAATTCATGTGGGGGTTTTCTTTTTTAGGCGAAAACAACTTTTTCTTCATTTAAATCTTTGATTCCTGCTTTAAAAGAATGAAAAGTACAATAAAATACTTCTACATTTAAGGCTCTAAGGATTATTCTATAAGGAGCGAAATTAAGAAAACATTTTTTAGATACACTAACTCAACTCACAATTTCAAGTCTTTGTCGACAATACTAACATGTGACTAGGATTTCTATTTTGTAAATGGTCTGCTGAACAAGCAAAAGTGCAATGAGCAGCATCAAGAAATCAAAAAAAAAATTAACAAATTTTTCTCACAATTTGTATTTACTGAATGAAAAGTATGTTAATGCTAATGTTAGGTAAACCATGCTCTATAGAGTGAACTATGCTCTATCTAGTGTAATGCAGGAATAGTAGTTAGGTGCAGTGATATCAAACTGTGCTATATATATGTGGAGCACTAAAAATGGATATAATCAACAGGGGTTTCAAGCTAACCTTAAAGCGTTACATTATAAATTTTCACCCACTTACCGCGACCCACAACTTCAAGTGGATGAAAATTACTTACATTTGTAGAATTTGAATTAAAAGTGAAAACATGAAAATCCAGCAAATTAAAGCTCATTTTTCATTAAAATTTTCTTTTTGAAAGACAAATAAAAAAGTTGAAAACGCCATATGAACCATGGAGAACAAATGGTTTTATTCAATACGAAATTATCATAAATGTCTTTGTCAACCCTTTCTCATTCATTTGAATACCTATGTTATGGGTCTACGATCATTATGAAAATGCTCACTCTTACAGCACAGGGATAGACTTTAGACGTCAAAATCTGACATCTACAGACGTCCGATTCATAGACTTTAGACATCAGAATCACGTCAGATTGTGACGTCTAAAGTCTATCCCAGCGTTAGACTGACGTCTAAAGTCTATCCCCGCTCTGTAAGAGCTAAGGCCTTGTCCAAGTCTATTGCTCGAAAATGAGACATCCACTCCAAATGATACATTTTCAGATTCTAATTTTCCAGAAAGCAAAAATAGGGGGTTGCTATGAGTAACAGTTATAGGAGAGAGAGACTGGGATAAAGCCCTTTTTACTAAGGCTTCTCCCAATGACTCAATTTTGTTTTGAAACCCCTGACAAATATGATTTGACCTATTGGTAGTAAAGTATTGTATCACCAAGCATCTATTTGATGTTGGGCCAACATATCAGATGCTGCCCCAGCATTTAGCAAACAGTGGTTCAGTTGTAACATACAATACTTGAGCTCCAATAGGACAAGTGCACTCCGCTAATGTTAGTGTGTAGTTTGGCTGTTTGTGCAAATTCAAATAAAACATTATTTTGCACAGTTTCTTAAACAAAATGGAGCATTTAGTCCTTATTTTTAGTTGAAAGATATATTTTGGAAAGGGTTTTCAGCACAACCTGCCAAAAAATGATCTGAGATTTTTTTAAAATAAGGAATTACATATGTTAAGACCATGACATGTGATAAATAAGAATAATTTTTAAAGCATTTTTCTCAAAATATCAATGTAGACATCACAACTCCCAAATCCTATGTCAACATGACTTCAACTTGAAAGTACACTTAACGCCAAGGGGATAATGTGATTTTACTAAATATAAAGAGTATAAAACCTGATACTTTCAAAATGATAATTTTCAAAAGAAAGGGATTTTTAGATTGTGCTGGAAACCTGTAATGCAAAATAGTTTACAATGGCTGAGACATACACAATTATTTTGTCGAAGAAAATAATTGGTCAGATTTGTTTGAATAAGGAATTTGGAGTAAATATTTTCACAAAGCTCTACATAATGCTTAAGGTAGCAAACTAACTTTGAAAAGAGTAGTTTGCCATGTGAGATGAGTAAAGCGTGGTGTGCCATATATACAGCTATTGTGACATAGTTTCAGCCTCTACCTGTAATATTCTAGTGTATTTTTATCTACGATGGAGGGCTTGGCCTGAGTGCCGACTTCTTCACACGCCGCGTCTTCACCTTTCACGTCTTTGCTGGTGCTGGATCTTGATCGTTTACCTTTTCTATAGATCAACATGCACAACACATTCCAACAGATTGTACTAAAGCTAATCTAAACAAACCACACTCTATCTAAAGCAAACAACTAGCAGCTTGTGCAGTTATTAATCAGCCTACAGGCAGGTGCTCCTCACAGACAAAACCCATGTCCACAAATAGGTCATAGATTGTGTTAGCCTTTGTCCTGCTCATTTACTGTCTACTATTTTTTCCTTTTCATTTGAAGTGGGAAATGGTAATTTAAATTCATTTTTGAAATGACAAAAAATATTTCTGTATATCTCTCAAATGCAGCTTCAAAAAATATTTATATTTATGAAAAATAGACATCTTCAATATTGATTTATTGGAATAACTAAATAACCACCAAAAATTATTTTATCAAATATCGTGATACATGTATTTCTATTGATCTAAAACATTCTAGAAACAGTATATATATGGGCCTAGCAGGGGTTAACCAAAGTGTAGCATACTCCTAATGCTCAGCTGAAGAAGCCGACCTCAGTTTACACTATGTTTTAAAATGAACAATTTTTCTGCAATGGTACATGCCTATGATAACTAGTTTTAAATGACTAGTTTTAGATCCACATGCTGGCTGCATATATACTGAAGATAACATTTTCAATATGCTAGGCCTGTATATATATATATACGGTTTCATGCATGTTTTAGATTAATAGAACTATCACTTGACACTAAATATGAAAGTTTTTGGTAGATGCTCAGTTTTTCCGATAATTCAATAATGAAAATTTCTATTTTTCATAAATATAAATATTTAGCTGGAAATTACATTAGCAATTCCAGCTTCGAATTACTAAAAGTGCCAGCAACAATTCAGCAGCACAAGAGTTAAAATGAACAATTTTTCTGCGATGGTACATGCTGATAATTTAGATAGTTTTAGATCAACATGCTGGTTGCATATATACTGAAGATAAGATTTCATGTTTTCATATTTCAATGCAAACCCAACCTTTACTATTGTATAATTATGAAGGGCGTGCAATATTGGTGCATTTATATGGCAAGCAAAGCATATTCACTTAAACAGAGGATATTTGGAGAGTTCGGCTTAACATGCGATAACAACCGGTACATGCGAAATGAGCCATATATTTTTTTAATTTCTGATAAATCATTTTTCACAAAAAGCAGCCATCATTTAAATTAGGGACATATACGACAGACTTGAATTGCTCTTGCATTGATACTTTAAAAACATGTAAAAAAAAATACTGTATAATAAATAAATATACAGTATGAGTTGAAATAATTTGAAAGAGAGATTTGAAGAAAAACGTAAGAACATCTCAAGCAACAATAGTGGATTAAATCCAGCAATAACGTCAATAATACCTTTCTGGTTCTTCTGAAGATTCTTCTGTATCCACATTAGAAGTTTTCTCAGTTGAAGCTGAAAAAAATACATAAATAAATAGACTCATTAAAAATATTTATTACATAAATAAGATCGTTTATGAGCTTAACATTTAGTAGGGTTGGAAGAAAACCTGACTGATATCAAGATACAGAGTTATTTTTTTCAAATTTTCAGCCACTTGAAGAGTCTTGCTTTTGCGAGTTATTTTCAATTTCAAATCATCATAAATGTCTTAATTAACCTTTTCTGCTGCATTTGAATACCTACGGGTCTAAGGCCTAGAGCGATTATAACTATTTTACTCTTTCAGTGCGGGGATCAACTAGACGTCTAAAGTCGATCCCTATGCTGAAAGGGTTAAAAACGACAATAGTCGTGTTAAGCGCTTTAAAGGTTAAGAATGACAGAAGTAACATAGATAAACTGTAGGTTATACATACGCTTGCGGTAATGTCCCTCAGCCTTGGCTTTCAGGATGTTGCATTTCATCTGTTCTGGTGGTATCTGGTTGTTACTGGGGACAAACTTGAGTTGATTGTTGATGAATGTGTTGACATCTTTATGCTGTTTCTTGCCCGGAGCTGGATTAGGCTTGGTTTGGTCCAGACCTTTTAATCGAGCTTGAGCCATCTCAGATTCCTCTGCCGGGAGAAAAGACATACATAACAGCAAATAGTATTACACATTGGCAGGAGTTGCATTCAGGGTTCCTTCAGACTATTTTCTTTCAAATTCCATTACTTTACATGACATTACATATGTTCAGGAACCCAATTTCCAACTCCAAATAACAGAAATTTTTCCATTTATGAATTTACATTTCACAGTTATTTGATTTTACCCTTTTAGGCCTGAGTTTACCATTGTCATCTTCATCCACTACAAGCTGCGAATAGTAGTGGATGAAGATGATTTGCTGTGGTTTAAAAATTTAAAAAAATTACCATGTATTGGTGGGCCCGTTTTATGGAAATTTTCATTCTAAAACCCCCAGTTGTAGGAAAATTAATTCTGTTTTCAGGGCTGTAAAACGATGTTTTAATGCATCGTGAGGGCTTAAAGGGTTAAGTTGAGTATCTATCACAAACTATTTGTAGTTCAGAAATATATGTAGTTCAGAAATATATTATTTGTAATCTACATCGGCGTCCTGCTGAATTGTATGCTTCCATTTGTTCTTTACTTAACCCTTTAGACCCCCACGATGCATCAAAGCATCATTTTTCATCCCTGAAAATTAACCCAATTGCCAAAATTTAAATGTTTTAGAACGAAAATTTTCCTAAAAGTATTTAATCAATTATTGATAATATTTTTCAATTTGTCCAACAATTCACGTCATTTTAATCCACCACAAGGCGAAAATTGCGACAGCAATTTGCGGCTTGTGGTAGATTAAAAGGGTCAGGTAAATTCAGGATTATAAGGGTTAAAGCTGGAATTGTTAACGTAATTTCCAGCTTCAAAGGAAGAAAACCTAAAAGATTGAAATAATCACCTTCTTATTCTAGCAATTTCAGTGGAATTTAATTTTGTCTGTAACTAGTTTGAAATCACATATATACAGGGCTAGCAGTGCAAGGGTTACCTCTGATACTGAGATTAGCTGATGGTGACGTGGCTGTGGCAGCTGCCGCCCCCGCCGCCGAGTGTACAGACACCTCCGTGGACGAGCGAGAAGATGAGCGATCACGGCCCATGGACGGGCCACGTATCAGGTTGTCCAGGCGCTCCATGGCCGCAGCCGCTGATGCTGGTGATACTGTGGATGTAGGTGTGGATGGTTTGGGCGTGGCAGCGGCGGCGGCACCGGCGGCCGCCATGTGATCCTCCTCCTGGGTCACGTTCAAGGAGACTGAATGAGCATGAGCCGCGCCAGCGCTACAAAACAAAAACAATACACAAATTAGATAACAGGCAAACGCATCTTCACACATCCCTCGATTTTGACTTTTATTAATTTTATAAATGTTAGTGGAACTGAAATACTGAAACGATCTAAACTCATACAAATTATAGTTAACAATGTGAACGAATAAAAAAAGTTGTAATTCTACTGTATGCCTCCCTGGTAAGCAAATGATAATGTATAGCTTTTGTATATATATCTCACATGTCTTGTAACAAGATTAAGAGAATAAACTTGATTTAATTTTTCACAAGACAAATGACAGCAAAATTTAAATTGTAACAATTTGCTTGACCCTATATGAGCAACAAACTTAAACACTTATCCTGCTAAGTTAATTTATTTAAATTTTATTTAAATTTTATTTTTATTTAAATTTTCCACCACTTGAGGTTGTGTCTCGCTACCGCGAACCACAACCTCAAGTGGTTGAAAATTACTCATATTTGTTTAATTTGAAACAAAACATTAACAAATCTTGTAGTTTAAAGAGTCATTTCATTCTCCTCAATAACAGTGATTTAATCAGGTAATAAAACAGATTTAAAATGACTATTGTCTTGATTAGCAATGAAAGGGTTGACATTACTTCTCCTGTACTGTGACACAACATAGAGAATACACACCTAAGTCAGTGACACATGACAAATTAGAAATTTTAGATCAAAAATCAATGGAAAACTAAACTCAAGTTTATCCTTTCATTACCAATATTGCCTTTATGCACCACAATTAAGAGGTCACTATGTATGTATAAGCAAACATAATACTTGGGGGGGGGGGGTATTGTTTGTGCTCTTTTTCAAGTTTTAGGATTTATTTTTTTACCAAATTGAAGTTGTGTCTCACAACAGTGACCCACAATTTCAAGTGGGTGTAAATTATTTATGTGTGTACAATTTATATCAAAACAAATCCTGGCAAATTTAAAGCTCAATCATCAGTTAAATTTTATTGTTTGAAGAACAAAAGCCTGAAAATGGCCATAGACGTGAGTACAACTTTTAAGGGTTAACCCTTTAACCGCCAAATTATTCAATTGGAATTTTCACCCACTTGAAGTTGTGTCTAGCTGACGTGATCCACAACTTTGAGAGAGTGAAAATTATTTAGATTTGACAAAATGGAGGTCAACTGTTTTCAAATATTTCTGATTAATGTCACATTTTATCTTTAACAAGTTTAAAAGGTGGTACTTAATGCGCTAATAAAAAATGAAAAGACGAATATATGCGGCACCGGCGCTTAAAGGGTTAAGCAATGGACGGATGTCAGCTAAAATTAAACTTTACCAGATATCATTATTATAAATATTTATACACACAAAGTTTAATTAAAAACTCACCTTTCCATAAGTCTTGCTTTGTGGGCTTCACGCTCTTTCTTGTCGAAAGTTGGTCTTCTTGAATAACGTTGGCTTGGGCGACGCTCAAACTTCTGACTGCGACGGCTACGACTGGTAGCTGCCGTTTGAAGTTCAGTTTTTCCACTAAAAAAATACATTTTTAAAATTTAAGTCAATAATTTTTTTTAGTTAAATGAGAGTCAATGGAATGTAAAATAAATGCAGTAAGTAATGATGATATAGATGCTATATGTTGAAATTGTTATTCTATTAGCAGATAAGGACAGATGAACAGTGCTGAATGCAATCCACTCAATGGTTGAGAAGATATCACACTCAGAAGCTATTGGGAGGCCATCATTGAAAACGCAGACATATGCGTTAATGCCACAAGTCTTTTATTGGCAAATAGTTTGTAAGAGAACAAAAAGAATAATTTTACCAGGTGAGTATAAATCTGATGGCATCGCGCTAACAAGAGTTCTTCACAATGTAAAGTATATTTGGAATAAGACAAGTAGAAAATAGATATGCTGCTATTAGGAGAACGAAAATTTCTGCTTAACTAGTATATCCTTATTAAGTATACAAACCTATATCTGAAGCGTGATCCAAGTCTTATAAAGCCCTGACGTGTATTCTGGCCAGAAACTGGTCCTCGAAGACGAAAGAAAGCATGATGCTCCACGCAGCATTTCCATAGATGCTTACAGGCCTTTCTGTTTTGCAGACGAAACACAAATGTGTGTTCCTGCTCATGACCCTGTGAAAATAGTATCAAGTTCAAGTTTCTGAAACATGCCATTTGTAATATCTAACCCTTCCAGCATGAGGACCGCCTTTACTAAAACTGACGTCTAATGTCGGTCCCCACACTAAAATAATTTAAAAAATTTAATCAATGGTTGTAGACCCATAACATAGGTATTCAAATGAACCAGAGAGACATAACTAAGATATTTATGATGATTTCAAATTGACAAAAACCTTTAGTTTCTATGGTTTTTAACCCTTTCAATCCTGAATTTACCATTGTCATCTTCATCCACTACAAGTGGCGAGTTGCTGCCGCAATTCTCGACTTGTAGTGGATGAAGATGATCTGATGTTGTTTAAAAATTAAAGAAAATTGTCACGTATTGGTAAACCAGTTTTATGGAAATTTTCGTTCTGAAACCCTTAGTTGTAGGAAAATTAAGTATTTTTTCAGAAATGTAAAATGATGCTTTAATGCATCGTGGGGGCTTAAAGGGTTAAAGAAATATTTCAGCGTTGTACGGATAAAAGTGTTGAAAATAGATTTGACACATGTATTGTGTATGTGTAAACTCCTACCTGGGCATCGTCTTCTACCACCATAATGGTCAGCTTCTTGGTCTTGAAGTTCAGCTTAGTGATCTTAGGCCTGAAAAAGTGAGGCTATTAGTTTTTGTACATGTACTTGTAATTGCTACTATGGGCTATTAGTATTTGTACTTATACCTGATACTATGTGCAATTCATGTTCACAATAATAATCATGTAAAAGATGTAACAAGTATGTGTTAATTCAAAACTTGTACATTTATTTGACTTGTTATTGACTGCTAAATTTGATAATCTACTTTTTTATTTGTCACCTAAACAATGAGATTTTTCAATTGGTAGAAAACCAAAGAAGGACATTCAATATACTTTGAGAGTAAATTTAAATTATTCAAGTTCTATAAAAGCTTTTCAAATTTAGTGACCACTCTGAAGGAATAATCTTCTGCAGGTATATTCTTACCAGAAGAACAAACCAATTTTTTGATCTCCCTCGAAAACCAGTAGACCAGTAGGTGTGAGGCCCAGAGAATAGTTGCACATATCTCGTCCCTGTAAAAAAAAAACAGTGTTACAGTTCTGACATTGCTGGCACAAATGCTGCTTAAAAAAAACACTGCTATACATATGTGACTTCAATAGCCCTAGTCTAGCTAGGCCTGTACATAATGTTATATTATTTGAAAAAAGTTTAAACCAAATAAAAATACACTGGGATCAGTCTATTTATTTATGGTAAATATTAAAATTTTAAGGCCACTATGTTTTTTTTGCTCTGTTTTAGATGAGGGCGCGCATTAGATTTAGGCCGCGCATTACCAAAAAAAACCATGTGTTTTTTTTCTGCCGAGCGCGCGCAGTCAATTTCGGGGGATAAAAAAAACATTCATTAACTTTCCCAGAAATATGTCCAATGTTTTTTTTATTTCCTCGCCCTCATTAACTTTTCCAAAAATAGGTTCAATGTTTTGTTTTTTTCTTAAATGTTTTTTTTTCTGCCCTCTCCTATTACATTTTGGATTTTTTCTGAAACAGAGAAATTAAAACAAGTCGCCTAAGCACCAAGCACAATTATAGTTGTTTGAAATCTGTTCTACTAGCCGATCAAATCAAAGTGAGTGGGAATTGAATAAATGTTTTTAACATCAATTTTTTTAAAATACGAGTCATTTCATGTACTTGAAGATGTGGGTCCTTGTAGCGAGACATAACTCCAAGTGGGTGACAAGATAACTTAGAGCGAAAAGGGTTAAGCTAATAAAATAACGTAATTTTAGGTTGTAAATTTTTCAAAATTAAAAATTATTTCTTAGTCATTTGAAGCTGGAAATCGCATTAGTTATTTCAGCTTAAAATGATTGAGGAATAGTTACAAGCAACGCAGCAGAACAAAGATTAACAGTTACATATTAGATAAATGTTGTTTCATTATTTCGAAGAATGGTTTTTTCTCGTGATGATTGAGATTCATTAGCAAACATATGAACAATACTTGTTATGTGTTTCAAAATAATAATGTTCGTCAAGAATAAAGTATCCTTACAAAGACATTGTGCATGTCGACACCATACATCTCCAGCCATTTGGCTTTGTTTAAGTAGTTCAGCTCGGATTGTGCCGGTGTCCAACCTCTGTCAACACAAAGTCAAAGGCTCAAATCAAAAACCAGTATCAAAGATTGTCATGTTGTAAAATACTATTATTGTCTGGTATACTGTACACATTCAACTTTTTAAAATATTTTAAAGCAGTTGTGGAATGTGCCCCACAGAGCAAAAATGGGTAAAAATTATTCAAATTAAAACCAGAGTGTCAATGACACAGAAACTTATCCTTAATTAGGGCAAGTTGATTACGAATTAAAATTTCTGTAATCCATGAGGCAGTCCTATGCACATGCACGAGCTCTATCAAAAAAACAGAACAAAATTGAAATCGGATAAGAATTGAGGGAGGAGAAGCATTTCTTTTGAATTGTGGACAGAGTGCCCTAATTGAGTCTTAATTAGGTCATAAGTTAATTAATATTACAAATTTCTGAAAACTGTGAGGACCTTCTATGCACAGACCCGAGCTCTTTGAAACAAACCAAACAGAATTGAAATCGGATAAGAATTGAGGGAGGAGAAGCATTTTTTGTGAATTGTAGACAGAGTGCCCTAACTTGGTCTTAATTAGGTCACAAGTTAATTAATAATTAAAATTTCTGAAAAGCGTGAGGAAGTTTAATGCACAGGCCCGAGCTCTTTCAAACAAACCAAACAGAATTGAAATCGGGTAAGAATTGAGAAAGGAGAAGCATTTCTGGTAAATTGTGGACAGATGACAGACAACAGACGACAGACGCAACACGATGGCATAAGTTCATCTTAGGCCTAAAGGTTGGATGAGCTAAAAAATTAAGACCTATACAGTCTGTCTCCACCTCTTGGTAATTAACCTAATATTTCACCTTCAAAACCTGTTGTTTACTACAAATGAATGAAAATAATTACATATAGTAACAACTGAGACCAAATGTCTTTTTTAAAGGATAAACATGTAAAACCCTACCCTGTTTTGTGATTTACAAGGTGTGTCATTGAATTCCAAGGTAAAACAATGTTGATATGTTCACGTTCCCTTGTAAATGTGATTGACTCGTATGTTTTTATTTGATTGTGATGAAATTTGCCTAAGTATTCTTCTGCTCACACTGACAATTATAGCATCAGTGAAAAACAACACAGATAATAAAATGATTCATAAACTATTGATGACGGACCTGCATGACTTGAACCTGTCCAGGATCGCCAGCTCCATCTCTTCCGTCTGATTCGGCAGGAAGTGGAACTCAGACACAAATCCAGGTGTGTGAACGCCATCTTCATAATCACCTAACTCAGCTGTAACGGTAAACATAGAGATAATTGTACTAAATCTGTATCTTGCTATGTTAATATATTTAAATTTTCAACCACTTGAGGTACCGCGATCCACAACCTCAAGTGGTAGAAAATTTGTTTAATTTGAGAGCAAACATTCACAAATCTTGAAGTTTAAACAGGAATTTCATTCCAATAACAGTGGTTTAATCAGCTGATAAAACGGATTTAAAAAAAAAGGGCTGAATAGTACAGAATACTCAGCCCAGGCACAGCATTTGATAAAATTCAAGAACTTTTTAATGATTTTGAGACCACAGTACAATTTTTTAGGGAACAAATCAAACAGCAGCAGCAACATAAATATGAGTACAGAATGATTTCATAGTGTCACAGCAATATGTTCAAAATTAGGCAGTTTGATGTGACCCTCTAAAATAATACATAAATATAATTAACCTCTAGAGCACAGAGTTATTCAATTTTAAAAGTTTTGTAGAGATGTTAATAAAAACACAGAATGTCAACTGTAGTCAGCATCAGTGTTCCGAGGGTTAATATGTATCACTTTGTTACTTCGCAATGTGGATCTTGTGTCAAAATTAAAAAAAGTTTCGAGCTAAAATTTAGTAGTCACTTTCAAGGCCTTGACTATTTTTTGTAGAATTTAAGCACCTAGCCAAGGTTTCCAAGCACCTGTACAAACCCCTAATCACCATAATTTCTGTGGTAAATAGTTTAGAATATTCAGCTAAGACACTCCTTTGACATGAGCAGCCACCTTTGGAATACAGTGTTCAAGACAGGTGGCTGCCCAAGAAAGGTTCATTTGTATGAGAAATACCAAGTGGCCTCCCATAAGCATGATTTACAGTAATACGTGTACACAATGGGGTACATACTGAATAGAGATTTAAATGACAATCTACTGAAAAAAAATAATACACATAGGAAGCAAGGTTACAATCAATTTTGACTTGAGTAGAAAAATTGATTTAATGAGTTTACAAATTTATATTGAAAATAAAACATTTCCAAAAGTTTTGTTGCAATTGGTGCTTAAATACCAGGAAGTATTTGTTACAATTACATCATGCAATTTTTAATTTTAGTTTGGATAGATATGACTAGAAATGGGAGATGTTGCAACAGTATTTAGTCCAGCATTAAATTCTCATTGGATCGACATATCATGCTTGCAAGGTCGACTTACACTGTAATGAATATGCAGAGAGTTCAACAGCGAGTTCAAATGGACATTCTAGTTTGCCAGTCACTAAATCCTTCTTCAGCTGTAGGAATAGTTGATACCTGGTAAAGCAGAACATGGTGCATTAAACAATAAAAAATAAACTAGAAACATCCCCGTTTGATATTCCATCAGTTTTTGATGGGTTTCTCCCAAAAGTTAATCGGAATATCAAAATAATTTCACAAAAAACCTCTTCTTTTTTACAAGAGGGCTGCCATCAGCCATTTTTGTTTTTAGTGGATTAATCCCAAAAAGTATTATAATATCAAAAATTCGTTAGGTACTTCAGTTTTTTCATCCATATTAATAAAATAAATAAAAATAGATAAACCAGTTAAATAAAAATAAATTAACCAGTTACGTATAAAACTGATAAGCAAAATAAGCCTACAGATCTATTACTCAGCATAAAAACAAAATTTGTAATATTTCTGGATATTCACTAGGTGCATCTACGATTCAAATAATTATGATAGACAGAAGCCTGTGCAATTGCTCTCAAGATGTACTTGGTAAGCATGACCCGTAAAATTACATAGAGGACATACCCCTATCTTCAAATATAACCTTGCAATTATGTAAGTCAACACATTATCTACAGAGTATGTATTAAACAAACAAATTGATTCAAATTAATTTTGATTGATATTATTTCCAGCTGACCTTGTGAGCTCCTCGTGGAGATTGTTGGGTTCTGAAGAGTAGAACTTGACTCGAAATCTGAAGGTGTAGGGTGGACCGACTGTAACACACAGAAAAAAACAATCATCAGTAAATAAATGATAAATGTGTATTAGAAGATGTGTATGAACCACTGAACCAACTCTAACATTAGATTTTGCTGCTTTGAATATTGATGTTCCTGGTGATCAATTATAATTGATAATCGGCCGCTTACTACACCAATTAGGATGATTTATTATGATGTCCCTGATGAAAAATTATAATCGATAATCTGTCGTTTAGTACACCAATTAAGATGATCGATTATGATAACCATAATCAGATAAAATAAATCATGGACTGATTCACATTTCCTCAACATATTTGCTGATCTGCCTAGGATTCGATTTGAATCGCGGCACCTGTAGCATGCTCAACCATCACTCATTTTGCTACCATAATGATTGCATTGTAACTATAGTTGGCGTTGATATGTTATTGTTTTTATTTTACACCTACAGTGGCAAATCAGAGGGGGGGGCAAATGGCGAATGACCATATTTGGGACGAAATGCGTCATTTCAGGCCTTTGATTTCAAAATCTAGAGCATGTAAGAGACTAGCTGTGTTTATAAATTATTGAAAAAATAGACCCCCCCCCCCATCTGTCAATTCCTGGATCCTCCACTGACCTAGGCTATATATATGTAACTTCACTTAAACGCTTAACTGTGATCATCAGTTGAATATACTACTTGAACTAATCAATTCCAACCATGGTACCAATCAGCAATTACAAAATTCTATCAAGTTCCCATCGCTAGCTTTGGAGGCATACACCCTGGGATATGCCCACGGTGGGCGGTTGTGGGAGTCTGTGCTCAGCACTGTGACACGACAAACACTACTACAGTAGAACCTGCCATAAGCAGCCACTCTAATAAACAGCCAACCTCCTATGGGAGGCCACTTGGCCATTCCACAAAATGGCATTTTGTATTATGTGAAACTCAATGACCTTGACCTCCTTTGTTTTCACCGAGCTGGCTAATACAATGAAGTATGGGGGAGGGGTCTTATATAACCTTGTTTTCACCGAGTGACGTCTCTGTGTTTCACAGAATACAAATCGTTGCCTCGGAGTGTCAGATAGGATCCATTAGCTCCGAGGCAACGAAATGCCCCTACTATGGGCAGCCACCTGCTTTGAAAAGCCACGTTTCCTGTGGCTCCTCATGGCAGGTTCTACTGTAGTTAAAAGGAGCACACATGTAGCAAGCTCAGCCTGATCACACAGAGTACAAAAAACATTATGTGACATAAAAATTTCAAATAAAGTCTGTCTATCAATGGTATTCACTGCCATAACATTAAAAACTATAAATAATTCACTTTTGTACACAATACTCAAATTATTGGCGTAAAATGCGAAAAATCGCAATAAATCACCCATTTTGAATATTTTTCAGCCATTATTGAACTTGTCCGAGAACTGGTCATTTGTAACATGCAGAACAAATTTGGAAAGGATACATGACAAACTTTTCAAGTTATCGGGCCCACAAGTAAATGTTAACGCAGACAACGCCGAACTTTAATTGCATTAGCCCACCTTTTCTAATTAAAATGCGGGCTAAAAACGACATACACATGTTAATTCTCAACCCTTGGTGCCAAAACAAATGATCCTGACTTTGTAATGTTATAAAAAAAAAATCCCTGGTCATAGACACATAGCATCACCATGGGAAAGGTAAGCAGGTCAAGCTAATTAATATATATTGAGCCATTTATTACCTTTTCAAAGGCAATAACTTTCTAGTCTTTAGGGGGGAATCACTATTTTAATACATGTACATTAAATAAATTTATTGCATTTCTTTTTTACATGATTTTACAGTAAATGCTACTGAATTAATTTTTCTAAGCATAGATTTCTGGTCAGGAAAAGCTCACTTGGCATTGTGATTGCATTGTCCTTTACAATATTGATTTTTCTGCAGAACAATGTCTAGAATTACAAAATCAGTTGAATATATATATATAGATGGGGGAACATGAGTAAACACTGCAGCTGTATTGTAACATGAGAACTAGTTGCTGTGGAGAATTGCCATACATAAATCAGGAATAGAACAATGACTTCAGACAATACTGGAATACAAATATCACAGTCCTCATATCTTGCATTGAAGTGGAAGAAAAGATGAGAATAATAGTTTGAACACAGCTATTTCTACTTATCTACTATTAAGATGTGAAAAGCTATCACAATTCCCAACTGCAATTCCACTGGAGAGGCACTGGAGAAATTATTCTAAAAATTCACTTCACCTAATGTCCAAAATTTAACCCTCAAAGCGCTGCACTAAATTTTCACCCTCTTGAAGTTGTCTCGCTACCGCGACCCACACATTTAAGTGGGTAAAAAATACTCATATTTGTTCATAGCCTCTACTATATCCATGGTGAGAGGTAGTGAATCAATCACCGCAAGTGGAAAATGACTAACACGATAAGCATCTAAATGACACATAGTGTTAAGTTATATAATACTATTACATTGATATGTAATTTAGGACATGACAGAGAAGGGTGTGAGCTTAGAGGCTCTTCAGAACTAGAGATATCAACCTCTCCAACAATCCACTGTTGTAACATGTGAATTGTCATAGTATATTAAATCATGATACTTGAGAACATCTTATGTATACACATCACTATACCTAGTATAAGAGGAGGATGTGGTGTAACCCTTTAAGCTTCCATGTCACGTTTATGCACAGTATAATTAATTCATTGAATAAAAATCACAGCAAAGGCTATCTTAACATGCTTAACCCTTACAATGCTGAATTAATTTTGTATAAATCATGGAGACCAAAGGGGTTTTTTTCAATTTGAAATCATCATAAATGTCTTAGTTAGCTCTTTCTGATTCATTTGAATACCTATGTTATGGGTCTACGGCCATTAGAAATATGTTTACTCTTACAGTGCGGGGATAGATTTTAGATGTCAGAATCTGACGTCGATAGCGGGGATAGATTCTGACATCTAAAATCTATCCCCGCACTGAAAGCAGGGGGGTAAGAGTAAACCCTTGAACGGATATGAGGGATATAGAAGTTACAGCGAACTACAAGTTTACGCACTATGTAAAAATTGCTCATGGATATTATTTCTTTAATTTGATAGTAAACATATGCAATTTCCGTGATGTTTAATGATCCATTTAATTCCCAATATCAGTGATCTAATGAATCTGATACTAAAAAGTATTAAAAGCGTGGTTATTAGAGGTGAAGGAGTTAACCTTTGTTTCACTTGATATAAAAAATTATTACAGGTATTACACCAGGTGACCTACATGCACCACGGGGTGATAATAGTGGTAGTGATATTACAGTAAAATAATAAAATTATTATCTATCAATATTATAGTGCAGAAATTTCCCGTTTTCATCGTTTAAGAACAGTGGCTTCCATCCATTTCCACCCAAGCTTCATTGTTATTTGTTTGTTGAGAATTAAAGTGGCCAATTTGTATAATGAGGTTTTACTGTACTTCTGAGTTTTGTTGTTACGTATCAATTGACAGAGTACCACCATTTTTGCCGGCATGGCACGGCGCCCTGTGGTTTTCACGAACATGAAACCTGACCTGGCTAATCTACATACCTACATGAATGCATGCTAACAATGTACATGTATGTAACAAAAAACAACCTGGCCAGCCTATTATACACACGGGTATCACAATTACATATCAACCATAAGTCCCTTTCACGCAAAAACGCGGCTTCTCCAGTATTGTTCGTTTTTTTCATTCTGCGTTACCACTTCACATAACGTGTATAAATAGGTCAAATTTACTCAATATCAGCCAAATCGTTCAGTGTTAATGGAGTGAGTAACAGAAATAAATCAGGTGAGCCTAACCCTGCCATAAATTGTTCCCCAGCAGACAGAGATATTTGTAGAATAGTGAGTTGGTTGTTTTATGTCATGCACTCGTCATGTTTACACGGCATACAGTACAGAGATTATAGCACAAGACAAATACTGATAACACTCACACCTCATGCCCCAGAAACAGGTGCAACATTCACTGAACAGTACTGTGGTCAAGATAACATTCCAGATACATAGAATACAATAATTGTGTATGCCCCAAAACATATTGGTCTATGTTGTGATACCTAGCTATTACATACCATACTGGGAGTGACTGTGGTGAATCTACAGACTCACGTTTATCATTAGCACCGTTGCTGGTCACAAGGCCGCTTCGGGAAAAAGTGAAAAAAAAGAAAGAGAGGGAGGAAGGAAGGAAGGAAGGAAGGAAGGAAGGAGGGAGGGAGGAAGGAAGGAAGGAAGGAAGGAAGGAAGGAAGGAAGGAAGGAAGGAAGGAAGGAAGGAAGGAAGGAAGGAAGGAAGGAGGGAGGGAGGGAGGGAGGGAGGGAGGGAGGGAGGGAGGGAGGGAGGGAGGGAGGGAGGGAGGGACGTTCACCCACTGCTGGTTTAATGTTGTCCACCGTCTGCGACGCTGGCCCAACATTAAATCAGCAGTGGTTCAGTGTCTCATGTTTGTTGATATATATCTGGTGCATCCAGTACACTGGGCTGACTATATTAAGTAGAGATAATCCATAGAGCTCAGCCCAACCTGTGAACACGTGAAGGTCAGGGGGCTTAACATTATTCTATGATCTATGAGTGATGAGCAGACATCGCCAACACATTCCCACACTATCGCCGAGAGGGTATAAATAAAGTGAACATATGTTTCTAAAAACATGACGATGTTGGCATTTCGGCTTGAATGGTGGTCCAGCATTACATAAAATAACCTGTAGTGTTTCTTCGCTTGGTTGTGAGGTGAAACGGTGGCTAGTTCAAACAGGTTTTAATAAATGAATATACAAGTGTGATGGAAGACAACCAAGCGAGCAAGAAAATTATAATTTTCGGCCCAAAAAACGCATCTATAAAAAAATTCAATGAAGTTGTGTTTCGATACCGCATGGCTTTATATCTGTATCTGGGTGAGGCAGGCAAATGAATAGCCTGGAGAGCAGGAGACAGTTCGGATGGTTTCTATGCTTGCACGTCTCCTGTTCGGGATTTTCAATTTGCACTGTGGCTATAAATCTACATTTTAATGGGATTACCAAACGAAACGTACAATGAAAGATACCCAAACTATTAATGCACTTTTTGTGAAATTAGGTATTAAAAATTATTTTCCACGATGTAGGTCGTGGATACAATTTTTTTGCTATGTTTTGCCTTGTAATTGACGTTTAGCAAAATGTTTAGGAGACATAATCTATATAAAATTCTATACATTGTTTCGTCATTTTGAAGCTGTTAATCAAGTTTAACTTTAAATGGATGAAAATAGTAGCAAACAGTAAGACGTGTCTATAGACGTCAGATTCTGATGTCTAACTCGCAGAATAAAAAAAATTCTGATGTCTAAAGTCTATCCCCACACTGAAAGAGTAACATATTTATAATGGCCGTATACTCAAATGTATCTAAGTATTCAAATTAAGCAGAAAGAGCTGTCTAAGACATAAAAAAAATGAAAAAAAACCTTGGTCTCCATGGTTTATGCAAAAATACTTCAGCGCTGGAAGGGTTAACGAGTATATACATACCAACAAACGTGTTTCGCAGATAGATGGTACCCAGACTGGCTACACAGCTGACGTTGACCCATTGTTGGCTCAATGTTGGTCCACCGTCTGCGACGCTGGCCCAACATTGACCAAACAATGGGTCAGCGCCTCGTATCAGCTGGGTATAAGACCAGTGAGGGCAATAAACAAGTTGTTGTTTTATTTCTTGCACACCTGGTTTATAGCTGGGATGGAGTACGTTTATATCTATGCTGTAACAGTACAGCAGCTGTATAAACATAACCCAGGGCAATCAGAAAACAACGAATCTGCTGCTGCTGATAGAACGGGCATCGTTCAGGTTGTGATAATCTCCATGATAAAACGCTTCAATTTAGGATCGCAACCAGAGCCATATTTTTTTAGGATAAAGCCAGAATAAACGCATTGTCGATATAGATTGCTGAATGTGCCTACACAGCACACACGGGCGACATCAATCACGTGTTGTTTTAATGTAGATCCAACGTCTACAGCGCTGGACCAACATTAAACCAGCATCGGGTCAATGTCTCTTGGTATCCTATGCAGGCAATTTGCATGACCAGAGTGACTTTCCGCTGGCGGTATATAGCAGCTACAGGAATGTTTGAGTGGGGGGGGGGTCGAAAAAATTCTGAGTTTTAAAATTTAGTGCTTAAAACGGGTTATTATAACTGAAATAACAGCCTCATTTGGAAAATATATTTCTACGCCAGAAAGGGGGGATATTCCCCCTTTGGTTCTGAGTGGGAGTTAAATATCACGCTATGTTGTAGCACACATTATCTCGGCTTGTTTAATCCTCGCTTTACCATGTTTACCGCAGCAAATATAAGGCATTAATACAGTGTTGGCATACTGTTGGGTCAGTGTCGCGGACGGTGGCACAACAGTATGCCAGCATTGGATCAATGCCTAGTGTTCAACTTTGTAGGGACGACATTCTAAAATGTATCTGATATTGTTGACTTTTACGGTGTCCCATACCATGATAGTTATCAGTGGTTATGAGTCTAAACAATGTATAACATAACCTCTTTTTGATCTTTGTTTTGGGAAATGCTTTAATATTGAGTAAATAATGTTTATTTTACTGCAGCAGGCACTGGCGCAATATTCACTACGTATTGACTATCCATCTCACACGAATTAAAAATATGATTGAACGAACCATTAGTTGATTGGTAATGATACTATAAAATATTATTAATGAGCATAAACAAAGTGAAAGTGTGTATTAGATCAAGAGATAGCTGTATCGTAGTAAAATATCACATGATATGAAGTATCCCCCATGTCAGATGCCAAAAACACCTGTTGCTATAAAAATCAATTTGAAACACATTCAAGGCCTCGCATATTGAATTCCAACACTTTCACGAATCTCTTATTACGATTCTCTTATTATCTACATTACATAGAAACCGTGAAAAACGGTTTATATAACGTTATTGAATGAGCAAACAGAGAGCAGGACAAGGTAGTTACATTGCGCAGACCAGGGGGTTAAAAGGGAGGCATTTAGTGATCAAAGACTACACATGGACCACATGTCTAACCATTGTATACCCAATGCCTCAGTGTTTAGCACCAACTAAATTTACAGGCTGCAATGTTACAAATACACTGATCATTTTGTAACAGACAAATGTATCCATGACAATACGTATTAAGATGCACATATGTGAATACAAACGCTCGTCGAATGTCGAGTAAAGCATTTCAGATTGTTGGGACGTTGGACGGTGGTTCCTAATTTATGACCTATAGCTCAGCTATGTCAAGTAGCCGCGTCCCCGGAAAAACAAGACATGTTGACCCAATATTGGTTTAATGTTGGCCCACCGTCTACGACGCTGGACCAACATTAAACCAGCATTGGATGAACATCATGTGTGAACTGGGATCGCATTTCTCCTTGAACATGTTGAATGAACAGATGATGATATTTTACGAGACTAAACAAGTTTGTTACGACGTTGAGTGCATGACCCCCAGCAAACATGAGACATTAACCCAATATTAGCTAAACGACTACCCACCGTCTTCGATGCTGGACCAATATTAAACCAGCAGTGGGTAATGACTCGTATATGCTGGGAAGATCGTCTTTATAAGTCAGAATCTGACGTCTACAGACGTCAGATTCTGACGTATAAAGACGATCCA
This sequence comes from Flabesymbios commensalis, assembly GCA_964017125.1. Taxonomy (NCBI): domain Eukaryota; kingdom Metazoa; phylum Annelida; class Polychaeta; order Terebellida; family Flabelligeridae; genus Flabesymbios; species Flabesymbios commensalis. The sequence continues at coordinate 12,620,020 of OZ024910.1, forward strand.
TGCGCAACAAACGATACAACAACCTATGCAACAATCCATCCTTCAAAGTGCATGGTAAATACGGTAGATTTTCTGCTATGCATGAACTGAACGGAGACGGTGAGTATTCATCTGGATGGGTAACAGTGCAAGAATGACCTCACTAATTTTAGGTCTTGCCCCATGAGCTGCATTGTCAAATTCGTATTTTTGACTGATTTAAAAACGTGACGCTGACGCAACATTAAAACAACAATATTCCCCCACTGTAAGAATTAAAATATTTGTAATGGCCGTAGACACATAACATAGGTATTCAAATGAAGCGGAAAAAGCTGACTAAGACATTTATGATGATTTCAAAATGAACAAAAGCCTTTAGTCTCTATGTTTTTTACAACAATATTTTAGCGTTATCAGGGTCAATGGCGGACTAATCATGTGTGTAGAGTGTGATGAATGGCAGTCAGTGTTCACTGTGTCAGTTAGGCCTAAAAAAACTGTTTGTTTCCGATTTCCGACCGACCCGACCCTATCAAAACATGTGCGACCCAAATTTATTTTCTGAATTTCCTAAAAAAACTTAGGAAATCCATAAGTTAAGGGATAACTTACTGGCTGTAGTCAAAGTGCCTCGAAAAACGTTACGAAAAGAAGAGGGGGGGGGGCAAAAAGCGTCCAAAAAACAAAAAATCATTATGTAATGTACAGATAAGACATGCATGGAAGTGAATTTGGCACCAAACAAAATAAAAAATAATTCTTACCTACCGATTGGTTGAAGTGACAAAAAATAAAATAAAAAATAAAATAAATTCCCTACCTACCCACTGGTTAAAATGACAACAAATCGGAAACAAACATATACTTTTTTTTGGCCTTAGCACTGGTTAGTGTCAGACACATACACATACCATACACCGCTGATGTATACCACACACTACACATACTGCACACACGTATGATGCACCTAGACACCCCCAATAACTCAAAACCTACTAAAACAAACTAGGCCTATATACTATTGTTTCATTTTACCTTGAGATCACCTTATGATGCACAACACAACATGGTAATTATATTTTCCTCCACAAAATTATTGATTCTCTGAAAATTTACATCACCACCACTTTACTATATTATGTAAGCAGGTAAGACGAGACCGTGTCAGTGACGTCACGTGTGCCGTAGTTTATCGACGTCTTTGCTACCTCATCATGGCTACATGGCCATATACAAGGAATGTCAACCAGTATTTGTATTTTCGTATTAAAGATGACAAGTCTTGACAAAAAACGAGCGAAAAGCATTGATAAAACAGAGCCCTGAGTATGATAGACATCCCTTGCCAGCACGATAAATTGGCGTCTACGACACTGGCCCAATATTAACGAATAATGGGACGACGTCTGTGTTGGTCGGATGGGGTATTCCTGTAACGACAATACATTGAGCCAATGCTGGCTAAACGTTGGGCCAACATCACAAACATTAGGACATCATTAATTCAGCCCTTTCAGTGTGGGGACCGACTTTAGACATCAGAATCTGACAACTATAGACGTAAGAATCAGACGTCTAAAATTGTCTTGATATTATTGCGTGATATGCTGAAATCCAGAAGGCAATTATCATTCATTACTCAAATATTTCCGACCTTAGATGTCAGAATCTGACGTATATAGACGTCAGAATCTTGACATATAAAGTCGACCATCGCTCTGAAATGGTCGTAATGGCCGTCAACCCATAACATAGGTAGATGTATTCACATGAAGCAGAAAGATTTAACTGAGACATTTATGATGATTTCAAATTGAAAAACTTTTAGTGTTTTGGTTTATATAAAATTATTTCTGCGCTTTCAGGGTTTGCTGGTTCATATAACAGCTCATGGGTTTACCATATTCTAGTGCTGCTGCACAAACATTTACAACCAGCCTACAATCAGCACAGTTAACATGGTTAGCAGCCAAATAGCCTGAAGGGATGCTGTTTTCGTCATGGCGCTTTTTACCTGAAGTCACTTCCACCTGCAACAATATGTACACGTGGCCGGGCTACTGCTTCCTGCCATCAACCCTTTCAGTGCCATAGTTCCAAAACAATTCAGACAAACATAAACATATTTTACTTGGTAGAGGTTAAAGATCACATTTAACATGGTCACAATATTACTTTTATAATTTTTATAAAAAAACAAGACTACATAAGTCCAGGAGCTCCCGCTCCGAATTAGAATTTGATTTAAGCAATTTTGTATAGGGTTATTAATGTAGTCCTAGTCTAGGTCAAAAATCAAGACGCAAGACAACTAGGTCTAAGAAGCCCAGTCTAAGAGTAAGATAAGAACTAGACAGTCTGTCAGAGATTGCAAACCTCCATTGAAATTAATGATCCTAATCAGTATCCCAGTAATGGTCTACCTATCTGGCATGGTTTACTCGATATCAGGCCAATCGAGTTAACTAATAGCTGATTTACGGTCATTTTGAATTCGATATAAATTAGTTAAAAACTTAGGGTGCATCCTCCCCCGAAACCTCAAATTTTGTTTTATAGTAATGGACTAACATCTAACACAGTTTGCAAAATATTGGGCATGTGAAAGTAAACAATGGCTGATAGAGGGCCATTTTGAATTTGATCAAGTCAAAATTTTCCAAGATGCATCATCAGCTGAAATCTCACATTTCATTCTATGGTAATGGTCTAGCCATCTAGCACGGTTTACCAAATATCGCCCATGTGAAAGTGAATAATGGCCGATAGGAGGCCATTTTGAATATGATTAAGTCAAAATTTTTCAAGATGCATCTTCTCCTGAAATCTCACATTTTGTTTTATAGTAATGGTCTAGCCATCTAGTACGGTTACTAAAAACCAGCTATGTGAAAGTAAATAATGGCCGATAGGCGGCCATTTTGAATTTGATCGAGTCAATTTTTTTCAAGATGCATCCTCTCTTGTAATCTCACATTTTGTTTTATAATAATGGTCCAGCTATCTAACACGGTTTACCAAATATCAGCAATGTGAAAGTAAATAGTGGCCGATAAGCGGCCATTTTGAATTCGATTGAGTCGAAAGTTTTTTAAAGGCATCCTCTCTCTAAACGTCACATTTTGTTTTATAGTAATGGTCTAGCTATCTAGCACGGTTTACCTGATATCAGGCCTATCGAGGTAAATAATGCTGATTGTCGGCCATTTTGAATTCGTAAGTTACAAATTTTCAGGGTGCATCCTCCCCCGAAAACTCACACTTTGTTTTATAGTAATCAGGTAATGGTCTAGCCATCTAGCACGGTTTACCAAATATCAGCCATGTGAAAATGAATAATGGCCGAAAAAGCGGCCATTTTAAATTTGATCAAGTCAATTTTTTTCAAGATGCATCCTTATCTGAAATCTCACATTTCGTTTTACAGTAATGGTCTAGCCATCTAGCACGGTTGACCAAATAAAGGCCATGTGAAAGTGAATAATGGCCGATAAGCGGCCATTTTGAATTTTATCGAGTCTAATTTTTTCAAGATGCATCCTCTCCTGAAATCACATATTTTGTTTTTTAGTAATGGTCTAGCCATCTAGCACGGTTTACCAAATAACGGCCATGTGAAAGTGAATAATGGCCGATAAGCGGCCATTTTGAATTTTAACGAGTCGAATTTTTTCAAGATGCATCCTCTCCTGAAATCACACATTTTGTTTTATAGTAATGGTCTAGCCATCTAGCACGGTTTACCAAAAAACGGCCATGTGAAAGTGAATAATGGCCGATAAGCGGCCATTTTGAATTTTATCGAGTCAAATTTTTTCAAGATGCATCCTCTCCTGAAATCACACATTTTGTTTTATAGTAATGGTCTAGCCATCTAGCACGGTTTACCAAATAACGGCCATGTGAAAGTGAATAATGGCCGATTGGCGGCCATTTTGAACTTTGACAAAATGAATTTTTTCAAAATACATCCTCTCCTGAAGCCTTACAATTTTTTTTATAGTAATGGTGTAGATATCTTGAGCGGTTTTCATGATATTCCACAATATCAGGCCTGTCGAGGTGAATAATGGCTGATAGGCGGCCATTTTGAATTTTATCAACTTCAAATTTTTCAGGATGCATCCTCTCCTGAAACCTTACAATTTATTTGATATTAATGGTGTAGCTATCTTGAGCGGTTTTCATGATATTCCGCAATATCAGGCCTGTCGAGGTGAATAATGGCCGATAGGCGGCCATTTTTAATTTTATCGACTTGAAATTTTTCAAGATGCATCCTCTCCTGAAACCTCACAATTTGTTTTATAGTAATGGTGTAGCTATCTTGAGCGGTTTTCATGATATTCCGCAAAATCTTTCAGTCGGATTTACCGATGTTATAAATTAGGTCAAAGTGCTGGGTCAACTTCAAGGTCAAGGTCCAAAAATCTGAAAAGGCACAACTAGGGACCTTAGAGAACATGTATGTGCAATATGACTGTCATCGGCCCAGTACTTTTCGAGATCTGCTCCGGAAACGAAGTGCGCGTCAAAACGTCTAAATAGGTCATAGTTCTGAACCAGAAGTAGGTCAAAGTTCAAATACCCCAAAAGGCACAACTAGACCCCCTAGGGGTGTTGTGTGTAAAATTTGAAGACAATCGGACAAGTACTTTCAGAGATATGCTCCGGAAACGAATTGTTTACGGACGGCCCAACGGCCCAACGGCCCAACGGCCCAACGCCGTCACATCATCATTTTCTCCTCTGCAACCTTGCGTATTGAATTCAGATTAAAAATATTTTAACCCGTCCATTAGCCACCTGGAAGTAACCCACATACCAAAAATTGTTATCCTAGCTTATTTTCTCACAAAGTTATAGGCAAAAGAAGAGGCCAAAAAAAAACGGAGGTAGAATCCATAGCTCCCTTCGCTCACCTACGGTGACGGCGGGAGCTAAAAATATCTATGTATCCAGAAAACAAGGTCCAGTAATAACCCAGCATTGGTTCAACGTCTCTTGTTTACTGAGTAGTTTATTATTATTATTATTATTATTATTATTATTGTTATTATTATTGTTATTATTATTATTATTATTATTATTGTTATTATTATTGTTATTATTATTATTATTATTATTATTATTATTATTATTATTATTATTATTATTATTATTATTATTATTATTATTATTATTATTATTATTATTATTATTATTATTATTATTATTATTATTATTATTATTATTATTATTATTATTATTATTATTATTATTATTATTATTATTATTATTATTATTATTATTATTATTATTATTATTATTATTATTATTATTATTATTATTATTATTATTATTATTACTATTATTATTATTATTATTATTATTATTATTATTATTATTATTATTATTATTATTATGGATCCAAATCTGAAGCAATAAACATATGTAGCAGTTTAACCCTGACGTCATTATAGCAGTCGATTATATGACCATAGGTGCTAAATATTTGTGTGGGTTTTTTTAGCTCTTGGTTGACCGTTTTTTAAACTTAAAGTGTTCTGGATCTGTGGAATTGATATGAGTTGTGACCCAAATTTTACAAATCCAAGTAATTTTCAGCCACTTGAAGTTGTGGATCGCGATGAGACACAACTTCAAGTGGGTGAAAATATAATGTATTTATTCAGAGCTCTACTGGTTACGGTTATATAGAGGAGACCTGGAGAGAGATTTACACATGCTATTCATCCGATTAGAACTGCCTCGAAGGTCAAAGTTCCATTGAATTCCTATAATCAGAGTTGCACTTGACAAAAGAGATTCATTAATACCTGTGATCATGGTGATGGTATTTATTTTAGCACAGAATTAGAGATTGTAATCAATAACCACTGTAAAATCACAGCCCCGTGTCACATGTGCGGTTAATTTTACAACAAATAGTCACCTCATGGCCTATCAAGGCTGGTTCGATGTTGGCATACGTCACACACGGTGGCCCAGCCTTGAACCAATGTTGAGATAAGTGTTTGCAATGAACTGCTGTGTTTCTAATCAACAGGGCACGGATCCCACATCTTCAACTACTTACTGTACCAAGTGAGTCGCGTTAGCAATATTCTAGAGCTAGGTACTGCGTCCAGACAGCAGTTTCATTACCCTACTGATCACGACTATTGTCGTTTTTAACCTGTTTTATTAGTCGATCAAATCACTGATATTGGGAACGAAATGAGTGTTTAAACATCTCATCAGCATTTGCAAATGTTTGGTCTCAAATTAAACAAATATGACTATTTTTTACCCACTTAAAGTTGTGGGTCGCGGTAGCGAGACACAACTTCAATTGGGTGAAAATTTAAAATAAATTACCTTAGCGGGACAAGGATTAACTCGACAAACACGAAACGTTGATTATTTTAATGTTGTTTTATGGTGAATAAAGATGCCGTGCATTTTATAAAATACACAAGTACAATACCTCAAAAGAAAGCGCAGAACCTCTTTTACGGCATTAGATTGGTAACAAGTTCGCTCTTCTAGAGGCAACGCTGGGCAATCATTGAACCAACATTGTTCCAATGTCTTTTGTTTACCGGAAGCGCTTTCAGCAGGTTAATTGAAATTTAAATGCCCATTTGACACACTTAAGGTCATAGCCCAGGCTTTTGCAATACATGTACAACTGTATGCATGTTGTTCCGTTCTTGTAGTATAATAGCTTATATATATACCATTTCTCATTCGGTGAATTTGGTGAATTTTTTTAAAAATATTCCAATTTTCCTTGGTGTATAAAGCGACAAGGGAGCTTAACCCTTTCACAGTTTTAGTGTGGGGAGCGTCTGCAGACGTCAGCTTCTGACGCATAAAGTCAATCCCATCACTGAAAGAATTAAAATACTTATAATGGCCGTAGACCCATAACATAGGTATTTAAATGAAGGGGAAACAGCTAACTAAGACACTTATGATTATTTCTAATTGAGCAAACCCTTTGGTCTTCATACAACAATATTTCAGCGTTGTAAGGGTTAGAGGGTTACTGTTGATCTGCTCGCCATCTGTATATCAGCTGATTGGCTCGTGCCACGAAAACCACACCCGGCAAACAATAACCCTTTAAACCCTATAGTTCGCATGATTCCTGAGCATCTACGGCAGCATCTTGAATTTAAATAATTATTGGCAAGCAATTCATTCGGGAGAATTTTGGTGTGAGATATAAGCCCCTCCAAAGCCTAAAGTGACTGAACGAAGCACCAGGACATTATTGTATATACCGTTACTTCAATTTGTGGATCCGTTTTTAAAGGTTATTTCTGAAAACTCAAGATTTTCAAAAAATCATCCAAATATAAATGCGTACATGTAGCCCAGCTTCACAGAAATAGCAGTTGGAAATCGAAATATGGCTAAAAGTGAATGTAATTCTTATGTAATTCTTAATAATGAAACAATTTAACCCTTGTGCTGCTAGATCCGTATATTTATACGGTTTCAAACATGTTTCAAACCCATAATATGGACGACGTCCCCTTGGAGTTAGAAGGTGTTAAACTGCCACTTTACAAAGTGGCAGTTTAGCACATTCTAACTTCATTTATGTCAGTGAAAAGGGTAAAATTGGTTTGATAAAATTGGATAGATGTTCGGCCACGCAAATGACTCAATTGGCGATTTGTCTATTTCTCATAAATAAACCTATTTTTGTTTATTTGAAGCTGGAAATTGCGTCAGCAATTCCAGCTTCAAATGAATAAAAAAAACAAACAAATAATTCAGCAATATAACCAAGAACGTTCTATAGAACGTCCTTGGTATAAGGATTAACTATACTTCATACTGCAGTAGCACTTGTTCAGGAGACCGCTATGTGATACCAGCCTGTATATCTAGCACTGCCTGTTGATATAGGTCACTCTACCATATATACATGCAGTAGATGTCACGTTGTTGTTTATATCTGGTCTCCCAGGCACTAATCTACATGTATTGACACTGTCACTCACACTCCAGTCATAAGCAAAAGCAGTGCATGTGGTCTACTCCGTTACCATGACAACCAAACATCACAACATCCCAACTAACAGGAGACGCTGCCGACTCACTGTTGTTTGGTGTTGGGCCAGCGTCGTAGACGGTGGGCCAACACCAAACCAACAGTGAGTCTGTGATAGAAATATCACAACACATCAACATCGTCAACAAGTGATTGGTCAAATATGTTGCATGTCTTAACTTTTCAGGGGTAAACATAAACCATATTTAGCCCTTTTAAAAAGCGCTAAATACTTTCGTATAAACCATGGCGACCAAACGTTTTTTTTCCCAATTTGAAATCATCATAAATGCATTAGTTAGCTCCTTCCACGTCATTTCAATACAGTACCTATGTATATATTATAAATAGTTTTACTCTTTCAGTGTGGTGACCGACTTTAGACGTCAGAATCTGATGTCTACAGACGTCATATTCTGACGTGTAAAGTCGATCCCCGCGCTGTAAGGGTTAGGAATTCATATCATCATGACTTTATTCAATATGCATGCTATAATTATTATATAACTTTAACTCCAAACAAATCTCCATAAACTCAGGTCCTCCTTATTTTTGAGAATTAAACCGTTTTTTACTGAATAGATTGTATTTAAAATATGTCAGGTCTGGCACAAAATGGATTATGCGCCATGTTTGATAAGCTGGTAAATACAGACTAATGACGCTAATAAAAATTGTTGTGTCACAGTGTCGTACACAGACTGTAGACATTTTATATCGGTGATTTTAAATTCTGGGTTTTATGTCACCACTCACCTAATCTCGATCAATTCCGCCCCCTATCAACCATAGTGTCATATGAGCCATCCAATCAAGTGGATCATATGTCACTCAGCCTGATGGGAAACGACATTTAGTTTTTATGAGACTGAAAATCGCGTTTCCATGGTTAAAAGCAAACTTTAAGCATAACCTTAGACAAAAGTATTAATAAAAGATTTAAACCTTTTACCGCTAAAGTTTGCTTTTGTAAGTTGAACGATTGGCTTTCAGTTGATGAGGCTAAAACAAAAAAATTGTTTGTTTCCGGTAACCCGACCGACCCTAATTTTTGGTGTCGACCCTACTTTTTTTCAAGATCTGCCGACCCTAATTCTTTTTATCAATAAACAACAGAGCTAAATTATTATTTTTCAGCATTCTGACCGGCGCACAGTAAGAAAAACGGTACTGTTTATGCAGAATTTGTTTATTTTGCGGTGCTGCGCAAAAATAACCAACACGTGCATTGAATCACCCAATAGGGTCACTGAGTGTAGCAAAAAAAATGCAAAAAAAAATCCGACCTACCTACCCTATTTCTAAAAAGTCTGTTACCGGAAACATACAATTATTTTTAAAAAAACAAGCATGATTTAGTGGTGAAAGGGTTTTTTTAAGTTTGAAGACGCCACAAGAGCCACAGTGGTTTGAAAATCGTGTATTTGATTATCTGTCGCCCGGGAATCAGACGGTTTGCTACCCTTTGAGGTCCACTTATTGGTAACACTTGTCTGTTTCCATGGTAACAGTTTATAACGCAGTAAGATAAAAAGAGCTGTGCGTGGCTACACACACCACGCCATGAACACATGCTGAAATCTGGATGTGGCAATTCAATCTACAATTTTCCGGGACATGGTACATGTATGTCTACAGTACATGTGTGTCTGTAGCATAGCCGTGGACGAGCCCCCACAAAAAGGTGTGGGTCGTGGATTGCTATATTAGTTTTAACCGGGAGAATCAACTTTTTTTCAACATGGCGGTGACCAAGAGCAAGCATCCTTGCTGAGAGCGATCTCCTTAAAATGTCCATAACATTTTAACGGCGTAGCGACAAATGAGCTGCGCAAGTGATGCAGTAGGTGAAATGATGCTGATTCTAATAAACCTTTAATCATGTTTATTGACCTGATTAATCGAGGTCAAATCTTAGACATGACTGTTCAAAGAAAAGTACCCCGCTTTTTAGTGGGTGCAATCTGTGGCTGAAACCTTCAGTGTCAAGTTCTGTTACAGCCACGTTGGGTTTATGACCAGGGATGACTGTCTGTAGTAGCTTAACCCTTAGCACACTGACGCCGACTATAGTTGAATATAGTATTGTTTTCTCATGTTTTAATTGTCTTGCATAGCCAGGTCTTAAAAATTAAATATGTCTCAAATCTGTGATAATCATATACATTTCAACATAGATTTTGCAAATTAAACTTATTTTCAGTCACTTGAAGTTGTGGATCGCGGTAGCGAGACACAACTTCATGTGGCTGAAAAATTAAATTTCTTGGCTCAGTGCTCTAAGGTTTAACGTACTATTCAACAAACGACAAGTGTTCTCCCAAAGTACATTCAACGTTAGGCCAGAATTGTAGACGGTAGAGCTAGAGCTTAAAAAACAAACATTAGGAAAAAAATAAGGGTTTTTTGCGATATAGTAGGCCTGTGACTGTCAGTGTGGAAGTAAGTAAACAGTGATCTCTAAAGCTAATAAATAACCAACACAACACATAAAACACCAGCTTTCTAAGAAACAGTCTCAGATTCCAGCGCCTCTGACACGTGCAGTATCCATGGGTCTGTTGTCAGATCGTTCTTTAGAAATACGCAACTATATTCTAGGTGGAAAGTCAGTTGCATTGCGAGATTGTGTGTGGCCAGGCGCACAGTATGGGTGGGTTCAGGGTGTTTATAATTAAGACATAAAAAAAGTTTCTTGGAAATACATTTTTTAATTGGTCACGAGGTACTTTCAATATTTGGTGTCAAATTAAACAAATTCAAATATTATTTACTGACCTTCCACTCACTAGAAGCTGTGAGCCGCATTAGCAGATTAGCGAGACACAAATTTGAAGTGGTGGGTGAACATCATGGTGGCTAAACGGTTGAAATTTCTTTGATTTGAAATCAAGTCGTGTCTCGATATCGTGATAAATCTACCTATTATCATGATTATCCATGTGAGTGACAATCACATGGATTTGTTTAAGAAATAAAACAATTACACAGATTCAAACAAAAATGACATATTAGTATCGTCTGTATCGTCTCAGAGGTGTCTGTCATCCAGTAGTCAGATTGCAGGACACAATTTTAATCATGGACGAAAAACAATACTCTTGTGATCGCGTCTATGCATGTAAAGTCAGTTTAGAAATTTCACCCAGGTTTAAAGCTCTAAGTCAAAGAATTTGAATTTTAACTAGCTATCAGTTTTCGCAAGAACTATTTTGTCATCACTTGGGCCGGCACCACTGAAAATTTCCCAATAAGTTAATGGGCTTCATAATTGCAAATTGATGCCTACTACATGCTATCGAGACTGACTTTCAAACTATGCAATATTTGAAGATTTTTAGGATAGTTGCAAGTGACTAGAAAATTAGTGCTTGCAAAATTACATGAAATCGATTGAGCTTGACTGAGTAATCAGTAAAAAAATTTAGGTTTAATTTTGAACAATCCTCCACCTTCAAATAAACGGTAGAGTGCAAATCTACCAAGCATTAAACCTGATTTTCATTATTTACCATCCCTGAAAACACGAGACGTTGACCCAGTGTTGTATTAATGTTGGCCTGACGTCTGCGACGTCGGTGTTTTCTGGGAGGTAGGTCAACACCTGACCATGGTTGACCTCATCGAAGGTAACACCTGTGGGGCAGTGAGTTCGAGGAAACAGGCTATAATTACCAGCTCGTGCAATGTTGTTTAGAATACCTTTATTCCCAATAGAGTACGAACTGAATAATAACATGGACTTAGATATTAGTCCATGATAATACTGGCCAAGAGCGTACATCTCTTTTTAAGTTTGACGACGCCACAAGAGCCACAGTGGTTTGAAAATCGCGTATTTGATTATCTGTCGCCTAGGAATCAGACGGTTTGCTACCCTTTGAGGTCCACTTATTGGTAACACTTGTCTGTTTCCATGGTAACAGTTTTTAACACAGTTAGATAAAAACAGCTGTGCGTGGCTACACACAACACGCCATGAACATATGCTGAAATCTGGATGTGGCATCTCAATCTACAATTTTCCGGGACAAGGTACATGTATGTCTACAGTACATGTGTGTCTGTAGCATAGCCGTGGACGAGCCCCCACAAAAAGGTGTGGGTCGTGGATTGCTATATTTGTTTTAACCGGGAGAATTAATTTTTTTTCAACAAGGCGGTGACCAAGAGCAAGCATCCTTGCTGAGAGCGATCTCCTTAAAATGTCCATAACATTTTAACGGCGTAGCGACAAATGAGCTGCGCAAGTGATGCAGTAGGTGAAATGATGCTGATTTTAATAAACCTTTAATCATTCCTGTTTATTGACCTGATTAATCGAGGTCAAATCTTAGACATGACTGTTCAAAGAAAAGTACCCCGCTTTTTAATGGGTGCTATCTGTGGCTGAAACCTTCAGTTCTGTTTCAGCCACGTTGGGTTTATGACCAGGGATGATTGTCTGTAGTAGCTTAACCCTTAGCACACTGACGCCGACTACAGTTGAATATAGTATTGTTTTCTCATGTTTTAATTGTCTTGCATAGCCGGGTTTTAAAAATTAAATATGTCTTAAATCTGTGATAATCATATACATTTCAACCTAGATTTTGCAAATTAAACTAATTTTCAGTCACTTGAAGTTGTGGATCGCGGTAGCGAGACACAACTTCAAGTGGCTGAAAATTTAAATTTCTTTGCTCAGTGCGCTAAGGTTTAACGTACTATCTAACGAACGACAAGTGTTCTCCCAAAGTACTTTCAACGTTAGGCCAGAAACGTAGACGGTAGAGCTAGAGCTTAAAAACAAACATTAGGAAAAAAAATAGTTTTTTTGCGATATAGTAGGCCTGTGACTGTCAGTGTGGTAGTAGATAAACAGTGATCTCTAAAGCTAATAAATAACCAACACAACACATAAAACACCAGTTTTCTAAGAAACAGTCTCATATTCCAAGGCCCCTGACACGTGCAGTATCCATGGCTATAAGTCAACTGGGGTCTGTTGTCAGATCGTTCTTCAAAAATACGCAACTATATTCTATGTGGAAAGTCAGTTGCATTGCGAGATTGAGTGTGCCCAGGCGCACAGTATGGGTGGGTTCAGGGTGTTTATAATTAAGACATAAAAAATGTTTCTTGGAAATACATTTTTTAATTGGTCACGAGGTACACGAGGTACTATATTTGGTGTCAAATTAAACAAATTCAAATATTATTTACTGACCTTCCACTCACTAGAAGCTGTGAGCCGCATTAGCAGATTAGCGAGACACATATTTGAAGTGGTGTGTGAACATCTTGGTGGCTAAACGGTTGAAATTTGTTCGATTTGAAGTCAAGTCATGTCTTGATATCGTGATAAATCTACCTATTATCATGATTATCCATGTGAGTGACAATCACATGGATTTGTTTGAGAAATAAAACAATTACACAGATTCAAACAAAAATGACATATTAGTATCGTCTGTATCGTCTCAGAGGTGTCTGTCATCCAGTAGTCAGATTGCAGGACACAATTTTAATCATGGACGAAAAACAATACTCTTGTGATCGCGTCTATGCATGTAAAGTCAGTTTAGAAATTTCACCCAGGTTTAAAGCTCTAAGTTAAACAATTCGAATCTTACCTAGCTATCTGCTGATTATTCAATTGTCATTGTTTTATGAGTTTTTGCAAGAACTATTTTGTGATCACTTGGCAGTAGCCCTGAAAATTTCCGACAAGTTAATCAATGTGCTTCTATTTAATCGGCAATTGAGGCCTACTACATGCTATCGAGACTAACTTTCAAACTATGCAATATTTTAAGAATTTTTTTAAGATAGTTTCCAAGTGACTAGAAAATTAGTGCTTGCAAAGTTTCATGAAAATCGATTGAGAATTGACTGAGTAATCAGTAAAAAAAGTTAGGTTTAATTTTGAACAATCCTCCACCTTCAAATAAACGGTAGAGTGCAAATCTACCAAGCTTTAAACCTGATTTTCATTATTTACCATCCCTGAAAACACGACACGTTGACCCAGTGTTGTATTAATGTTGGCCTGACGTCTGCGACGTCAGCCCAACATTAATACAATACTGGGTAAACGTCTGGTGTTTTCTGGGAGGTAGGTCAACACCTGACCATGGTTGACCTCATCGAAGGTAACACCTGTGATGCAGTGAGTTCGGGGAAACAGGCTATAATTACCAGCTCGTGGAATGTTGTTTAGAATACCTTTATTCCCAATAGAGTACGAGCTGAATAATAACATGGACTTAGATATTGGTCCGTGATAATACTGGCCAACAACGCATATCTCTATCCGAGAAAATCCGACTGAACCAGTTACGGCCCAATCCTGAGCCAACATTTGAGAAGTTGCATGCCATCCAACCAAAACGTGGCCCAGGTGTGCCGTTTTTTAGGAGGTCCTTTAGAAATTCATTCAGTTTCACAGCTTCACTTAATTGTAGAGAATTATTATCAGGTACTTTCAAAATAGTTTAGTTGGGGGTTTACGACTAAGCTATGATCATTTTTCAAAGATATACTAAATATATATATTGATACTCTGCTATATAACTTGATGCGACCGATTAATATCAGGATTTCACACACTTCCAGATAAACTCTTTTCAGGAATCAACGTGTAAACACAATGCTGAGTTGATGTTGGCCCGACGTCTGTGACGTTGGTGCGACATTTATACATCAATGGGTCAACGTCTTGTGTTTGAAGGCCTGGAGCCAAGCCAGTAAACAGAGTACTCTTGAGCATTTTTTGCATGCAAAAAATATTCAGTTCTCATACCAGCTGCACCTGCTTCAACGTACAATCAATTGTTTTCGCTGGTGCAATTGATTATCTCAGCAAATACGAGACTATACTCGATGTTGTTTTAACGTTGGGCGAGCGTCCCAGACGGTGGCTCAATTTTAAAACAACATTGGTTCAATGTCTCGCATTTGATGGGATATACACAGAAAATATCAGACGTTGACTCAATGTTGTATTAAAGTCGGGCCAGAAGCGAAGACGTAAAACCAACATTAAAACAACATTGGTTCAATGTCTCGCATATGGTGGGATACACTCAGAAAATTCGTGACGTTGACTCAATGTTGTTTTAACGTTGGGCGGGCGTCGCAGACGGTGGCCCAGCATTAAAACAACATCGGTTAAAAGTGTCGAATTCGATGGGATATATTCAGAAAATACGAGACGTCGACTCAATGTTGTTTTAGTGTTGGGCCAGCGTCGCAGACGTTGGACCAGCATTAAAACAGCACTGAGTCAAAGCACTGTGTTTTCTCTGTCTGTTATAGCTGGGGTGTCCACGTTTTATACCTGTGCACGTCACACATAAATAAACATGTAGACATGATTTGTCACGCCTCTGAGCCGGCACATAACTTATAGCGCACTTTGTCAATGTTTTTGTAGTTTATATGCCATGTCTGCTAGCCTAGGTGGGTGGTTTTACCGAAGCCTGCAGCTCTCCTATAAATGTAATGTTCACCCAGGGCCAGTGGGAGCCGTAGCCTGCCAAGAGGCGCATCCAGAATTTTGCAAAGGGGGGGTCCGCTGGGAATTTATTTTATATGTAGCGCTTAAAGGGTTAAACACAAATCATAAGGACTGCATAAAGTGGTTAAAGGTTTAGCACTCAAAGGGTTAGTGCACGTATAACTAGTTGATTTTACTTGCTGCAAAAAAGGGGGGTAGGAAATTTAATTAGGCAAAATACCTACTTTATGTTTCCGATTATCTGACCACCCTATGACCCTTTATTTGAGAAGTCCCTCCACAAGATTTTCATCAGCGTGTATTTTTGTGTGACCAGTCATTTTGGGGCAATTTGGCAGGTTTTTTTCAAAGTGAAATTGAAACTTCAAGTAGGTGTGATTACAATAAGATAGCTTAGCGGGTAAAAGGTTAATACAGGATTGGGCACGCATGGTAGATAAAGCACTGGGTGACATACCCAGCAAACACGATACATTGACGCAATGCTGGCTCAATGCCGGGCCAGCGTCGTAGACGATGGGCCAACATTGAATCAGCATTGGGTCAATGTCTCTGTTTGCTGGGTAAGGTCATGGGAACGTCACACTCACCATGAAATAAGCTCTCCACATATCAATGACACAATCATCATGATTGTCACAGGGGTTCTCCACAGCATGGACAATCAAATAGTTAAATACACACCCTAACCCTTTAAATGTCACGAGTTTTCTACACAGCATGCAAAATCAAATAGTTTAAGTTATACATGTCCATTAACCGTTTGAGTGCCACCTATGCAGTCGTTTGTGTATTTAACCTTTAAATTGCCACATCATATACTAGTAATTATCTTTTTACCCACCTACAACGACCAAACAACTTTAGGTGGGTGAAAATCATACTTGATATGTACAATTTTAATTAAAACAAAAGAAAATCTCACAAATGCAATGCTAATTTATCTTTCAAATATACTCCTCTACCATGAAAATACAAAGAAAAACGCTAAAAACGGCCATAGACTTTATTAGCGCATTAACACCCTGCAAGCCCTCCCGATGTATCAAAGCGTCATTTCGCATTTCTGAAGAGTGACTTAATCAGTGTTAATTTCCTAAAACCTATGGGTTTTAGAACAATATTTGTTTATGAAACTGTAATATTAACAATATTTTTCTTCATTTGCCACCCACTTCGATTCATCTTCATCCACTACAAGTCGAGAAATGGCAATAGAAGGTGAATTCTGAGCAGACACGAAACGTTCACCAAATGTTCATTTAACAATCTTGATGTATAAACACCCATCCAAACAACTGTGATTTAACCTGCTAATAAAACAGAATAAAAGGGCTATGCTTTAATTAACCCTTTCAGGCCTGAATTTACCATTGTCATCTTCATGCACTACAAGCCGTGAATTGCTGTCGCAATTCTCGGCTTGTAGTGGACGAGGATGATTTGAAGAGGGTAAAAAATTAAAGAAAATTGCCATATATTGCTGAACTAGTTCCATGGAATTTTTCATTCTAAAACCCCCGTTTGTAGAAAAAAGTTTTCAAGGAGGTAAAATGATGCCTTAATGCATCGTGAGGGCTTAAAGGGTTAGGAGTTAATTTTGTTCCATCGTCTACGACACTGGCCCAACATAAAAACAACATTGGGTCAACGTTTGGTTTTGCTGGGAAGGGACCTACAATGTGGTATCGCTTCTTACTGACTGGGTAGTGTCTAATCTGACGCCTATCTTCATAATATTGACACTAGATGCCAGATTACGTAACCATAACTGAAAGCATGATAGCTCCAGTTTGTAAACATAACAAACATATCACCCTGCTGTAAGTTGCTCCAATGTTTTATTGCAAACTATAAATATATATAGATTACCAGCAAGCGCACACTGATTCTCTGCTCGGCTGTCTTAATATTCATGATATTTGAGTAAAACAGATTGAATTGCTTTGTTCTGTTTCTGTTTTGAGTAATAATCATGATAATGTGAATTCATTTGATGATTTGAATCAAATTAATCAGTAGATGCACTTCTGACTTAACCTACGTTTACTAAGTGACAATTTCAGTCATTATCAGTACTTGACTGAGCACGTGACTGACTAATTGGCATAACAGGTACAGCAAACAGGAAACGTTATGTTGGCCCGATGTCTACGGCGTCGGCCCAACATTTCACCAACACTGGGTCAACATTTCGTGTTTGGGAAACAGGTGAGAGTTATCATGTTTACCACAGGAAACAAGTCACTCCCGGAAACACGGCACATCTACCAAATGTTAGACCAATGGTGGGCCGACGTCGTAGACGGTGGGCCAGCATTGGCCCAACATTGGGTCGATGTGTCGTGTTTTGATGGGTGTAACTGCCCAGTAAACAACGGACATTGAACGTCACGTTTTTGCCGCGCACGTTTTTAGCAGCATACGTGATTGTTAAAAAATTATGGGGCCACCATTCAATGTCCAGCATTGGATTATTTTTTAAATAAATATTATAATTTCGGGCGGACTTAGCGTGAAATAATAATTTACTTCAAGGACTGTTCTATATAAACTGTAAGACATGTGATCAAATTTGAAATTTGCAGTGCGCCTCCGAGCCGGGTTGAAATAAATAATTTTTCCACAAGAAAAAATCCAGCCCTCCCTCCATCCCCCAAGAACTGATTCTGACATAAAAACAAAGGGTTAACACAAAGGGCTATACAATTTAAATTTTCCCTAATCCCACAACTTTTTTCAATTAGAATCAAAGCATATGGGAAAATATAATTTTCATAAATGAGGACAGTTTCCAGTGACCTTTGGATAACATCAGGCTAAATCACAGCTATTGTGAAAGAACTGTGTTTAAACATAAAGATGCGAATGTGTTTGGTCTCAAATTAACCAAATATGAGTGATTTGCACCCACTGGAAGTTGTGGGTCGCGGCAGCGAGACACAACTTCAAGTGGGTGAAAATTTAAATAAGATACCTCAGCGTGTAGAGTTAAAATAGACAGGAGAATTATAGATTAATGTACATTTTTATGGAAATACCCACCTAATGTTATTATTCACCGTGAATAATAGTAGATGACGTGAATCACGGCATCTACTATGAAATAATATAATTATATATACAGTTGTGGTGACATCATCACCGCATATATAGTGAACATGGTAACAGTGCCAAAAAATCTAGAGTAGGGCGACAATAATAGTTGCCCGTAGAGACAATAACTGGACCAGGTACTTAGTGCATAATGACATCATGAAACATCTTCATTCCACCTCTGTCGACCACCCTAGTAGCGAAGTGAGTAGTTATCACAGCAAACAGTAGACATGGACCGAACAATAGCGCTCTTGTTAGGCTAGCAACTGGTAACCTCATGGCATGTACTTTTAAGTGATTCTGGGCTTCTGTCGAGACATATTGTTTCCCTCCAGATTGTTATAGTCATATTCCCAAGAATGTATAAATTTGTTAGAGATTACTAGCAGGGTTTCCGCCAGAGATGGGTCCGGGGGGTCCGGTCCCCCCCCCCACAGGGGGGAATATCACCCCCCTTTAGCAAAAAAAAAAAAAAAAATTCCATATTTTACTGTCATTTCAGTTAAAATAGGCCATTTTGAGCACCAAAAGTTAAAAACTTTTTCTCTCTTAGGGGAGTACCCCCAGACCCCCCACCCGTTTTGGACCCCCCCCCCCCCTCTCGAACATTCCTGGCGGAAACCCTGACTAGTAATATGTGGATGCTAACACCAGCCGTAGATTACCTGTACCAGAGGGATTAAATTATTGTCGCTAGTGTATAAAGCCAAAGGGTGGGTCAGAGGCCGAAAAGTGCATACATCAGACATTTAAGCAACACTGGATTAATGTTATTGGACCAGCAAACCCTATGAACATCATAGATAATTGCATTTTATGTCTTATTATTTCCAATCACCCACTTGAAGTTGTGGGTCGCGCTAGCGAGACACAACTTCAAGTGGGTGAAAATTAAATCAGATGACTTAGCGCTTTACGGGTTAACCCTTTAACCGCCAAATTATTCAATCTGAATTTTCACCCACTTGAAGTTGTGTCTCGCTGACGCGATCCACAACTTCAAGTGAGTGATTGGAAATAATAAGACATAAAATTCAATTATCTATGGTGATCGTAGGATTTGCTGGGCCAATAGCATTGATCCAGTGTTGTTTAAATGTCTGATGTCTGCACTTCTCCGCCTCTGACCCACCCTTTGGCTTTATACACCAGCGACAATAATTAAATCCCTCTGGTACAGGTAATCTACGGCTGGTGTTGATTTTACAAAATGGAGGTCAACTCTTTTCAAATCTTGCTGGTTGATGTTACATTTCATCTTTAACATATTTAAAATGTGGTATTTAATGTGCGAATAAAAAATGAAAACCCGGATATATGCGGCACCGGCGGTACAAGGGTTAACGCAGTATCAGACACTGTGGGAGGCGAGGAGGTGCGAGTTGATTCGCCGCATGTACAGACTACTACAGACCCATTATATTATACTATACTACAGGCAGTATAAGTTTACGTAGCTGACAGATGGAAAGCTAAGAGCAGCGAGCCAGAAAACAAGCGACGTAGAGCCGATGTTGGTTTCAAGTTGGTTCAACGTCGCATACGTTGGATCAACATTAAACCAACACCGGCTCTACGTCTCGTATGCTGGGAGCCAGTCGCCGCCCATCTGACTGCCACTAGGATTAGAGTAAGACCTCTCTTGTGCGAACTGCTTTTCTCGCATGAAGTGCAGTGGTTTTCGCTACTATGAGACAATCTCTAATAGCTGATATCGCTAACACTCCGTGTTGTATTTCCACATGTACATGTACATAACGCATTCAAATCAACCGCGTTTGCACATCACGTTACTGATACGAGTGAAAATTATCAAAACCACCTGATGTGATTTACTTTTTCTAAGAAATATTCAATTGCTTTAGAATTTTTAAAAATTACAATAATAAAAAGATATATTCTTGATTCAAAGCACGAAATTAATAATCTCTTGTTACCAATGCCATGGTTACAGTTGCGTGGTGAGGAATGATGAGCAAACTTTTCCTATACAACGTATTGCTTTAAATTCCATAATTTATAGTTGTCAAGAGTTTATTGTTATTTGGTGGAATATATCTTATATAACAAATTCAATATACAAATATATTCCACTTGTGCCACTGCACCCACAAAAAGGGCATTCAGTTGAACTGAACCCTGGAGTTGTCGCACTAATACATGTATACAGGCCGAGAATGACGTTTCCACAATGTTACAATGCTGGCCAAATATTGACCTCGTGTTGGTGAGAGTGGATGATTTGATCACGAGCACCAGCCTCTTGTTCACACGCAATCGGGCATACGCACACGTGCCAGTACAGCAGACACGAGAGATTAACCCAATGTTGGTACAATGTTGGGCCAGCATCGTAGACGGTGGCCCAACATTGTACCAACATTGGCTGGACGCCTCGTGTTTGCTGGGGTCATATATATTATGTATACACTCACTCTACAACACTCCGAGCCAGTGAATATTGCTTTACCTAGCTCTCTGCACAATCATCGCAATATCGCGACAGAAGAAAGCCTGAAATCGGGACTATGCCCTACTCTAGTCGAATGACTTCAAGGGTTCTGTGTAGTGCACAGTACAATATCAGCACTGCACACTCTAGGTCTTTGAACAGTTTAGAGCACTACATACGCACAACCTCGATGACAAACATCCGAACCAGACAGGAACTCCAACAAAAACAAGGGGTTGACACAATGTGGTTTCAATGCTGGGCCAACATTGAATCAACGACTCTTATTCCATTATTTACACTCGGCAAACATGCCTCGCTATTATATAATTGAAACTGGACCTGAAATATTAAACGCATCACGTCATCTCTCAGTGTATCAATAATATGGCTGCTCTCACCGCACGCAGAAACGTTGAACCAATGCTGATTTAATGTTGGACCACCGTCTGCGACGCTGGCCCAACATTAAATCAGCATTGAGTCAATGGGTAATATTTCCTTGGTTGAGAGGTGTGATGTTTATATTCCCATACACAGCTCAGCACTTCATATATAATAGCAAGCACTACAGATTCATTTACAATGCAAGCAATAGAGATCACCGTCATTACGGACACTGCCTGTGTGGCGCAAGATAATCACTACGAGTATGTATATCGTCGCCTCGGAGCTAAAGGATCCTATCTGACACTCGTTAGAGTGGCAGATAGGATCCTTTAGCTCCGAGGTGACGATATAAGTATTAAGTAATATCATCTTTGGACTACATTTGCCTTTAAAGATATTCGCTTTTACACTGAAAATAATTTTGTTTTATTATTTAAATTTAAATATATGCTGACTAACAAGTGACGATTGAAATGTTTATTTAGATACTGATTATTCAGACGTTAGTACTAAGTAGAAAATAGGTACTCACTTTTCACTTGCTTCTTAATGGCTTTGGTGGGGTCCAGCCAATGCTAATAACAAAATCAACACAACACGTATAAATTGAAAAGGCAAATCAAGATTGAAAAAAGTACGTTCTATAACGTCCTGGATAAAAAGAAGTAAATATTTAATAAAAACAAACATGGAAAAAATTGCAGACTACTCAGTCAACTCGTTAGGTACATTTTGTAACGCTCAAGATATTGTTTTCAGATGACACCAGCAAACAGGAGTAATTGAC
The DNA here is from genome assembly GCA_964017125.1 of Flabesymbios commensalis. NCBI lineage: Eukaryota > Metazoa > Annelida > Polychaeta > Terebellida > Flabelligeridae > Flabesymbios > Flabesymbios commensalis. Next base: position 12,642,281 of record OZ024910.1, read on the forward strand.
CACTGATGGATACATGTTGGTCTACCGTCTGCGACGCTGGACCAACATTTATCCATTATTGGGTGGATGGCTAGTGTTTAAATGGGGAGATTTAGTCTCAGTAGTGTCTATCATCTCTAGGTCAGATTGCAGGACACGATTATCATCACAGACTATAGGATATTATTTTCCGAACTTACTATACATTAATGAACACTTAGTTTTTCCATCATACTGTCAAATAAAAGTTCATATCTCATCATGAAGTATTTGTAAAAATAAAAATACATGTTTAAGTCACGAAATAATTTCATATTATCATGATTATGTACTAGAATAAATAAAAACAAGTATAGCTAGTAAGAGAGTTAATGAGCATTTTTGTATGGCAGACCGTGACCAAATAAATCAAAGGACTGGGCTTTATATCACATTAGGAATGCATCTTAACCCTTTATTCTAACCGATTGTAATCCGTTTTGTTAGCTGATCAAATCGCTGATATTAAGAACGAAATGTAAATAATTACAAAAGATAACTTGGCGGATAAGGGGTTAACATTGAAGATATGACACAATAACCTAGACAGGCATTATATCAAATTGTGAACAAACTATTGTGCATCTACTAATTCTATCACCCTGATCAGGGGCGTCCATCTCATGGAGTGCTGGAAAATCACGTCAATCATAACCGGTACACCCGCATTACACCAAAAATGCTTATTATTTGTATTATGAATTTCTGATACAACTGATATTGATAACATTGTGCAATGAAAGCAGCAAAGATATGGTTCATATCAGAAATTGTATTATGCATTTCTATTCATATGTATGTATTGTAATAGTATAGCTCTGTGAGGATGTATCCAGCAAACAGGTCGACGATGAGCCAATGCTGCGTTAAACCCTTTCAGGCCTGAATTTACCATTGTCATCTTCATCCACTACAAGGCGCGAATTGCTGTCGCAATTCTCGACTTGTAGTGGATGAAAATGACATGAAGTGGGTGAAAAATTAAAGAAAATTCCCAACCGTCAGTTGTAGGAAAATTAGGTCTGCTTTCATGGTAGTAAAATTATGTTTTAATGCATCATGAGGGCTTAAAGGGTTGTTACTAGTACTGAGAAGGCCAGCGTCAAAGCAGCATTGGCTTAGCGTCTGGCCTTCACACATGACTGTGTACAGACAGAGCAGTAGCACTCACATTGACATTGCTGACATCCGTGTACTGCAGGCCAAAGTAGTCAGTCTCGATTAAGTCCAGATGGTAGAATATCTTCTCATATAATGCCCCGCCTTTGGATCCTTTCTGTAACACACACAATCACAAGGTTCATTCAGTGAGGTAATCTAATTAAGCTGTATGTATCAGGTACAGTGACCATTACAGCGCCAAGCACCATAATAAGGTCGTTTTTAATCTGATTCAATAGCAGGTGGTTAAAGTTATTGGGAATGAAATGTGTTGAAAATTATTCAAGGCCAGAACTTTGTTTTGTGAGATTCAACGTGTAATAGCCTGTACTTTAAATAAACAAAAAAATACGGTAAGCATGAAACATACACAGGTGTGAGGAATTTAAAGTATGTCCAGAGTGGAGAACATGCATCCAGCTTAGAAAACAACTACACCTGTTATGTACACAGCACACAACAACACAGGAAACTAGACAAGATACATCGAAACATTGTTGGCTTAATGTTGGCCCACCGTCTGCGACGCTGGCCCAACATAAAGGGAACAATGGTTCAATGTCTCGCGTTTGCTGTGATGCCACCACAATGTAAATATTATCCATATGCACGAGCGCATTGTCCCCTTGAACCTGGAACTAAACATCCTAAACGCTGGTCTGTTTCACTCCAAGGGGATGAAATACAAAAAGACAGTTATATTACTAAAATAAATGAATTATTTCAATGATTTGTAGTACCCTCCAGAACAATACCATTTATTATATCTCTTCTCAAAATGCACCAGGTAACTGGCGTCAAACATTATTACAAAACACTCATATTACGACAGTGGCATTCGTGCACACTGTTGATAAGAACAATTTGTTAAGTATTCAGTGGTATTGTAAGATTCAGATTTGAGATTAGATCAGAACTTTAGAAGTTTAGTGACTGTGTTGTTGTGGGGAGCATAACATGTGGTCACCTTGTTAATAAACATGTTAAAATACCGTATCTGCCACGCCACTGTTATAGCAGATACGACTATTTAACCCTTTCACCACTGATCACGACTATAGGCGTTTTTAATTTATTTTATTGGTCGATCACATCACTGTTATAGGGAATAAAAAAAGTGTTTAAACATCAATATTTCTAAATATGTGTGGTCCCAAATTAAATAAATATAAGTAATTCTCACCCCTTTGAGTGAACATTTAAATAAGACAACCCAGCAAACACGAGGCGTTAAGCTATCGTCTTCGACGATGGCCCAATATTAAACCAGCATCGGATTAACTCCTCGTGTTTGCTGGGTGACTTTAAAGACAAGAAGGGAGCGATATATACATGGATGCTGTACTGGTTTGATGGAGGGACAAACACAGACGCCCTAATCTGTGTATTTGTGGCGGTTGTGTAATATAGCCTGTACCACACCCTGTCAGCATCTAAACACATGATCCCAGCAAACACAAGATATTGACACAATGTTAGCCTAATGTTGGGCCAGCGTCGCAGACGGTGGGCCAATATTAAACCATTATCGGTTTAATATCGTGTTTGCAGAGATTGAGATATACAGTGCTATACAGGGCTGTACACGCAGCCAAGGTGTCTGCAGCAACTCATACATATCACAGTCTTATTCCCAGTATCATGAGTATAGGGTCAGTAACAGCACTCCTTGGTAAAAGAGATATGGAAATAGTGACTTTTATAATAAAGTGTCTAGAGATGTAAAGAAAACTTGATGATATATAGGCTACGCAAAATGGGCATTTATCATGATTCTTGCACCAGTCATTGCAATTGTAACAAAAAATTGATTATAGTTTTAGAATCATGTGCACCCAACAAGGCAGAATAAAACATCCTACTGGGCACACGACGTTGTTGTGACGTCATCGACGTTGATTCAACGTCGCAACAACGTCGTGTGCCCAGTGGGATGTTTCATTTTGGCTTGTTGCGCCATAAGGACCAACAGGACCGCCCTCTCGCTGTTGCAGCCAGTAGGCCTATAGTTGTGCCGATACTAGAAAGGAGAGATTTGTATAAAACTGATCAAAACAGGAAATTTACGTCTCCTTCAGTTTCACCACTTTGTGTTAATATCGTGACATAAGAGCATGATACGCAACGGAAGTCAGGAAATGTGGTGTACTTGTCACCTTGCGCACAACGAATTGACAGCTGCTGATTGGCAACTTCACACCACGTGATTGTCCAAAGTGAGTATGAGCTGCGGCATACACTTTGTCGTCGCCATACAAACTCTAAATCATGACTTCAAAAGTTGTTGGTTTTGAAATTGATATAATTGTATACCTAGTAAAGATCCAATAAATTATTGAAACGAGCCGCAGAAATTAGAATATCACTTTCACCCGCACTTCAAAAAACACACAAACATATATACTAGTTACTAGATTCTTGAATTTATTTATAACAAATAATTGACTCTATTTTTTTCAAATTGATTTATTCTTTATAATAAAGAGGATCGAAATGCGTACATCACTGTACATGCTATAAGTCCTGACCAGGGCCCGTATTCTCGTACAAGTTACGATATATCGTAGGCTTCTGATTGGTCGAGATGGCAATCTCGACCAATCAGAAGCCTACGATATATCGTAACTTGTACGAGAATACGCGTCCAGATAGCGTTTCGTGCTCGCTGGAAATATTAGAACTGATGTAAACTATTTTTTCGTCACTAGCAGGCAAAGGGTCAGCACTGTTTTGGCACGGTGATGCATCCAGTAATGCTGGTTTGTGTTTTAGTTTTGTTTGCAGTCAGCGGCCGCCCAGTCGGGAACTAGTGTTTTTAAGCTCCTTTTGATGAGCATGTGTCATACATCATGTGGATTGTACATGTACGTGTCGTATGCATAGGCCTAGTACCTGATTATGGCTTTGAATTTTCTAAATGGTATGCATAGCTAATGTTTTACATAGCCCTTATCCTACCTAGAACTCTTCGTCTAATTGGACAGGTTACATCAATGTGTGGCGTAATTCAACTCATTAGGCAGCCAGTCACATGCAACATGACTGTATAAATGGCTAAAATACTGTAAAAATGTATATACCACACACGACTAATTTAAAATATGATATCAGGATGCCCTGTGGAACACAAGGGGTTCATCCAGGTGTGACTATATATAATAATGAGCAGGTGCGTCGCCCATCTGTATAAACCATAACACGCTTGATCGCAACTATTTTCGTTTCTTGAACTGTCTTATTAGTCGATCAAATCACTGATATTATGAACGAAATGTGTGCTTAAACATCAGGATTTGCAAATGTTTGGTATCAAAATAAACAAATATGAGTAATTTTCAACCACTTGAGGTTGTGGATCGCGGTAGCGAGACACAACCTCGAGTGGTTGAAAAATAAAATAAAATAATTAAGCAAGAAAAGGGTTAACATGCTTACCACGCTGTTTTTTTCAATTTGAAATCATCATAAAAATCTTAGTTAGCTCTTTCCGCTTTATTTGAATACAGGCTATGCTACAGTTATGGGTCTACGGCCTTGGTAAATATTTAATCCTTTCAACGAAGGGATCGACTTCAGTCGGACTGTCCCCGCACTGAAAGGGTAGTAGTAGTAAATCTTTGCTTTACGTCACTTTTCGGCACAAAAGGTCATTTAAGTGACATTGTAATACGATACAAATGTTGTAGTAAATTGATGAGATGAATGATGTACAGATGATGATGTGAGGGTGGGGGTGATAGGGCATGGTGGGTTATTGAGAGCATTTTCCTTCGCAGTGAAAGGGTTAACCATTTGACGCACATCATGTCGCATATTATCAAATACAAATTGAATAAAGGAGGGGTATAATCCATCATAATAAGGACGCTCCGAGCTTTTACTTGACATATTATACCTGGGGTACTGTAACCCTTGAAATGTTGAAATATCTTTGTATAAACCATGGAGACCAAAGGGTTTTTTCTATTTTAAATCATTGTAAGTGTCTTAGTTAGCTCTTTCTGCTTCATTGAATACCTATGTTATGGGTCTACGGCCAATATAAATATTTTAATTCTTTCAGTGCGAGGAGCGTCTTTAGACGTCAAAATCTGACGTCTACAGACGTCAGATTTTGACGTATAAAGACGGTCCCCGCGCTGAAAGGGTTAATATAACTAGTCCATTTCTGTACTCTTCATGGCTCAGGTGGGAATTGTGGCAGCTATACATTTTGCTCCTGTTAGAGGAGGTGGTAAACTACCAGCTCTAGGACACTACCCACCTCACACTCCGCCTGTCCCGGGGGAAACCAGTTGTTAGTGACCCACATTTATAAAAGTTATGCCACATTAATTCGGAGTCAATATGATGTTCCCATGTGATTAAACGGGGGTTTTCACCACATCAGAAAGTGACACCTCATCCCTTGGGACGACCTAAAGGTCATAAATCACCCACACATCAGGTATGAAATGGGAGTATCCAGTACACGAAGGGAAATAGAATCAGAGGATTCTATTTTCTTTGAGTACACCAACCAAACCCGCGAGTTTCACCTTACAGTTATGGCGGGTTATAAATTATTTTTGGTCAGCGTCAGGAAAAAATTCATGTTCAGTATCGCATAGCAAAATGCTACGCAATTCTGTCCATTTTCTAATCAAATTTGTAATTGATTAGCAAAATATTTATACATCAATGATAAGAATTTCTAACAAGTTACAACTTAGATAAGAAAATTGCTAATCAAAATTTTTCAAACAATTTTTTCCCTGACTGCGTAGAAGACGTTGAACTAACAAAAGCCTCGTCCTTCTACATGTTCTACGCCCGTATATATACGGTTTCAAACAGGTTTTAAACGAAATAATATGTCACTGGATATTATAGTTTGTGGTGGATGCTCAGTTAGTCAAATAATTTAATTTAGAAGATAAATATTATATTTTCATCAGAAGTTGGCTAAATTGCGTTAGCAGTTCCAGCTTCAAATAACGACAACCACTAACTAACTGACAATTCAGTAGGATACGCGTTGAAACCGTTTCAGGCCTGACTTTACATTGTCATCTTCATCCACTATAAGCCGCGAATTGCTGTCGAAATTCTCGACTTGTAGTGCATGAAGATGATTTGATGTGGATGAAAAAGTAAAGAAAATTGCCTTGTATTGGTAAACCAGTTTCATAAAGATATATTCATTCTAAAACCCCTAGTTGTAAGAAAATTAAGTATGTTTTCAGGGACATAAATTTTATCATAAAATAATGCTTTAAAGCATCGTGAGGGCTTAAAGAGTTAAACAGGACAGGGTCAACGGTTTGTGGTTGTAGTAGTTTCTAATATCTGTCCTTGTCAGTAGCCCCCCAGTTTTCCAACAAGTTTAAAATGAAATTAAGTTTCCAGCTCTGTAAATGAATGAAAAATATCAGCTGACACGTCACCGCGCAGTGTTACATGGTTAAGGAAGAATTAAAATTAAACATAGGGCCTTTTTATACGCTCCCTTAATCCCAAAGGAACGTGTGTCACCACGCGCGCCCTCCACTCAATTACACATCTTCATATTAACGTATCTAAGTAATGACACGTTCTACTTCAGCTCACCACTATAACACACCTGCTATTGTCTGCAGTGATAATACTCGACCAATTGATGTCGTGTTGGTACTTGACAATGCAAGTTTTTCTAAGAACCACTTTGTAGTAATCATGGTCATTGCTACGACCATTTGAAGTGAAAATGTCGCGAAGTTTTAGTAGATAAATTGCAGAAATTAGACTAGTTGCCTTGTAAAATTTGTAATTTCTGCGACGAAGTTCCTGGGTTCGTATACCGCGGAATCATTTACTACAATACATGTAAATACATATCATAGAGCCTAACTTTTAAAGTATACCATATTTTTCTATTACATTTACGTAACAGGCAGACGGCGTATAAAGACGGTCGTAACATAGGTATTCAATTGAAGCAGAAAGAGCTAACTTACATATTTATCATGATTTCAAATTGGTCTCCATGGTTTACACAAAATTATGTCAGTGTTGTATGGGTTAACCCTTTAAGTCCTCACGATGCATTAAAGCATCATTTTACATCCCTGAAAACAGACTTGATTTTCCTACAACTAGGGGTTTTAGAATAAATTTTCCATGAAACTGTTTTACCAATACATGGCAATTTTCGTCATTTTTCACCCACATCAAATCATCTTCATCCACTACAAGTCGAGAATCGCGGCAGCAATTCGCGGCTTGTAGTGGATGAAGATGACAATAGTAAATTCAGGATTGAAATGGTTAAATGAGCAATTTGCGTTTGCGCACATACACGTCCCTAATATATGAAGGGTTAACCCTAATGCTGCCGGAACCGTATATATTCGTTGCCAAGCAATTTTCCGACCAATAAATTCAACTCTAAGTGCTATGTTTTGTGGTAGATGCTTAGTTAATCTAATACTTACATTTTGAAGATGTATATATTTTTATAAATATAATTATTTTTCGTCATTTGGAGCTGGAAATTGCGTTAGCAATTCCAGCTTCAAATGAATGAAAAAGAGTTTGAAAAAAATCGGCAGCATAACGTCGCTAAGATATGAAGGGTTAATGAGCCGACCTGATCAATGCAGCTTGGATTCACGGTCGGCGACTCCTTGAATATACAATACGTATTACAGCATCAATGGTCCACATCAGCCGAGCCAAACGAATTACTAATGCTGGAATATGCACACTTGAATAAGAACATGAATATTCGTCGGCACGTTCTCGGAAACATACTGAGTTGATATTAAGCAGAAATGCATAATACATTCAATATTCCTGATTAAAATGATAGTTAATATTGCGCACAGCACGATGTCATACATTTTACCAATAGACAAATGCGTGACAGAAGTCAAAGATTATTAATATCAGAAATGAATTTGAGAGGAAACTTTTGTTAATATTTTAATATTATCATGACGCTAAAATTAAAAAAAAATACAAAGCAAGACACTTCGGCCCATGCACACATGCCACATTTCATTTCATTATCTGATTATGAAACTATTTTGTTTTTTTCATACGATATTATGCAAATATAATACAATTTCACATGCTTCTACAAAAAAAAATATTCATTTAAACCAGTGTTTTAATTATTTGTATTAGGAAAAAAAAATATGACACAGATAGATTTGATACTGATGATACAATGTAATAACTAAGTGTGTTGAATATATATATATGTAGTACGATAAAGAATGACTCATCGTCCCTGTAAAACTACAAGGAGCTTAAAAACACTAGTCCCCGACTGGGCGACCGCTGACAGCGAACAAAACTAAAACACAAACCAGCATTACTGAATGCATCACCGTGCCAAAACAGTGCTGACCCTTTGCCTGCTAGTGACGAAAAAATAGTTTACATCAGTTCTAATATTTCCAGCGAGCACGAAACGCTATCTGGACGCGTATTCTCGTACAAGTTACGATATATCGTAGGCTTCGGATTGGTCGAGATGGCCATCTCGACCAATCCGAAGCCTACGATATATCGTAACTTGTGCGAGAATACGAGCCCCGCACCGTCAATATTTATTTTATATCAGATCAAAAAAGAAAGGACTATATTTATAATTACTATATATTTAGTAAATGTAAATTTAGTGGGTCGCCTCAACTTTTTTAGGTAGTCCCCTACCATAGACATTTAGTAAATATATAGCAATTTAAAAGATCTCTCAAATTCGGCTTGAACCCTTTTAATCCTGAATTTAACTGATCATTTTAATCCACTACAAGCCGAAAATTGCTGTCGCAATTTTCGCCATTTAGCGGATTAAAATGGCTTGACAAATTGAAAAGTATTTTCAATAATTGATCTCAAGGGTCAAAAGGGTTAAACAAGGTTAGGATGGGAAATATATCTAAACAAATGTCTTACTTGATACGCTCCTGCTGCGATAGTGTGAGTCACGATTCATTAGTTTTTAACTTGTAGCTTTTATCAAATATTTAGTGGCGTCGCTGTTTTAGTGATTGGCTCACTCGGCAGTCACATCTGGATAACTTCCACTAATCTATGAATACATTACTCAGAGAGGCTGCACAGCTTCTCAGATCACACTATCACACATGTGATAGTGAGAAGCCTAGTTTTCAGTTGTTAGTACTGTTTGGTCCAGTGATGGTTTAATATTGGTCCAGCGTCGTGGACGATGGACCAAAATCAACCCTTAAACAGTTGTTAAAGCGCTTAATTTTTTAAATATAAAACAAGCAAATAAAGTTGTCTTCTCAATTTGAAATCGTCATAAATGCCTTAGTTAAGTTAGCACTTTCCGCTTCATTTAAATACTTATGTTATGGGTCTACGACCATAATAAATATGTTTACTCTTTCGGTGCGGTGATCGACCTAAATAAAAGTTTATCACCGCGCTGAAAGGTTAACCTTTTAAGCCCCCACGATGCATCAAAGCATCATTTTACATCCCTGAAAACAGACTTAATTTTCTTACAACCAAGGGATTTGGAACGAAAATTTTAATGAAATTAGTTTACCAATACATATAAATTTTCTTTAATTTTTAAACGACATCAAATCATCTTCATCCACTATAAGTCGAGAATTGCGAGGAGGAAGATGACAATGGTAAATTCAGGCTTCAAAGAGTTAAACCAGCATTGGGTAAAGGTATCGTGTTTTCTGGGTGTACACTCAAAACACACTATCACCAGAAATGCACAATACATTTCTGCTATCACACATGTGATAAGTGTTAATGTAGTGTATGTGAGTAATCGGTATGTGCTGTAGATGTACACTCAGACGCCTGGGGCGTATACAAGAGATAGACTAGTACATCTCAACAACACATTGACGTTGATCCAGTGCTTGTCTGATGTTGAGCAACGTTATAGACGGTGGGCCAACCAAGCAAGCAATGTCTCTGGGACAACGTTTTACAAGCGAGGATGAACCAATTCTAGATTAAGGTTGGACCATCGTTGTATATCATCGTTGTATATAGACAGTGTGTATACTGCTCAGTGTTTATACAGAAGGAAAATCACTGATCCGGCAGACATGGGAACGTTATTAACTCAATGCTGATTTAATGCTGGGTGGGGTAGGGGGGGGGGGCGTTGTCTGTATCACAGATTGATTTATAGGCCGAAGTAGCTAGGCTTCCACGTCATGGCAGCCACAGTCAAAGTTATCCTGAATAACATATGTCACTGGTCGAGAATAATTGTAAAATTATTTATTGTGACATCATCACAGAAAAAAAACATGGACTAGGAAATAGAATTACAACGGGGGAGGGGGTACAATTGAATAAAATTCATTGAGATCCCCACTTGTAATCAACATGATAAATGTAGGAGTATGTGTTCATCACTCTTCTCAGGTAATAAAGAGAGAAAAAATTGAGTAACTCCAGTTTAGTTTCGGGTGCCCCCCCCCCCCCCTCCTCGAATTCGCCAATGTGGACAAAAATACTTAATGAGAATTCGACTTTACACAGGGGTGATCTGTAAAAAAACATAAACTGTCAAGTAATCAGGTAATCCGAATGTACCTGGATATAAAATTACCCTGGAAAATATTTTACATAATTTCTACATTATTAATTATGTACACCCTATATCTGTATCGATACAGGTTGATCAAGGAAACTTTTCCTTGGCTTGATGTATTTATGTATTACACAGTTCAACAACTTTATATACATGTTCGTTCTTGATCACGCTAAAACAATTGTATTGCTTCAGCATAACGATTTATATTTATTGGGATAATTCATCACAATAGTCTCGAAAAACGTTTCAAATTGATATTACCGGTATAGAAAAGAAAACTTGACTACAATGAGGCACAAATGCAATTTTCATTCACGTTAAGTTTGTATTAGCAAGGAATATAGACTCTTATTCTATTTTCCTTGGTATAAGCGACAGAAATTATTTTCTCAATGTAACATCCGAAACATCCGAAAAAAAGTTATAACATAATTGACTATCTAAGAACTGGAGCTTCTAGTTCTAGCTGAGCTATCATTATCATCTGTGCTTTCACAATTCACATGAGAGAATGAGTGGGCGCGTACTAATCTATGTCTGTCTGTGGACCCACTATTTGAGACCTTGCGGTGGGCATGTGTGGGCTCGGGTGTGATATGTTGTTGTGGGCGTGTGGGCCTGGGTGTGAGACCTCGCCCAGGGAAGACAGAAGCTATGTGAGACGGGATATGTGTCCACACAGCAGGCCATACTTAACCCTTTCAGTACGGGGACTTGTAAGCTATTAGCGTCAGAATCTCACAGCATAATTACACTGGGATAGTTTGTGATTTTGCGACCCATTCATACCACACCATGACTACTGCTATGCAAATGTTAGCTGGATCTGCTGTTATTGCGCAAGAATTTGATATAGATCTAGGCAAATAACCTGGAATTAAGCATCTGATTTGAAAAATGCCTCCACCCCCTCCCCCCACACACACCCATTCACAGTCCGTTAAAATATATCAATAATCGTAGACCAGTTACCAAATGCGCTCAAATGAAGTGCAAGTGGAAAGAGGTCATACCATGGAGATACTCTACTATCTCCATGTCCATGGTGATATGTATAAACTATTCAAAAAGAATAATTATAACCCTTTTCACCAATTACATTAGGAGGCTTACTGTATGTTTGGTTGTAAACGGTTGATCTAAATATTTCAGAATTAAAAGGTTAACCCTTCTCCTGCTCAGCTCTCAGTAAACTGGTTCCTTCATTTGACTCTGGAATCGCTATTGCAATCAACAGTTTCAAAAAACGAAATTTTATTACTTTAAATTCATGAAAAATAGATATCTCCCGAATTAAATTTTAAGCACCTACCACAAACTATTTTACTAATTCCAGTCGAAATTTATAAGGTTTTAAACAAGTTGCAGAAAATGTAAATATACGGATCTAGCAGGGCAAGGGTTAAGTCTAGACACTGCTACCTCTCCTCCTGTACCCAGTATGACACCCTGGCCACCCACTGGGATGATATAGACTCCCCCTGAGTAGGTTAATCTCTGGTGTCCCTTTGAGTCTTAGTAGGCTAATCTACACTGACCTTTAATGCTTCTTCTGGTCTTAACCCTTTCACCCCCGGTGACGCATATATTCGGGTTTTCATATTTTATTAGCACATTAAATACCACCTTTTAAATATGTTAAAGATAAAATGTGACATCAATCAGCAATATTTGAAAACAGTTGACATCCATTTTGTCAAATCTGAATAATTTTCACTCACTTGAAGTTGTGGATCGCGTCAGCGATCCACAACTTCACGTGGGTGAAAATTCAGATTGAATAATTTGGCGGTCAAAGCAGGGATCGACACTAACTGATTTTAGGTAGTAGCCCAGAGGGCCAGTAACTTCAGATAATTAATGGCCCTTAGCCTTATCGTTCTAGTCCTTAGTGTACACAGTATCAAGGGGAGTGTAATTTTTTTGTTGCCCCCAGGGCCAGTATCTTAGGTGATTTACTGGCCCTTAGTGATTTTTACTGGCCTCGGGCCAACGGGCCAGTGTTAGTGTCGAGCCCTGCAAAGGGTTAACCCTTTGAACGCCAGTACAAATGTTTAATGTTTTATTTTAGCACATCAAAAACGGATCTTGAGAGCGAAATATGAGTTTTAATCAACAATAATTATAGTTTTTTGGCTCGAATTAGCAACTTGAAGCTGTGGGTCGCACTTAACGAGACTCATTTCAGATCCTGGGTGAAAATTTAAGTTGGTTAATAACCTGCAGCTCACCAAAGATCTCATCTCAGTAGTCAGTGTTGATGCTAGCCAAACACTATGAAGAAAGAATCAAGGTGTGCAATCAACACGAACATTACTCTTGACAAAAGACTATTCTGATGAATGAATACATAAACGAGTTGTGATTTTTAATTGAATTAAACATGTTAAATGGAATATAATGGATTATCTGGTGCATACAGACTGATACTCATAGACTACAGGTGTACACCACTGAGGCCTACACCAACCTGAGTAGCCTCCAATTACCTGTTAATTACCTTTTCCTACTCCCAGCTAGGCCTGCCTGTTCTCACCTCCATTTGCTTCTAAGTGGTTGTTGCGCCATAACAAAATTCCAGCTTTTAAAGGCTTGGAATTAGTTTTTTGAATTCAAGGACTTTCCAGGATTTCCAGGACCTGTGTGAGCCCTGTAATCCGTAATAATCCTACACGTATCCCTGTATACTATGAGTAATATCAGTCATGTCAGTCATTAGGAGCTATTGAAGGGTTTAAGCTGTCACCCAATATGAAAGACTAAACAGTGAAAAAGGGCTCGTATTTTAGAATGTTGTTCATTTTGAATTTTTTTGAAATATTTTTTGTGCAGACTGCAAAAATTTGTGGCAATTTATTTTCACTGACTGACCGACTGCAGAAATTTTTGCAGCTTTTATTTCCACTGACCAATAAACACCACTAAATCGCTTCGACTGAAATTTAATCAACACAGCCTAACAGCAACAAATATTTTATATTTTGTAGCCATGTTCCCGAATGCTGCCGAACAGCCCCAGCAAATTTCGGAAAAACAAAATGGGGGACGACCTGATAACGACTTTCTTAAAAACAATGGTTAAATATTGGGAAAATATGGCCGTCTCGGCTGGATTATTGTGAATAAAACTTGAGGAAATAAAAGAATATCATTTTGAGAGCAAAGCCCAATATCTTAAGAGAAATCTGGCAATGAAAAACATTGATAGAACTTGGTTTTCCAAAGTTGACCAAACGAATGCCCACAGACGACATCGTAAAATTTTACTCGCCGGTACGCCTGCACTTAAGTGGCCCTGTAAGCGCATCTATAACCAATGTCCATGCACAAATATATAATTTATAGTCCATATTTGGGGCCATCTTTTATGTCCAATAGCTCTCCATCAATTTTACACACCTTCTATCGTGGCCTGACATGATGTATGATGTGATGTATGATGATGTATGGGAACAAACGCACATGAGACTTCACCGACATTCAGAGCTATGGCACTGCGTTCTGAGGACATGGTGTCACGTTTCGAGGGCATGGTGGCGAATTTTGAAAGCATGACAACAAATGTGGAGGGTACGGCCCTGAAAAATGAAGATGTGGCATGGCGTCATGGAAAAGGTACCTAGCTGGAACACTGTTTAATGCCTTACTCGGACCAAAAGGGATAATATTGTTATTTATACCCTGTTACAATCATGAAGTCCTACAATTGAGTTCCTCAGATGCATTTTTTTTCAATATTTAATATGTTTTTTTAAAATAGTAAATTGTTGTGAAAAGCAGTTCATGCTTGCTTTCAAATCGTCAGTGAAGTGAAAAGAGTACTTAATAAATAATTCAAATGTGTTACAATAGACCCCTTGAGCAGTAGAATGGCAGACGCTCACTCCACCCAGCAAACAGAGAGGTTATTATATAGATCAATGTTGTTAATATTTTTAACCGACTTATAGCCTTAGGCACATGTACATGTAGCCTATAGTATACACCTACTGTCTATATGCGACATATTTTGGTTTTAGTCCGGTTTGTGTGAACTTTTTAACTGATATAGGCGTGAAGCTAGGCACACCCTTGCGCCTATATATATATATATATAGGCTTATGCCGGGGACTTGGTACTTATTTTTACTCAGAAAAGTCAGCATGACCAAAGGCCACAGTGGAGTGAATAATTTAAAAGCATCAACAATATGCAGACAAGTCGAATTCTATACCAGCTAGGACCCTTGACCAACTTGGACACTACCAAAGTTCTCGGACACTATGATAGACCAACTCAAAACCCATGCAGACTCGGACCCCATGATAACCAATTAATTAATTAATTAATAAGTCTGAGACTACGTTTTAAAGCCTTAATTGAAGTGAGTAAACAGGTATAAACTGTACAAACTGTCTAACTTAAGGCTTGGCATTCACATTTGAATTTTCTTCAGGCCTAAAAAAAATATTGTTTGTTTCCGATTCCCGACCAACCCTATCAAAACATGAGCGACCCAAATCTGAGCTAATGATAAAAACATCCAAAAACTGTGACCCTAATTTTGCAAATGCAAATGCAAACGCCAAGTTTAGCAAGTTATTTTATCATTGTCAATACACACAAACTCTAAAAGTTTTCAAAACTGTTTTCACAGAACTTTTGATTTATAAAGTAATATTAGCAGTGGCTAACCGTAGGCTACGTGATTCTTTATAATGTAACTCTATAAGTAGTCTCGTTTACGAAATGAAGGGGAAAAAGTTTCTATTGTACCCCTCCGTCGTTCAGTTATCACATTTTATTGCCCATGAGCCATTCATACTGAATGACGGAAACCTTTATTATGGCTCAGGCCCAGGGGGGTACAAAAGCAACTCTTTCCCATCTAACGTTATAGACTAGAGCGGGTTCTGGTATTTCCGAACACCTAAGCCTGTGCACTTGATTTCTGGTGTCCTTATTTGTTAATCAGCTCTCCAGGTGACATCAGTTTATGAATGAAACTATGAGATTGATGACGTAATGTACCACGTGAATGGTCATTCATGAATCTGAAAGTTGTACGAGAAGTTGTAGTACCCAACGTAAAGGAGGGTATAGGGCCTACACGAAATAGACATGATAGAGGGGGTAATGTCGAACAGCAAGTAGGGTATAATCGAACATTTTTTAATCTAACGAGAAAATTCCAGTTTAGAAGCATGAACATGCGCAGTATACTCAAATATGATACAAATAGAATCAATGCCCAATGTAAATAATTCGTCTACAAAGAAAAATATAAAACAAATAAAATTTGGATATATGCCACTGTTTGAGATTACCCAAATCTGTTTAAATCTGAGATTTTTTTCATTGTTTCTTTCATATTTCTTTTCAAACCCACATAGTAACGTCACAACCGTTTGTAGGCCTACACATCGCTCCATTGATGTATTTCCTTTCGCAATGACGCATTTACTGTGAAACTGTAGTGTATGGGCCTAGTGTTGGTAATTAGACGAAACCAAATTAATTGATGGGTCAATTTCCCGAACACCTCCCAAACAATTAGGCTATCATGACTAAAAATTGTTCTTTGATGTTTTTACATTTGAGAGGTGCATTGTAAGGTACATTTGCTCATGGATATAAATAATAATTCCCAATTGATAATACATATCATAAACATACCAATATCTTCTGTGTAATTACCTTTTTTTTTAAAGACATGTCTACTTTACGACATTTTGAAAGTGACTTTTTGAAATTTAGCTAAATTAATGGATATGAAATTGGTCCATAATAACAGTGAGTGACAGAACAGTCACGCACAACGGGCAGCTCTGCCCGACACAATTTATTCATGTCTACTAGCCAGCAATGGGATGAAATATATAAGCAATGTTCGGAAAGGCTCCCCCCCCCGTTCGGAAATACCCGAACCCGCTCTACTAGGCTCTAGTCTATAACGTTAGATGTAATACTAGGTTTAATACTAGGCCAGTAGACTGAGTAATCTAATATGATTAAAATTAGGAAATTAAAAAAGGCTTAAACTTTAAACAGTTAAAGCCTACAAAACAATAGAAAGTAGCCTAACGTTAAGACTTAACTTCTTAAGTCTTAAGAAAATTGGGTTGACCTGAAAATTTAAAAAAAAAATATTTTTCGCATGCCTGGGTTAAGAAAACAAAGTCATACTCACTGGAACATCTATAGAGACATCTGTATTGTCTAACAATTGCACTTGACAAACAAGTATATTTTTCTTTAGTTTCTGTTTGGCACTTTCCTCAGCGGCGGTCCTGTGAATTCCGCGACCAGTGCGACGACGGCTCAGAAATCGAATCAGTCGAGACATATCTGTCCAACTTTATCCATAAAACAGTTCTTATTTACACGATAAAACATGACAGGAACCAATAATTAAACTAATGGGAACAATAAAATGCAGTTAACACTAAAATCAGGGCACATATTTGGCAATAAGAGAAGATATTCCACAGCTGGCTGTAAAATCTTTCTGACTTATTTCGCACTGAAGTGACGTCACACCGGAAGAGCCTCGGTCTGACATCAAAATGGCCGCGCCCATAGATTTGACAGGTGCTCGTAACATTTAGTTTTTGTTACATTAATTTGTTATATATAGGCTACCCTAGACTACCCAGAGATCTAGACTACATAAAAACATCAGTTAGGCCTAAACTTACGGTACACTGACTGACTCCGTCTCAATCTGTCAATCAGACCCAGTGTCACTCACTGAGTTACTTCTGTAATGCCAGGGCGATAATAAAGGTTTCCGTTATTCAGTAGGCTACTGTCTGTATTGGCGATGAAATCCAGGGGTGCATATTACAGAATACTATTTCAACTTTCTCTTATTTCCATTACAAAAGTTAGGATCAATCCTAACTTTTGTAATAAAAATAAGAGAAAGTTGAGATAGGATCAAAGTTAGAATTCTTTGTAATATGCAACCCAGGACAAATGAGTCGTTCGGAAAAAAACTGGGGCCGGAGGCTATCTGTATCTGTATATTACGTGGCAGTACGCACTATTATGCTATCGCGCCACGGGAGTAACTTAGCAAGGCCTGTTATCATGGTTATCATTCATGATATCATTCATGGCCTTATATATATGTGCCAAGTACTCCATGTTGTGGATTTTTTGGGGTCGCGCCGGATGAAAACTGGGCCTACGTCCATTGAGGTTCTTTTAAGTCCAACTCAAAGTCAGTCAGATGAGCCATCTGATTTACGTGGTTCTCTGAGCCCCATGAGTGTATACAGCACCTGGCAGTCCCAGGCGGTCACCCATCCAATTATGAATCGGGCGCGACGTTGCTTAACTTCAGTGATCGAGCACAAACCGTTGAGCGAACGACGTATTCCGTTAAGGCTATGCCCAAATTTCTGATTGTTATGTGATATATTTGCTCTGTTACAGTTTTGAGGGGCACTCATTGGGTGCCCTGATGTATCTTAAAACCTGATATATACGGACAGCACATCTCAGTAGTTTTATTCAGCTGCTTCAAAAAGTTCAAGTGTCTGGGAGTTGTTTTTGCTTCTGTATCCCTGCCGGAGTTTGCAAAATTATTGTCACAGCTTTTGGATGTTTTTATCTTTAGCTCAGATTTTGATCTGGCGCAGCATTTTTCTTGCTGAGTGAAAACTGTGGAATGTGGTCAAATATTTATTCTAGCATGTCGGCAGTTATAAGAAAAGGCTCAGCATAATTTTATTGGACAATTTTAAAATTTATTGAATCTACCTAATCTAGTCATTTGGCAACAACTCTGAAAATTTTGCGAAATTCCATTAAGCCGTATTTCAAAACCAAAATATAACATCTTTCTATAGGGCCTATGAAAAAGCAGACTGGGATGGCATTAGATCCAACCTAAATTCCCTTTATACTAGTATAAAAAATGCCAAACAAAGGTATTCAGCGAACGACCTTTGGAATAAATTCAAATCAACCTTGACATCAAGTAGGCCACTATGGACGAACACATTCCAATTAAAAAACCTAAATGGTAAGCACCACCTTCCCTGGGTCACGCCGAAAATTAAGAAAATTATTCGGAAAAGACACAAAATTCAAGTTAAATCTAAAAAAATAACTTAACTATCTGCCAGGTTTTCTAAAAAAACTGTAAAATATTCGGCACAGTCTACAAAAAAAAGTGAGACAGGCACAATGGCAGTACATCGAAAATATTATTGACTATTCGGAAGAAGATAACAACACTGAAATAAAATCTAAACAAAAGAAATTTTGGTCCTTTATTAAAAATATGCGAAAAGACTCATCGGGTGTTGCCCCATTGCGCAGCCAGGGAGACACTTTCAGCGACGCCTCAGACAAAGCCAAAATATTAAACAAACAATTCAGTTCTGTGTTTACTCAAGAACCCCCCCCCCCCCTCCCAGATCTATGCAAGACAAAGGACCCAGCTCCTTTCCTTCTATGCTCCAAATTGATATTTCGACCCCTGCCGTTAAAAAACTTTTGGATAATTTAAAATCCCACAAAACTTCAGGCCCAGATTCAATACCTCCGATGGTGTTAAAGGAACTAAGTAACGAAATTGCTCCCATACTACAAATTATCTTCCAAATTCCCCCTACAACTCGGCAGGTACAGGACGACTGGAAACAAGCTAACGTGGCTCGAATATTCAGAAAGGGTGATAAGCACAAGCCTAGTAACTATCGCCCTGTCTCATTGACATGTATAGCATCCAAAATTATGGAACATATTATTGTAATTAATTTAATGAAACATCTTGAAATTCAGAACATACTCTTTCCTTTTCAGCATGGTTTCCGTCTAAATCATTCATGCAAATCACAGCTTTTTTCTCCTTTCCACGACTTGGCCAGTAGTACAACCCAAACAGACATGCATGCTCATAATAAATTTTAGTAAAGCTTTTGGCAAGGTCCCGCACAAACGTTTAAATTGCAAACCTAACTGGTATGGCATCTAATGGGATACACTTGAGTGGATCACTGACTTTATATCTTTTAAATCCCAAAGGGTAGTCCTAGGGGTACCCTAAGAGACTGTCCTGGGACCCATACTTTTCCTGATCTACATCAATGACCTCCCTGATGCGGTCAGAAGCATCAAAAGCAAAAAAGACACCAAACTTCTCCTGTCTGACCTTGATTCTGTCAGATCTCGGAAAAAGACTTGGCTTATGCAGTTCAATGCAGACAAGTGTTTTACCATGGGGGCCGGCAGAAGCAAAACAATAATTAATAAATCGTACAAACTACATGACCACCCTCTCCAAAGTACTGATTCTGTTACATACCTTGACATTACTCTTACCTTTGACCTTAAATTCAATACACACATCAACAATGTTACAGCGAAAGCTAGCAGCATCCTTGGACTCCTCGGCAGAAATCTGAAAATCTCTGAGATGGTTAGCCACCTTGGCTGTGAGCCCCTCGCTATACGTCGCAATTACATGCGACTACATATGATGTACAGAATTACACATACGTCTGCGGGGGATGCTTGGCAGAGGTGGCTGATGCCATCCACCAGACACACACGTGGGTTCCATCCGTGGATGTATATTCCATTGAACCCGTCCAATGACCCATACAAATCGCTCGACCATCCCTGTTTGGAACAACCTCCCACCTCACGTTGTCTCCTCCCCCACCCTGGACTCCTTCCGCCAACAACTCACGCACATGTAAACTACAAGGTTTTATTATCACTGCACCATTTTTTCGTTTATAACCTTCTGTTTTATTTTTAAGGGTTATATTTAAATCACATCTACACCGCTCTTTGAATGCACCACCGCACACACACTACGGCGTGCAATACTCCTCCATCTGAGGAGTGATCGCTGTCACCGCGAAGAAGAGAAGAAGCATTTCAAAAGTTAGCCCATTTGACAGGTAACGCAAATCTGAGAATAAACCGGAATGGAAGTCAATGGGGTTTGTTATAGAAGAGCGTCATAATTAGACATTTGCTACATGTCAAATGGTCTAACTTTTGAACTATACAATATTTTTTTACGAAATTTTCAGAATCGATGTAAAATGACTAGAAAATAGGGTTTACAAAATTTCATAAAAAATCGCTTGAGAATTGACTGACTGGATACCGAAAAGCTAAATTTTATTTTGGACCATCCTCCTCCGTCGGACAAACTATAGTAGGCCTAAGCTATGTCTATGAGTGTGACTATGAGCCTTATGAGGTTATGTAACATTGATTAACATGAAATATTTATCATTTCTTGTAGGTGCAGTGAGAGGTGTTCTATGAAATCGGCTGATGTTCTAAAGCAGGATTTTGCTTTCACGAAGAAGATACAGTATTCTATTTGTATCCACTTTTTATTGGAGGTGTGTTTATCTGAGTCAGTTTACTCCTCACACGCTGATATATTTTTGTATAGACCATTGAGACCGAAGGTTTCATTTAGATCTATGCTATGTTATGCCAATAATTTTTTTTTAATTCTTTCAGCGTGTCTGTAGACATCATATTCTGAAAGGGTTAAATCAGTAGACATACAGAGAGGGGAAGTTTTTTTAAAAAGGTTTTCTTTCTGTTCGAAATTTGGTTGGCTTTAAGCTGAAAATAATACATTTAGATTAGGACCCATTTCGAGTGATGTTTAGGCAATAACTCACCACTGGATCTGCCACAGTCAGATCCATGACAAGAACATTATAACAAGGAGTTAGGACAGATATCAGAAACCTTTAATCATCAAATGTCTACAACTGTCTTCAGCCTTTTTTAATTTGTCAAATTATTCATGTAACTGAGCTAACAGTAGGCCTACTGTTAGCCCTCAGACATTTACACCATAATTTCATAAATAGCAACATTTTATTCTCAATCTTTATATGAGGTACACATACTGTGGTGTTTTTAGAAATGTTATGTACATCTGAGAAAAAAGACAGGCCTACCTAATAATAATATAATAAAATAGAAAAAGTAGGCCTACTGCTTGCCTGAGATTACATAAGAACAAAATAATAAAAAAAATTGTCTGCTAATATCATCAATATAATTCTGTGCTGCTTGTACTCATATCAAACCTTAACACTAAAAGCGCCGAATTATTAACCATGGAGACCAAAGGTATTTTTCAATTTGAAATC
The DNA here is from genome assembly GCA_964017125.1 of Flabesymbios commensalis. Lineage (NCBI taxonomy): Eukaryota > Metazoa > Annelida > Polychaeta > Terebellida > Flabelligeridae > Flabesymbios > Flabesymbios commensalis. The sequence continues at coordinate 12,664,155 of OZ024910.1, forward strand.
ATCTATGTCTCAGTTAGCTCTTTCCGCTTCATTTGAATACCTATGTTATGGGTCTACTACCATTAGAAATAGTTTAATTATTTCAGTGCCGGGATCATCTTACGTCAGATTCCGACGTCTAACATCGATCCCGCGCTGTTAGGGTTTAACCTTTCCTTTTGTTTCAACTAAATTTTGTCAATATACATGGTATAATATTTTAAAATTAAATATTTTAATTTTCATTCAACTCCATTTGTTTATCACTTGTGCGATTGAAATGAATCACAACTTGAATAATTGAGTGCAAATTGTTTGTTGTCCAATAATATTATTGTTTTGGAATACAGTTAGTTTATTTTGTTGCTATTGTTTTTTTAGTACAACCAGCCTTAGAAAATGGGTGTGATGAACTTTCTGAGAAGACACATGCAGGTAGTGACTGCTTTAGGAGCGACAGCTGCATTTACTGTTAGTGCTGCTCCACAAACCCTCGGACTTGGCAAGTACCGAAAAATAATGGCAAGTTTTCATGAAGGAGAGGAAGATGAAATTCCAGAATCAATACGTGATCTTACGGAAAAGGTATACATTTCACACTTTATATGCAGGGCTCAAAATTCATGGACGTCCATCTGAATTTGCCTGTATTTTTGTGTGAGGTCTGGTAAATCTAACCTAAATACCAACCTGTTAAGGGGGAAATTGTATTATAATTTGGGCAAACACTGTGGTACAGTAGAACCTGCTATGAGCAGCCACCCTTGAGACACAGTAACAGGTGGCTGTTCATAGGAGGTCCATTTGTATATAAAATGGCATTTTGGGGAATGGCCATTCATTTAGTGATGGAAATTACATGTAGTTGTAATCTCCCAATCGATGAATGGTTATAATTGGTTGGTGTTACCAACTGATGATAATTGGTTGGTGTTACCAACTGATGATAACTGTTAATCGGATGAGTGAAATTGTCATAAGTTTGGCACACATAATTATGTTTGTGTAAATTTAGAACAACAAGATCTTTTTGTCAAGTATGTTGTCAACACCCATTATATCTACACTGCAACCATTTTGCTAAGAACACAGGCTCCTTTAATTAGTTCATAATTTAATTTATCAACAATGATCAATTAATCATATTTATAATCGATTATATTAATTGGTGTACCAAACGACCCATCATCGATTATAAACAATGATTATTTTCAACATTTGAAAAATAAAAATAGGGTCTGGTGAATTTCTCGGGGATCTTGTAGCACAAGGTTTAATTCAACCATGATGAGATATACAAATTATTCAAATGACATATTGGTCTGTTGCTCCTGAACATGTCAATGAAATGTCAATCTGTTTCTGTGTATGTTGAATTTCCTTACATTAAGATGGAAATTGTCAATTCATTTCAAACTGCAATTAATTCTATATTTTATAGCACCATTTTATAGAACCATTAAAAATCGGTAGACTTCTATTTGCTTGTGCTGTAGGTTCTGTCACGCTTTACTTTTTCTGTGGATGAAGAGGCAGGTCTGGATTTCTTCACTTGTTATATGATGGATCCCGTCCACCTTGGCTGTGTGACACTTCGCACAGGAGCTTTAGTAGGAATACCTAGAAGCTTCAAGTTTAACACCAAGGAAGATGTGCTGGCTTCAAGTCTTCAGGTGAACAACATGGACGTAGACTGGCAGAAACCTCATGCAGAAGCACTGTGTCAAGCTATGATACTGAGTGAGCGCGGTAAAGCGTTTGCTATTGCTCGTGAAGTAGCTTATTGCTCTGCTAATGCTGTGTGGACAGAAGGCTTTCTTAAGACGGGGTTCACCATGCTGGCCTATACAACAGGTTTCATGACCAATAATCTGTTTGGGTTCAGATCGCGGCTCAAGTTATGGGCACGTCTCTTGATGTACAGTGCAATAGCAGGTGTCTATTTTGCCCTTTATCTACAGGTACACGATATCTACCTTGCATTTCGCGATAAAAAAGCTGACCGACAAGCTGCAGGTCTAGGTATCGCTTATGCTCAAGGTGGGGTGGAATATTATTCTAATGTGTTGACTAGGAATATAGCATTACGTACTTTACTGGGTGGTGAAGGTAAACATTACTACACTCCATATGGTAATGTTGCTTCTTCAATAAGAAGAAACGGTATTCCTTATACAGAAAGAAGGGACAACCTGATAGTACATCTAGAAAATTACAAAAGCAAACAAACGGATGACAAAAAAAATAATCTTGATACATGACATCACTTATTCATTTACTGTAGAATGTGTTTTAATGCTGGGTAACATCATGAATATTTGCTTAGTTAATTGAATAAAAAGTTGCATACCAATAAATGATATGAAACATTGACTCATTAGTTTTTTATTGCTTGTCTTGGTTGTTTTGAAATTATCCGGAAATTGCCATGCAAAATTATCCTATTTTTAATAATTGGTTTAAGACACAATTTTGACACTCATGCTTTGACAGACAAAACTATAATCATAACATAATGTAATTGAGTTTTTAGTTTTTTTTAGTTATTTGGTTATTTACTGTGCAGTTGAAAACGTGTATGGTACAATTATTTTACTCAATGATTAAAATCCAGCATGTTATCAATTGATTGACGGGAACTGGTCGAGATGACCTCCACGAGGCCTTTCATCCATTAGAATGAAACAACAGATTTCAGTATGATATGAAATTAACTGTTCACCAGTTATACATACAGGTAGGTGTTGACCATGACCATATCAAAAATTGCACTTAAAAAAATGTTTTGAGAAAAGGCTTATAAGTCATCAGGTACGTAACGATTTCAGCCATGTAATTTTCTTATACAATGTAATGTCAATACTTTTTCGCATAGTATAAGTATTTTTTTCATTTCGTCTCACATGTCCTAAAACATAGTATACAATTTTAATTTTAGCTAAAGCATGACATGGAACCGGTGTTCAGCTTATGAGAAACAGAGAAAATATTATGTAAACCACTTTTCTATTATAGGCCTACATAGTAAAAACAAGTGCATATAAAAAAGGTGTGCATTTCATTATAAAAAATAATTGATCATTAATCTGTATTAGCAGTTCATTGAACTCTCATTAAACTCGTGTATTTTTTTAAAAGGTTCGACTCTCAGGTTATAAATTATTATGCACATTCCAATTCCATAATCTACACCACAATCTAATCACTTTCAATTTCTGACAAGTGTAAATAGACAGGTGAACCCATATCGCCTCGTGTAGCTATATTACTGGCAGTTTTTTGTACTCTCAGAAATTAATGACAAGCTTTATCTTCAACTGTCTTTTTAATCAACTGCCTCTTTTCTGTCCCTGAGATGCCAGCACCGTGCAACAGTACTTTTGCCATGTGTCAAACAACTGCTTATAACAATGAAATAATACCACCTGTCCGTTTGAATGTAGATATGACCGCGCCCAGTGCCCTTGTCGCATATTTTGCAATGAGTTTCACCGTGTTATTGTAAATCTTAGAGCTCAATAAACCACATAGGTGGGTATATATGCCCTCTTCATTCGATACATTTAAAGCTACATCACGACGGAAATTAGATAGGATAACTAGCTGTTTGCTTCGTTCTTTTGTACTTGCGGTAGTCCTGAATACCGAAAACCACTTGACCGATAAACAAATAGGATGATAAACATATAGGGTGGTTTTCGGTGTTTAAAAAGTGGTTTTCGGTATATCAAGTGGTTTTCGGTATTTAGGACTGCCCTTGCACGTGAAATGGATCAACTCACTCTTATATTATCTTGGTTTGTTAATTGTCATTTCGCCATTTACAGCACCACTGGTTCAAAACATTCAAACTATGTCATCTAAATTGTAATATTCCTTGGTAATAAGGATAAGTCTAGGTTCCCAGCTGTTATATGACCACATTTAGTATTAGTGTTTTACCTAAAACAACCCAACAAACAAAAAACATTTGTACATTTATACAATGTTGGTCCAACGTCGAAGACATTGTGCCGACGTTGTATAAATGTTATACAAATGCTTGGTGTTTGCTGGGAAGGTCGTTCAACTATATAAAAAGCGAAAAAGTGTTGGTAATAAATAACATCCTTGCTTGACACCGCAATTTATAGGAAATTACTCTGTACTTTGTCCATTTACCTTGACTTTACGCGTGACGTCAGTGTAATGTACAGTATTAAACATTTTCCTTTCACACCCATATCATACAGTTTGTACCACATAGGCCCTACAGTATCTTATGTACTTTATGGGCAATTGTTTAGCGTCTATAAGACAAGTAAATGTTTTTCTTTATTATGCAGAAGTCGGTTTTTTACCGTGCTGTATAAAACATGTAAGGGAGAGCCGTGTATATTGGACCACTTAAGATAAATTTTGTGATGTATCAGAGTGATGTATCAGATATATTGATCTCAAATTATTTTTGACATCAATGCATCATAACAGCTATATATATAAAGTAGTTTTTTATTGTGCGAACACTGCATACTTTTTAAAATAAAAAGTACCATACTTTCAAACTCAACTAAGAGATCTGGCAATGCGGGCTTTGGTTTACGCATGAAAGTTGTTAAAACTGTCTTTCTTCAACAATCGTCAATCGCGGGACGCCGATTCTCTTTATTTTTTAAACATAAACGTTTAATGCATTACGATTTTGATACAGATAATTTAATATAATTATGTAGGGCCTACCTGGTCAGAGGGGATGAGGCGGGGGCCCCAGTGCAGTGGTTGAAGCTGCCTGAGTGGAAATCGCGGGTTCGAACCCCTCTCTGGCCACTCTGGCAAGTTTCAAAGAAACAAAATGTTTCTTTCCTGCTGACTCGTAAAGTAAAGATTCGATATTGTGGGGAGCTTCCGTGACCGAGAGGTAGCGTGCTCGGTTGTAAATAAATATTTAATGGCTCGTCTCCTAAACCCCGCATCAATACTAGGCCTAGTTTGGGATCAAACTTTGTAGACAGAAAAAATAAATTCTAAGAGGGTGAAATAAATATTTTGCTGGAGGCAGCTAGAGTGTGTAATAAATGAAATATTACAGACGGGAGGTGAAATAACTAATTTGTCCAGTTTAAAAACTCCAGCCCTCCCCCCCCCCCCCCGTAGTAATCAAGAGTCACTCGGTGTATAAATGTAAACACAAACAGAACAGGCAGTGGGCTAATTGGCTTTAACCACATATTTTGAAAATTATGTGATTTATGCTGCGCTGTGAACTATATCAGATATTCATGTGTAGGTCTAATAAGTGTGTTCTCATATATTTATGTACAAGTAGTTGACGCTATTATGAAACACATGTGAAGCACATATCCTGTGCACAATGCAGTCACATAGGGCCTACTAGAGTAATAAATTACTTAGCTGAACATTTGATATAATCGGTATGGCCTTCATACGTTAACCCAGCAAACACGTTGGACCAACGTTGGTTTTCTGTTGGGCCAACGTCGTAGACGGTGGTTCAACAGTAAACCAACGTTGGGCCAACGTATCATGTTTGCCGGGTAAATGTCTTTACTGTGTGTATAGAATGACACTCAAGGTTACTATCAAATCACTCAATGCAATACAGATAACCACACCGCCCACAGACCCTTAGCTGTAGTCTACTATGCTTCTTTGAGGACAGGTATTCGGACAGTACTTACACCGGGGCCTGCACCAAGAGTAAAATGGTTTGGATTTACTTATGCGCTGTGGTGGTGTTTGTTATTTTGTGGCAAATGAAAATGACGTTCAAAGAGAAGAGTAAGGCTCCAGACTGTCGTCTTCCTGGACCCAGTGGTTTACCCATCATTGGTAACGCTCATCAGCTGAATATCAAAAGACCTCATTTTACACTGACTGAGATGGCCCATCACCATGGACCCATCTACAAGATGAAGCTACTTACTGACCACTGGATAGTGGTTAACACCTATGATCTGGCTCGTGAGGTATGTGTCAATAAAGGTCGAGAATTCTCAGGAAGACCAGAATCCTATAGATTTACAGCGTGTATTCAAAACGGGAAACTACACCTTCTGGGCGATCTAAAGGACAAGAGTATCCTAATGAGGCAGCTGATGGCAAAGGCAATGTCACTTTCTGGAGTTAGTAGCAAGCAGATTGTGCCAGTGAGCCAAAGTATGATGAGAGACATGTTTGATCATTGGTCAGAAATAAAAAAGACGACATGCAGCAAATGTGTTGGAAAACCTTGTTTTCATTGTGAAGACACTAGATATTGTTATAGTTGCAGGGATGACGTCTGTAGGTATGCATGTCGTCTCATGATCAAAGGAATTGTTGGAGAAAACATGAATCATGAGAGTTCAAAGATTGATGAAGTGATGAGCTATGAACATCACATTGTTGATGGCGTTGGACCTGCTGGCTCAGGCTTGCTGCTGGATTTATTTCCCTGGTTGCGATTTTTAGGGAACAAAGCATGGCAGTTTCTAAACAAGGCTTTTCTAATTTCCCAAGACCTGTATTCTTTTTACAAACCCCGGATATTGGCCTCATTGGATTCCGGCACTACACAGTCAGCTATGCATGTCGTGCTTAATCAGGCCTTACAAGGGAATAATGAGATCACTGATGATTTCGCTGAAGGTCTGATGTCTACACTCTTTGCTACCTCAATCAGCACTTCATCTTCAATGATGTATGTATCCTTAGTTGTATTAGCTGATCATCCACACATAACAGAGAAAATTCAAAATGAGCTTAAATCTGTCGTTGGAAAAAATACTCCTGATGTTAAGGACAGTGCTAAACTACCATACACAATGGCCACCATAATAGAGATCTTACGCAACGGTTCCATCGCCCCCTTGGCTCTCCCTCATAAAACTGTATGTGACACTTCCTTGGCTGGATATAACATCCCTAAAGGTGTGAATGTCTTTATAAATTTGTGGGCGATCCATCACGATCCTGATTTCTGGGAGGATCCTTACAGCTACAAACCAGAGAGATTTTTGACAGCTGAGGGGGAACTTCTTCCCCCGGAACATCCTAAAAGACGAAGGGTTATGGCCTTTGGAGCGGGTTCCAGAAGCTGCATTGGAGAAGCATTTGCAAGGAGGCACCTGTTTCTTTTTATTACGTCACTTTGTCAGACATTCAACATGAGGATTTTTGAGAAAGAAACGTCATCTTCTGATCCAAGGACATTCATGGGACCTGCTCTCGAGCCCCGCAAATGTGGGGTGGAATTCTTACCCAGATATTAAACCTGTGTTCCACTGTGGAATGGGCATGCCCAAGGCTGGCGTCTATAAATAACGAAGACAAGGAACTCCTGCAGAATCATAAGACACAGATGATGTAAATAAACATTGAGACGCTGGGTTAAAAAAAATATCTTAAAAATCACCCGCTATCGGCCGAGTGACATGCCGCGAAACAGTCACTAGTGGCCTTTATGGGCTGGTAAAACCTGCATGGGCTGGGGTAACCTGATAGTAAGACTACGATAGACAAATCCGCTGGTGGTCAGAGATATCATGTTTCAATACATGCAATATGGCTATGATTTAAAGCAGCTCCTTGGGATGACATCAATTTTTGTTTTTAATTTTGTAATGAAGTAGTGTATCCCACAGATCTTGATTTTATTTTTTTCAGAGTTTTTAGATTTAAAAAAATATTTTTTATTTACATTTTTATGAATCCGACGGTAACAAACTTTTTGTATAGGCCTACATAAACACCTGCCCAGCGTTGAGCAGACAATCGGTGCTGCGGGGGAACCCCCTGATCAACCCGTTCCCAGAGCAATTAAGGGCGGCAGCTAATGATGTAACTATGTGGTTTCTTTGATCATGCCGCCTGAGATGGTCAGTATTTGCTGTCTATATAGTGGGGTATGCTGTAAACAAATTTGTTTACATGACAATATACTATCGGATCGTGGATCTGGGGGTAACCGTTATTGGGTTTAACGGTTGCCCGCATAATGGTGACCCCGATGTGATCTATCTGTCGGCGCTGCCACAATACGTCTTGGAAATAGAGCTTGTTTCGTCTTTTTCAGTGCTTTAACATTGTTTTTCTTACATTTTTGTATTTTATTTGAGATCAGTAGTTTATATAGCTTCATATAAATTTAATTTTCCAAATTGACAAAATTGGAAGTCCTCATCCATCGAACCTGAGTTTACAATTGTCATCTTCATCCACTACAAGCCGCGAATTTCTGCCGCAATTCTCGACTTGTGATGAATAAAGATGACTTGAAGTGGGTGGCAAATGAGAAAAATATATGTTGTTATTATTAAAACAGTTCCTTAAAAATAATTGTTCTAAAACGTAGGAAAATAAGTCATATATTCAAAGAGTTGGCACAGACTTCAATGAATGTGCTTTTAAATAACCAATGTGTTTTGCTGATATTACATGATTAGTACTTGTATTGTATAATTTATTCAATAAAAAAGTCATTATTAAGAGAGGCAAAATGATGCTTGATGCATCATGAGGGTTTAAAGGGTTAAGAACCTGCTCTCATAAAGGCGTTAGGTATGAAAAGTTTACAGTAGCTAGGCCTATTATTGATCTTGTTTGATGACTGTGGGTGTGGCGTGATTTCATCGCGGAATACCCTAGCTGTTGTCACTGTTGCATTCTGGAGCCCTCTTGTCCCGCTTATGATGAGCAGTGATCTGTTTTGTTTATTTTATTAAAAAAAAATAATCCATGGAGAATGGTGTTTTATTTTTTTTATTTCACTCCCCCGGTTAGTGAGTTATTAAGGATTTAAGTTTGCTGCTTTTAAGTATTGCTGCCCCACCAAAACAGACCTGATCACAGCGGAGTAAGACACACTGTTTGTATAATCAGGACAATAAAAGTACCAAGGTGCAGATAATTATCATCATTGAAAAAAGTGGAGGACTTTTAATTTTATTCTTATTTTTTAAGTGATCATAGATACATTTCACAGTAAAAAGTGTATTATCTCATGTCATTTAGACATATCTAGGAGTTATTACTTTGTGTGATATGGGTGATATATGCATATAATGTCATGTTTAATTTCGGTACCGGTATGGAGAATGTCACTCACTTGAAAAACAGGATTATTTTAGTATGGTGCTTTCAAGTGTGGGCCAGCATCTGAGCCTTTGGCCCACCATGAAGACGCTTTCCCCAGTCAGTGGGAAATTGTCATCAGAATTAGCAGCAAATTCAGTGATGTAAATCATCTTTTTCGCTCTTTTTATTTTCGTGATTTTCTTGAAAAACATTTGCATTTTTTTATTCGGTATCTCATGGGCATTTCAAAATATAGTCAAAATGCTACTAGACAATATCAGACTTTATTTTATTTGATTGTAAATCAACACATACAGTGATATAAATCCAACAGTTTTTTTTTATTAAATAAAATATTGGCCTACCATAGTTCCTGCCGGGAAATCACTGTATTGACTCAATGGCTTTTATATATCTGAAACTGTACTGGTAGACCACACACTAGAACAATATATTACAAGTTAGTCCGTAGGCTATCAATGTACGGTACAGAGATTTCGCACATATTATCAGGATCATTAAAACCAACTGCTCGTTTAATCATCGTTCTATTGCATTTATTAATCAATCAATCGCCTACTATATGAGCACCATGCAAGATTGCTGTTTATCGTTACTCCCAAATCTCGCATGCGCTGTAGGCCTACTCGTTGTAGGGGCTTGTATATTAAAAAAATATATGGCAATTTATGTATAGTGAATTCAGGGATGGGGTCAAATACGTATTTGTATTTGCATATTTGTATTTGAATTTAGCGTATTTGTATTTGATGTATTTGATCAAATATAATTCAAATACAATTTTTTCACAAAGTTGACCAAGCGAATTTACTGGGCATGAAAACAATTAATATCATGTTTAATACAATATTGTTTTTTCACAAGCTTGTATTTAAATGTTTGGCATTTACAGCATGCAATGTTTGCATATCTCTAGTTTGTTTTAGCATAGCATTATAATCAATAATGTTAGCCTCAAAGGGTGTTAATTAGATGGTTTTCTAGGTAGGCCTACGTCTGTGTTGGGCATGTGTTCCCAAATCAGTGAGGCGAGAGCAGCTAACAAGTGGGATATGTCGGGGGTTTAAAAGCGAAGTTGCTAATTCACTTCTTGTCCAGCTCCCGGGGCGTTGAAACTGCATTGAACCAATACTCGTCGTTTTATATCATGTTTATACAGCGATAACGTGTTGCTGGGTAGGACTGTGGCATAACAATCCTTTCGTCTCATCAGCCCAAATGCACTGATTCTGATAATAAAAACAATGTTCATAACCCTATGTAAGTTACTGTCCCTTAACTGGATATAAATGTATACTTCCTCGCGTAAAAATATGTCCTCTAATTATTCCGTTAAATAGGCGAAACTATAACAGGAATTGGTGATGTAGTTGTTATACTAATTTGTCTTACTATATTATTTTGCGTAATAATTTGTCTTTTGGGATTGCAAAGGTGGAATCACGCTACACAGGTGATAATCTTTCTGTACGCTAGGCCCTGTCATTATGACAAGTTAGGTTGACAAAAACAATCTAACTAATCACAATCTACTAGAATTAAAAATAATAATATAAGTAAATATATAATATTTGTATATTTTTATTTTTTTATTTCGTAAATAGGCATAACAGTTAAATATCACATTCCAATGGTGCTTACTCAGCCGTGAAATCAACGACTCCCCTCATCCATCGTTATCACACATATTACTGTCACCACACCCTCTTACGCAATGCCAATTACGGCAACAGGCAACAGCTATAGGCTACGCGACAGGTGCTGACCTTTCCTCATACGTTGGTTTAAAGCTGGGTCATCGCAGAAGGTACCTGGCCAACGTTGAATCAGCGTTGGAGTAGCATCTAGTGCTAGGTTGGCGGTGGCAATGGATTGTGGTACTGTTATACAGACACATCACTGGAAATTAGAAAAAAAGGTTCCAATCACCGACATGTTTGGTCAGTAAACATACACATTGATTATGTATTCACGTTCACTTACTATCGGCTAAGATATACATTGTTTTTTGTGTTTTGATTTTTTTTAATTATAATATTAATTTTCGCGACGTTTTTACATTAATGAATTTGTCCTCCTCGCAAAAATTAAAGCATTGTGAAAAATAACGGGTGTGATAATAACGGGTCTCTGTACAAAATAATACAAAACACAAATGCCAGTTGATATCTTTATTACATTATATATATTCATTTTATTCCTCAATATAGAGCTGTATTGCATATATATACCAATGTTCAATTCGCATTCAATTGTCTTAATGTATTTTGTCGGAGGTGATGTGTGAATGCATGCATAAACTGTATTGTATTATTTACACTTTATTAGAAGCCCTGTGTGTAACGGATCGTACTGACTAAAAACAACCTAAAAATAACTCTTACCGCGCATAAATACTTGTTCTGAGTGATTGTAATTTTATTTAAAATTAAAATTATCCAAAATGATTATTAAGTATTAGCTAAGCGTACCAACATTATGTTTAATAATATGCATACACAATATATTATTAGCAAGCTTAATAAATGATTAATTTAAAAAATAAATATTTTTTCAATCGAACTTCCATTTTCAAGAAGTTTTAAAAAAAATTAATATGGGTGATACTGTGAAAGAAAGAATACATTCAGAAGGGATTATAGCTAAGCAGCAATACAAGTGATAGCTCCAATAAACTGAATTGATTATCACCGTTTTTTTGGGCCGTAGCCTTCAATGCGTCATACGGCACCTGAGATTATTGTCTAATCTCCTCGCTACTTTCTAGTTCCTAGTTTCATAAAAGCTTTTTAAACTCGAATTTAAAAAAAAATAATCAAATCCTTTTACTTGGTATAATTTTTCATAAAGGAATACGAAATACCGGTACTACCAATGCATGTGAATTTAATGACGTAGCGTGTAAAATGTTATTCGTAGGGTGTGAACCTTGTGGTTTCACTTCACCGAGCACACCAGTAATCACAGTAAATTAACACTCCTCTCGCTGTTAAGTTATTTGGTATATCCTTGGTTTTCTACATGACAAAACATATCACATGAGTTGAAATTATACTCAAAATAAAACTGTGAAACATATAGAATTAATTGTATAAAAAAAATGTGATACTGTCATATTTTTTTTCTAACAAATGAGTTATCATTTATGACTTTCCCTAGACCTGTTGAATAATTGTTTTACATTTATTTAATTATTTTATGTGAGTCTTGTCTATTTATGTAGCGTTTTTTATTTGCTAATCTATGTTTATTCTTAGTGGATATAAAGTAATAAGGATTTTTTAGCGTGTGGCTACATACCACTTTAATAAATTTATTTTCTGTATGATTTATCAATGGCAACAGGTATTTATTTTGTTATAATTAATTGTGAAGATATCAGCCTTCCGCACTTAAAAAGCCCATGGAAGTGATCTCAGCTTCTTATCACACCTGCTAATTGGCGACAAGGCCCAGTGACATCTCCTGCAGCGCAGTGAAGCGCGTCCAGTTTTAAACCAGCATTGGCACAACATATTGTGTTAATCGGGAGGGCCATAACAATCATTGTGTTTAAATAGTGATCACTGCACTTGCCCAGTAAAGGTACTGACCAAATATTACGTTATTGCTGGTCTACGGTCTACAACACTGGCCCAGAATTAAAAAAAAACAAGATGTCCATGCCCTGTGTTTGACGGGTGATTACATAACAGGGTGTTGTCACAGTGGTCGATGGATGAAGGGCAAGGGAGTCAGTGACATTGCACAGCTCAGAGACTGATTCTGCAGATTACAACAGGAAAACAAGTATTTTTACTTAATATACGCTAACTTTACACTGCCTACTTACAATTTTAATAGACTGTTTATATCCAATTGACAGTATATCACGATGCTAGATTGACTTAATTGATTTGATAAGGAATGTTATGTATATAATGGCGTTATTATAATATGTGGCACTAAAATGGTCTGCACGTTGAGCTCACTAAGCTATGCGAGGGATGTCATACACCCCAGCAAACACAAGGCGGTAAATTAATGTATTGTATTTGTATTTGAACAAGTGTATTTGTTTTTGAGTATTTTAAAATTCACATATTTGTATTTGTATTTGATATTTTTTAGGACCTCGTATTTGTATTTGTATTTGACCTTGTGTATTTGACCCCATCCCTGATAGTGATGGATAATACATTGCATTTATCAATGTTAAAATCCATTCCCCAGATATAACTCCACATTAACATGATTAAAAGACTTTCTTATAGAGCAAAAAACAACAACACCAGGCATATAAATTTTTACCCCATCTCGTTGCAATTAGAATATAAACCTGATAAACACACATGTGTCTGGCTTAGAAAGTGTCAACCCAAAACCTAACTATGTAGAGATATGTGTTGTGAGCTTGTTTGTTTTGCTGATGATATTGCGTGACTTGTGACAGTCACAAGGTATAGACTAGAAAATGAAAGGTCAATTGTTAAGACTTGTCACACATCTTATCGCAGCATAAAGGGACTATAGCTCGCCACCCAGTTTTAGTCATCGTTGTCAAAAAGTCGAAGCGTGCCTGCATGGGGCATTAACAGAACAGATGAGTATATAGCATTAGTGGAATGATATTTTAACAATATAAATTAAAATTGGATGACTTTTGTTGAATCAGTCAAGGTTGAAACTCTGACAACCATATTCAAAACTGCAGCTGAAACAATATTCAATCTCGTTTAAATATATATTATTCTGATCTATCAGACAACTGAATAATAGTAGGCCCTAACTGAATAATAATAGTAACTAAGCCTATGTACAATGTAGGCTACTGTCGCTTTTTTGTATAAATATTCAAAAATAGAATGACGCTTTCATAATGGATAGGGCCTACCACTTTTTGCTCCGTGTTGGATGGAGTAAAACGTTGCACAGATAACACGTGAATCTCGGATTTTAAGTATTATCTACATATAATGTATGTATATTTATAAATATAAATTGTGCGACGTTCTCTACTTCATTTCCTATTATATCAATCACAAGATTATCTGGTGCTTGGAGCAGATAATTTCACACAACACGAGACAAATGAAACACAGCAGGGCCCACTTTGGGTCAACGTTGGTATGGCTTCGAAAGCATGATCTCTGCCCAGGTTGATAAAGTCTCGTCCCGATACCATAGATTCACGTGATTATGAATCATTGTGAAACTTTTAAATATATGTTACAGCAAGATCCACCGCAATCAACACCAGGAGAGATATGTATGCAATTTTTATATCTATATTTAGCCATTTTTTCAGTGATCCTTTATAAAAGATAACAAAAAAGGATGGCTGCCTTTGATTGAAAAACATAATTTGTGAACCCTGTCTCCTTTTCAATTTAATTTTAATTTTCAACCACTTACAGTTGTGTCTGGCTACCGCGACCCTCCACTTCAAGTAGATTAAAACTACTGATATTTGTTTAATTTTAGACCAAACATTTGCAAACATTGATGTTTAGATACACATTGCTTCCAAATAACTGCGATTTTAAAGGCTAATTAAACGTATTAACAACGACTATTGTCCCGCTCCGAGGTTTAAGGCTTAAATGACTTGCGTAATAAAGTGCAACATGGTTTATTTGCTCTGGCATTTGCTCATGCGTGCGGATTATTTTTCTACACTTTAAAACGATACATCATTCTTGTAACTGACTTAAAGACCCCATATAGTCCCCACAACGTCAACCCTCATTATATTTGAGATGATTTGTTAGAGAGTGTTCTGTCGCCGATTTTAACCCACTGGGATTGATTTTCCCAAATGCAAATGTAGAGAGCGGAACTCATTCTTGACGTCATGAGATGTTATCATGTCTGGTTATAATTATACATGTAGGGCCTACATATAGGCCTAGCTCTTGTTGTACTGTATGACTTTATGAAACTGACCGAAGTCAACACGATATGCCGGTCCATTGCTTACTGAATGCAGGTGCAGTCGAATCGGGCCTATGGAATGAGGGGCGTGCAGAGGAGGATGGTCAGAGTTGCCGATTTAAATAAGAGAACTAGCTTATTTGTATTTGGACCATATTAATTTACCTCTGATCACCTCAAGAATAGATGAGCATGCCACATGACGGACGATGAAAGAGTGGTGAAAGAGTAGCTGCATGCTGGTCTGGTACCACTGAAGCCCGTTTTTATGTGCTGAATGCTATGGCATTCAGCACATAAAAACGGGCTCTAGTGGTGAAAGGGTTAAATAAGGGGTAAAAGATCACTATAGCTAGTCATATATTTTTAAATGAAAATGTCACTCAATTAAACGTAACCTCAAAAGTGTACCATGTTAAAGATAAAACGCCATGAGTTGAATGAATGATGATTGAATGGGGTTTTAGGACACCTTTGTGCACATATAAGCTAAACATCTGGGCTAGGAGAACCCCCAAGGATGGTGATATGAAAGAGATGGCACTGCCCTTCGGACACAGGATTCGAAGTTCGAGCCCTCTCAGTGTGAGACCGAGCACGCTACCTCTCGGTCACCGTCACGAAGGCTCTCCACAAAACTGAATCATTACGAGCAAGGAGGTATATTTAGCCAAAATGTTTTATTTTTATTTCGCATGAAATTAAATGATTGTTCTCAATGCCTGGTGATTTTAAATAAATAGCTGCTGCGGGTTGACTTATCTTTCCAATATTGACTAAAACAATAATTACATTTTGCTAAATCACCCCTTCCCCCAGGTAATCGAATGTAAAACCTTGAACTTTAGTCATTAAAGTTCATTCACAGCCTATGACTTTTACTTTGCCCATACGACGAGTATGTTTGTGTCTTCATCATATGTGTGTCCAGTCGATTCACGATTATAATCCAACTTGCATTGTGTCATCATGCATGCAGCTATAATATATTAAGAGTAAAATTAAATCATTTTGAGCTTCAATTTCATTTCGAGCTTCAATTTGCTACATAACAAATTGTCATTAACTGTTGGGTGGGCATTGAGAAAACAGTTCATACTTTTGAGGTCACATATTTAACTGGTCAAGTTTACACATCGTCTCGTCTTTTACTCATGATCCTTCACAAGTCTTAATTGGGATTTTTTTGTTAATAAATGTACGAGCAATTTGTTTACATTTGGCATGTATCCAACAGATTAAAACGCCCTCATCCATCTCTAGCAAATTGTAACTTATTTATATTTATTAGACTACACGAAATTATGCAGCCATATTGAACAACTCGATCAGTTTTGGGCCAAAGAAGCTGCACAAAACACTTACAAGGACCGTTACCCCACGTGACGCGCCTAATTGCAGCGTGATAAGGCAATTACGTCTTATCGCCAAGACCTCGTTAATGAAAGCATCGGTTCAGGTCCAGAAGCAGAGCAGTCTCTCCTCTCTTTTCAAACTCTTTGTTACGAGTGAGCGGGGAATAGTTTTTTGTTTCTTCTGAATGCCAGAGTGGGGGACGAACCTCTGATCTCCGACTTTCCATGCAGTTTTAACCATTACACCAGGGCCCTGTACTGCTTATGATTTATATAGTTTGTGTGGATTCTAAGAATGTAACTTGACTTAAAAAAATATGATAATATCAAATCAATTTAAAAATAATATTCCTCTTTTATTTTCAGGACAACATTTCTCAGGGAGTATTATATATGATCAGCAACTCAATGATAATGATAATCAATATCATTAAGCAAACCGTCCTCATTTTGATGGTGGTGAGATGAATCATGGTAAACTACCCTCCAGACACAGGATTCAAAATTAGAGCCCAATTATTGGCTGTCTGACACCGAGAACGCTACTCACAATAATGAATCTTCATGAGTGGACGGGAAAGAAACATTAACTATAGTTTCATTAAAAATCTGAACTTCAGCGTGACAGGCGTAGTGCTAAACAGTACCCGGGACACTCATTCTCAGCATCATTTTCCAACATGAAGTTGTTGTCGTTGTTGTCGTTGTTGATGGTAGTAGGAAGTACAGCTTTACTAGTAAGCTTACGGTCTAGCTAGCTCTTATGCCTGAAGGCACTATGGCTTCAAGACACACACGCTGGACAGTCACCACTCTGGTGTCAGCCTCAATTATTGCCATGGCGTTGATATGTATGCAAATCTGGAAAGGAAAATACACAAGATCATTGGATCACTTTGGGAGCAGCAAACATGTTGATAGAGCCACAGTGTTTTTTAGAAAAATATGTGTTTTTGTTTGCGATATATGTTTTTGGAGCTGGCAGTATTTATCTACAAGCGCATTATTTCATATCAGATGTTCAGTGCTTTCACGTTTTACTGGAGCAATAAGGACTATGCACAGAATGGAAATACCACATCATATCGGTATAGTCTCATTGAATTAGGAGACGCTATGTAGGCTATACACATCGTGTCTATGATAATAGTCGTAGTGAAGCCATCTCTAACCTGGTGATGACATCCATCGAATTAATATATTTCGCGCTGAAAATACAATTTCTCAGCCTTTGCAGTCGATTGGGCAGACCCAGGGAAGCTAAAACAATTCACCACGCGTTTCTTGTGATAGTTGCAGCAGATGTAGCAGTGTGGTTCTACGTCTTCCTACGAGAGTCTAATTTATTGGGAACATACTCAGACACACATGAACACGTCACAACTAATTTGAATCAGACTCTAAACAATGCTTGTTTAACACACAGCTCTTTGCTGCAAGTGGAAGAGTCCACTACTCTAGAGCACATGTTATTTCCTCTATCCATGGAATTTGCTTTAGCGTCCCTCGAAATTCTTATCCATGTCTGGATTTTGGACGTATCAACGGATATGATTGAGTCAGGAAATGGCGAGGAAGAAGATCGCCAGCCTTTATTGGGAAAAGCGAAACAAGAATTAAAGGTGTAGTCAACTGTCAAAATTCGCAGGACAAGGGTCCCCCAGAAGGCAATAGTACCTGTGGGTAAGCCAAGGCCCTATTCCATAATAATACTAAATATGCGTTACATACCCAAAGCCTCATTAAGAGCAAGTTCTCAAATCACAGCAAGTTCATATATACTTGAGCGACATCTATGAGTTAATAATTCAAAGCCCTTGTCTTTTGCCCCTACTTGGTCGCCTACTTGCAAACAAACTGACTGTATTACTGCGGGGATTTGGAAACTGCTTGACCCCCAATTTTGTATTGTCACCCAGTAAACACAAAACATTTGTATGACTTTATGCAATGTTGGACCAACGTCGAAGACGTTGGGCCGACATCGCATAAATGTCATACAAATGTCTTGCGTTTGCTGGGCAAGCGGACTTTCTCTCAAACATTGTACATTTATCTAATGTTGGTTCAACGTTGGGCCAGCGTCGCAGACGTTGGTCTAACATTAAAACAGCATTGGATCAATGTCTCGTTTGAGTAGTATCTTGTAATCAGTTCAGTGGCTATATTAATGCCGTCAATCTGTACTCAATAGGCTACTGTTGGCCTACACTTGACCGTCCCAGGCATGCGCGTTTTGAAGCTGGATAATTCTTTAAATGAGCCTGATTCAGATGATGTTGATGAAAACCAAACTTCCAAATTGTCGATAAAGGCCTCGATGCAAAATGTTCACTCTGTATCTGAAATCACCAGAGAACTACAAAGCCACTCTCCTACAGCTCAGCATGATGTAACTAAAGAAATGGCCAGCATAACAGAATCGGCATGTTCAAAATCACTGTTAAATAAAAGTAGCACAAGTGAAAGCTCTACTTTGGGTGATAATAGCTCTTTCAGACCTGGAGCAAGTACATCATCTGCAGGCGAAGACATTCGATCATCACCGGCTGCACCACGACACAGTGACGAAGGTAGCCTTATTGCAGATGTTGTTCCATAATACACAGGGATATGTATCGTCCAGACTTAACGCGTTTCGAATCAGTTTGTATGTCAATGTCCAAGATATTTACCGTTCCAGTTGCTCTCGTCTTTGGTTTGGTTATGTTCATTACGATGCAGTACTATTTGCTTCAATCAGAAAATGGAATACCCTCTGAAAACAATTTGTACATGACAAAACATCAGTTTCAGTTGACAGTGAATTTGCCATCGGTTCTGGCACGGGTGTTTTGTAGCTTTGTAGGCCTACCTGGTCTTGTGGCTGCTTCATATGCTGCGTCAATAATGATCACCTTCCATACTGAGCGACCAGGCTGTCAAGGTACGAAACGCAGTGACGTCCTAATGGCTTTGGCAGTTTTATCAATTACGTTTCTATCAGGCTTCGATGTAACTATCTACTAATTAACCCTCTAACCGCCGGTCCCGATTATACACGTTTTTTTATCATTTTTTTTTATCAGAACATTAAATACCAGCTTTGGGACATGTTAAAGATAAAATGTGACATCACACGGCAAGATTTGAAAATCGTTGACCTCTATTTTGTCAGATCTGAATAATTTTCACTCATTAGAAGCTGTGGATCGCGTCAGCGAGACACAACTTCAAGTTGGTGAAAATATCGATTAAAAAATTTGGCGGTTAAAGGGTTAAATAGCAATGTTATATTTGATGTCAAATATGAGTTTAGAAACAAATGCTTAGGCATACTTAGTGTTAAATTATAAACTACATGCTACATGTAACAATCACTTTGAATATATACATGTGCCGAAATTGAACAAGTAGTATTAATATGTTCAATAACGCACATGCCACAATTGCTTATTTGCTTATTTTATATTAATGTTGCTCTTTTAATTTCAGATCATCATCTGTTTTTCTCGGATAATAAATTTTACAAATGGTGTTTTGGAGATACTCATCTACTTGTTATCCACAATGGAATCGTTGATAGATATATTACAATTCATAATGGTAGTCACTGTTATATCTGGGAGAGCGAAGACAGGCTAATGTTCATCACAAACTCTACAGCACATTACAAGGGATCCTCAGTTTCTAGTAATTCATAAATTGACGCGCTGGGCAACGGACAGTTTCTTGGAAACACGATTTCTCACATCTCGTACAGATCTTGGTGACCACACCCCAACATGGAATGTATTTGTGCAGTTGTTTGTACCACCGTGGTATTTTTTCCGTTTTCTTTCATTTTTTTTCCTTAGAATTAAGAATTTGTTTCGCCAAGATGAAGTCGACGAAGAGTTGAAACACACAACATCCGTAATGTCTATTCACGAAGAATGAATGAGTAAATGAATGATTGAATCGGGATTTGGACCACTTGTATGCAGATACGGGCTTTAAGCTAGGCCTGGAAATCCTACTGAAGATGGGGAGCTGAAAAAGACAAAACTGCCCTCCAAGCACAGTAATTAAAATTCGAGCCCTGGAGGTCTGTAGGCTATCCCAGCACGTTAAATGTCACTGGGCGAGGTTTTTTCTTTGAAACCTGAATCCGTGAGCTCCGGTGTGATAGGCAGACAGCATATTTATCGGGTGCGGGGTTGGAGGAGTAGACCTGGTTAGGCCTAGCGGATCGCTCCACCCTGCCGCCGATCTCATTTCATCCCCGTCTGGGCGACGGTACACAAATAACTTGACTCCATGATGTTCTTGATGCTTTATTAAATATGAATCTATGTCACTAACGCTGTGCACTGATTCAGATGGAATGATGGAAGGTGGAGCGCGGCGGCCTCAGCCTCTTGGGTGGCTCTGCGGGGGCAGGACATACGTCTGTCTGCCCTGCCGGCTGGATCGCAATTGGATGAGTGAGCGGGAAAATGTCTGCGGGGCTAGCAAGGGTGAAACTGTTCGGAGAGTTCCATAAACCATGTAGGCCTACAGAGACATATTCTAATCAGCGCATAACTGTAGGCTACATATATCCGTTTCAGCGCGAGATACTGAGCAAAGAATTTCACTTAAAGTGACACAATCAGGCCAAGATCATCATTTTTATTTTGGCTCTCAATTGATATGTCCATAATATGTAAACATGTCCATAGACTAGAATTGCGCAAGTTTTTTTTTAAATTTTGTGTTGCGCATTTAGTCCACCAGTTAAAAGAGAAATAAGGACGTATTTAATTTCAGACTTACATATGTCCAAAATAAGAAATATAGGGGGCTTACGGCACACCTGCCACGTTGCATCAACAACCCCAAATTTAAAAGACTAACGCAATTCTAGTCATGCAAATGTTCACATACTATGCATATATTACCGAGTCAAAATAAAAAAATAATTTTTTTGCTGATTTTACAGAGAGCTGACTGACTGTGATATCACAGGAAACATGTAGTGAGCTCACGTGTGAGCTCACTGGGTGCTAAGAGTATATAAGCACATAATATAGTGGCCTCACAATAGATCACAAGCTGAGCTTACAATGAGCTGAACATATGATTATAGTAGGGGTTATAGTTAAAATAGAGGTCAGTGTGAACACGTAAACGTAAGTCACATGAGGATTAGTGTGAGCTAACAGCTAGTGCTCTAATCATGATAAAGTGAAATAGTTATATGAACGTGAGTGAAATAGGAGTCTAATTACACCGGTCAATGTGAGCTTACAGTGGGCTAAGCGTGTGCAAAATGGGGTCAGTGTGAGTTCAGAGTGAGCTAAGCGTGAGGTATCTGTGTGAGTTTACATGCAGTGCTCTAAACATTAGTAAACTAGGGGTCAGTGTGAGCTTAGAGTGCTCAAAACTGTAAAATAGGGGTCCGTATGAGCTTAGTCCAGTTTCCAACAAGGTGTGACAGCTTGTGACGTTTGTATATCCTTCATGTGAACATTAAATCTTCAAAAAAGAATCATGTGTGATTTGTCATCTGTCTTCTGTTGAACGGGACTAAGATATTCAATCCTCGTGGAAATAATTCACTATTTCTGAAAGAAGTAGTAATAACTAGTAAAAATATATGTTTAGGGTGACGATTCACAATACCATAAATTATGCAGTATATAAGACATATAACCAGTAGTTTAATTTCATGATTTACAATCATGACGATATGCTACAAAAAAAGTTAAATAACTTCATTCTCACAATATAAGCAATAAATAATTAGGATTGCAAATTGGACCTACCAATAAAAAATTGTCTTAAAAATGTTGACAGAAAATATAGGCCTTTATGCCTATATATATGATCTAATGTGAGCACATTCTGTGAGATCTTCACGAGCCCACTCGGTCATACATTTCGAGCTCATATTGTGAGATATCTGTATTCTGTGAGCTCATAGTTACCAGCTCATTGTGACTATGTGGCGTTATAGCTTTCATCTTGATGAAGAAAGCTTTATATGACAAGTAATATTTTGTTGACAGAACCCCTTGGTAAAATGACCACGCTAGTTTAGTTTAGGCTAGATTTATTTTACCAGGATCACAAACAGTATAGATACAATGATTTGTTCTTAATATTGAAACACAACAAAACATATTAAGAGTGCGAAAAATGGAAATGACAAAAAGATACAGTAATTATGCATATGCCTATAGAGGGAAAAAGAAGCAATAATTAATACAACTTCACACTCCTGTGATAAAGATGATGGTTCAATGACATTTACATGAAATCTGCATTTAAAAATATCTGAAACACCTCAAGCAATTTAAAAATGTATGCCAAAGTCACACGAATTAAGCTAAACAGCAAAATATTATTACCTTATTTGACTTGAACATAATATCAGGCAAAATTTGATGTAATGACCTAATCAGTGTCCGACGCGGGACAACATATAGGCTGGAAAGTGGAATATCAAGTGTGACTCTTTTTCTTTGGCAGCGCCACACTTTTCAAAAAAAATCATGGCTAAATAGCTCAATAATTATATACTTAAAAAATTGAAATAATCAATCCAAGTCGTAGACAAATGTGGTTAACAGCTGCTTTGTCTTGACATGGCAATCATAGTGAGGAACTCACCCTTCCATAACTTCAAAAGCTAGTATCAAACACCTAAAGATGGTGGGTGACCGGATCATAGTGGTAGTTATATTAAAGTAAGTGACACAAGACTCTCCTAGGCACATCAAGGTTTTATTCAATCATTCCACAGCTACACCTTCACGCAAACAAGAGTGATTTTAAAAAGCACTGAACAGTGCCTCTATACAAATAGCTAATTCCGGCGGCCAAGCAGATACAAGGCAGCCCTCGAGGGTAATCCTTGAAAGCTGCCATTGAACAACATTAGCCGTCAGAGCTCATTAAAAATAATCACAGACTCATAGGTTTTCTAAAACTCGAGTGGCCCAAGGCTGGTGAGGTGCCGACCGAGCTTTATAGCATCAGCACAATGCCCAGCCAACACCGGACCCAGTCCACCAGTCCATGTTGAGGCCGGGGCAGTGATCCAAGGCTGGCAAAGTGCTGGCAGAGTCTACAACATCAACTCAATAAACCCAGCCTCGATGTTTTTTCATACAACCAACCCGGCAAAAAATATCCTACCTATTGCACACAAACTGCAGTAGGACCTACATGCGTTCATAAGTTTGGTTTTATTCAAAATATGAGGATGTAGAGGAATTATGAGGATGTAGCCTGCTCTAGGATTTAATGACAATGTGCAACACAAACCTAGCTGGTATACCAGCAAACGCATACAAGTAACATCAGCCAAACGCTGATTTAACTTCTGCCATCAGCCATGTAAACTATATGAATGAACTATGAAGCATACATGGGCTGTAGGCCTACTGTGTAGGCATAAACCAGACACTAATTAAACTTATTTTATAATACTCTAATATAACCCCCTCGGGAATGGGGTAGTTGATTGGAGGTCATTTTGAGGTCTTTGCGTGCACATGACTGGTTTGCATGTTCGCTTTTTGCTATGATTATGTCACTTTAAAATGACCAGCCATCCTTGAGGACTTCTAACTGTCCTCCGAATAACCACATTTTTTAGATTTCATGGTATGGTAATTACACATACCAAGACATTAGGAGGGCCTACCACAAAATAACTATTTTTTTAAATCTTAAAATTTAAAACGGTAGACATGATAATGCCTTTACACTGAACTATAGCTGCACCCATTTTTCTGGTTAAAGCCATCTGTTAACGTTTTTATTTGTATTGTTTTTTCATCAGTAATTTTCTGGTATGGTAATAATACATACTATTAAAGGACCACTAAATGACGTCTCATTTCGTGACCACAAAATAACTTAGTTTTAGAACCCTTAATTATAGCTTACTATTTTGCACATGATTTTGACTTTGCAAATCGCGAAGACCTTACATATTTAGCTATATAAAAATTTAAAAAAAGTCCATCGGTTATTTTATGGTATGATCATTGGTTTTAAAGTTAAAAAAGACGTGGTTCTGACGTCTTCAGCAATGACCCTTACCACCATTCCTGGTGAGGGGGGAATAGTCTAAAATAAACTGGTCATGGAATGATCAAGCAAAATTAATAATTTTGTCCATTGACCCACCTGGGCAGGCCCCATTATACGCAGACCATATAATCAGACTATTAAATGCAGACTTGTTTATCAATATGAGAGGGGCGTACGGGTCTTTAGATAAGGCCTTATCAAATTCCACATTGGTCCCTTGTGACTGTTAGGTCGCAGTAGCTATAAGGGAAAATAGACGAATTTTTATGTGAAGGACCTGGATTTAATTCTACTTGGCAAGATAGTAAAATTTGAGGAGAAAACTAAAATCTAATCAGGGGGGCTAGCTAGAATGACGATTGCCAAGCGCAAGAGTTGTTTCTTACCCAGGCAGTTCCTTGTGTTTAAAAGGAGGTGAACATGAGTGGCTTGTTTTGCTAAAATAATTCCTCGTGTCATCAATGTTCACCACAATTTAAAAAAAATTGTGGAAGCCGTTATCTTTCCTTCTGCCTCGTCTCCAATTTGGCAGAGGACTAAACTGGTCAAGGTAGCGACCAATAAACATTTAAATATAGATAGATAGATTTATTTAGCATTCACATAAAAATAGGGTTAACAATCAGTATGATAAATACATTAGGTATTCAAAATACAATGTGACCACCATTCTGAAACACCAGGGATAAAAACACTGAAAAGTATCCTGGTGCAGGTCACTTATTTCCGCAGTGGTCCCTATATGCTGTTCCAGAATGGCGGCGACAAGAGCAAGTTATTTTATACTTTCAATAAATACATTAGCTATATCACAGATAAACTGGTGACTAGGAAAGTCATAGCGTTTTCACAAAAAATACAGACAGAAACTGCCTCGACTAGATGAAATATGAAATTATTATGAAAGTTTATAAATAGACTCTGCTACTCTGCTTGTCATAAATTAATTAAAAACATTGTAAAAAACGAGCTGAATAAAATGGCCTTATAATCTCTAGAGCACATAAATCGGCAAACATACCCGCCTATATTTATAAGGCTGTATGATTGTAAATATAATTAGTAGAAATGAAAATCACTCCGAGCTTCAGTAATTAGCTCCTCTCTGAGATGCTTATTGACTCCTTTCTTAAACGAAAGTAAGTCTTCAGCTGATCTCAGAGAAACTGGGAGCGCATTCCATATCTCACCGGCTGTGAATCTAAATGTCTTTTTCCCCGATGATTTTACGTGGGGTAAAACAGCTGATAGAAAACTATTTCTGGTGAAAAAAGAATGTTGATCATTGACCATGGAAATGTCCCGCTTTAAATATTGAGGGGCATTTCCATGGACAATTCGATACATATTGTTTAGCTTGATTTGTTTAACCCTTTGACAAACTGTGATCCAGTGCAACAAAGTAAACTCTTCTATGCCAATGTGAGACCTAGGGGGGTAGCCTAGAACAAATCTCATAGTTTTGTTTTGCAAAATTTGTAGTTTCTTTTATAAGTTGACCTGGAGACCCTCAAACCATGCGGAGCAGGCATAATCAAAATGACATAAAATTAAAGATGTAGCCAAAAGTTTCCTAGAATTTCTATTCAAATATTTAGCCTGTCTCCATAGTAATATGATTCTAGAGTTTCCCTTTTTTAAAATACTTTCTGCTATATATTTCTCCCCCAGTGACTGGTCTAGGCTAACTCCCAGGTATTCACATTATCTTTGGCAGTAGCTTCATTGTCTCCACATATAATTTTCATGGTGGACTGTTTGCGTATTTTCATATTTGAAACAAAAAGAATACTTTCGGTTTTTCCTAAGTGAATGGATAGCTTATTATCCACTAGCCATTCACTTGGGAAAGTCAGTTCATGTCCAAGAGTTTCCTCTATGACAGAAACCGATGTACCTGAGACCAATAATGCTGAATCATCAGCATAAAGAATTAATCTGCATGGTACAGCTGCCTCCATATCGTTTACGTAAATTAGGAATAGTAATGGTCTCAAGATGGATCCCTGCGGTACTCCGCAGGGAACCACCATGGGATCAGAAAAAATACCATCAACTTCGGTCTTCTGAAATCTATTTTTAAAATATGATGAGAACTAAGATGTTGAAAGATCATCCGAACCAATAGCTTTCAGTTTATTTAACAATATGTCATGATCGACAGTATCAAAAGCTTTTTGAAGGTCGATCATGACCATGCCAGTATAGTTTCCTTTATCCATGTCATATCTGATTTGGTCTGTCAGTTGTGTTAAGCAAGAATCGGTGGAATAAGAATTCCTAAAACCTGATTGATAATCATACAGTAATTTTTCAGATCTTAAATAATTTTCTAACTGTTTATGTAGGCCCTACAGTTTTTTCTAGAATTTTTGACATGACAGTTAAAATAGAAACAGGCCTGTAATTTCCAGGTTCTAACTTTATTTTTTTCTTATAAAGAGGAACAACCCTTGCTGTTTCATATCATCGGGCCTACGGCCTGAATATAAAGATAAATTTATAATATGTGCTATTGCACTAGATATTTGATTTGCCCCACCCTTGAGAAACCTAGCCGACAGCCCATCCAGACCAGTAGCTTTACTAACATTCAAGTCAAACAAATATTTTAGAATGTCTTCCTCTCCGACAGGAGAAAACTAAAAAAAGTTTTGTTCAGCACCTTTATCCTGGTGATTGCGAAGTGATGAGTTGACTGCAATTCAATATTCCACAATGTCCAAGTTCAGATATGAGCCGATAATGGGGAACAGCATCGAATGCCTTGGAAAATCCAATATCGCTAAAATTGAAGTCGACGCCCAGTGCCAGATCCAGAGGGGCGCGCCCCCTTGTTCAAGGCCATATTTCGACCGAAATATGGTTTATTAATGCGTCATTTGCGGCCTTAGATTTCAATATTTTCCGGGGAAGCATGCCCCCGGACCCCTCTAGAGCGTATAAATACCAACTGTGGTGTGTATAAATTCTTGCAAAAATCGGCACCCCCCTGTCTGTCAATTCCTGCATGGATCCACCACTGACGCCTCTCCCTTCCCACCGATGTCGAACTTGATTGCAATTCTCTTCCGGCAGCTGCCATAGAATAAAAAACTGTGGCAGCAATCGAGAGTCAGCTGGTCGACAAAGTCTGCCAGCTTCTTCCCCCCTCCAGCCTTATACTCTACATTGGAGGGCTGCTAGAATAATAACATAAAAGTCAAATATTTTTTTATTAAAATATTGTGTGTTCTGTTTTGACGGCTTGTTCCGTCAAGTGATTTCTCAACAGAGAACATGGCAGATTTTGATTGGTCCAGCAAAGCGTTCAGAATTCACGTCGGCAAATATCATTGCGCACATCAAAATAAAATACAATAATAATTAAATCGAACGCTAAATCTGTGTTCAGCAATTGATATCGATCTAAAAAAGATTTCTTAATCATAGCGTAAGAATTCTGAAGAATAATATCAACAAAGAACATTTCAGTTTGCTAGTAATTTCCATGTTATTTTTACTCGCGTACTTTGCCTCCCTCACCCGGCGAGTTGCGACAAGGCTACTTTCGCACAACCATGGCCAGGTTCACGATGTGGAAGACGTTGCTCCCAATATTTTGTATATTGTTCGTTTTTGCATCTTCTGTCGATTGTGTGGATGGTGAGAAATGTTTTTTACATAATTTATCTATATGTTCATGTCGATTTTTTTTGCTGTCGATTTATAAAATGTCACAAATATTCATTTTTATTTGACAATAATTTTAACTCCTAGAAATCAGAATTGTTCCCCCCCCCGACACTGGCCCAGCATATCCAGTGTCGCCGTGGCATTGTCAAATAGTTTTTGAGATATTGTCATTTTTGTCTATGCAAATTTGACTTTTCTCCGGTATTGTTAAGAACCGCATATTTTTTGCAGGAAAAAGCCTTTTTTTTAATAAAACTTTTCTTAAAATTAACAATACTTTTTCAAATTTAAATATATAATAACCTGACATTTTTCGGTTCGGTAAATATTATGGAATGTGATTGCACTTTCAATTATTTTTTTCGGTGACCTTGACCTTCAATAATGTCAGTGAAAGGTCTAAGGTCAAATGCAAAAAAAATGCTAAATTTCACTTTACACCAACTTTTTGTGGCCTGGAAAAAAGTATCTGCTACCCCGTTGATTCTCATAAAATTTTAGAGACATGTTCGAAAATATATACTTTAACTGTACCAATAGGTTATTTTATTGTACTAGGTTCCAGAACAAAATATTTAGTTATAGAAGTCATACCTGTCAACATTGAGAAATATGAAACAGGGAGATTTTATCTGGTTCTGCGTACACTCACTTAGGCGAGGGGCTGGGGGCCGCCTAGGCCCCCGGAAGCTCAGGGGCTATAAGTCTTTTCTGAGGGCATTCCTGCTGTTTCCTGGCAACTTTAACTAATAAATTCTAAAAAAAAAATCATTACTTTTTGTATCATCATTCAACAAGACCAATATTTAACATCAAAATATTTGGACTTGGCTGATCTCGCAAAGAAAAACATTATTGTATCATTGGCAGATGTTTATCAATCATTGTGTCTGTAAACGGCTTTGTTTATTCGACAAAACTGACAAAACAAAACTGACAAAACTGGTTTCCTCTAATCGACGAAACTGACAAGACGAAGCCACAATATTGGCCCTACTAAACTTTTTTTAAGTTAAAGGTTGAAATAATGTTGACCTAAAGTTGAACCACAGCATTAAATCTATATTGGGTCAACATGTGTATATATAAAGTGTTTATTCATTTATTTATTTGGCATCAACACAAAAGAACAATTACAATAAATGTATATGTCTCACAAAAATGAAATTTGTGCTGGTCGAACGAAGAGATTTGTCATGTAGATTAGTGTCTAAAAAATCCTCTAATTGTACTGCGTATAATCCATGTAAACATTTAAAATAGACAATTAGATCTGTCCAATCTCTTTGAAATGACAGTGGTAGCAGATTAAGTATGGTCAATCGCTCACTGTATTTTACATCGGGATAACTCAGTATAGCAAATAAACTCAACTTACTAGAGCTTGCAACCTTAGGCATATTATTAATAAATAACAAAAATAACATAGGTCCCAGGATCGAACCTTG
This sequence comes from Flabesymbios commensalis, assembly GCA_964017125.1. Classification (NCBI taxonomy): domain Eukaryota; kingdom Metazoa; phylum Annelida; class Polychaeta; order Terebellida; family Flabelligeridae; genus Flabesymbios; species Flabesymbios commensalis. Next base: position 12,693,646 of record OZ024910.1, read on the forward strand.
TGGCATGCCAGATGAAATATTCAACTAGCTTGATTCCACACCCTCTACGACCACTCGCTGTTTCCTATCATATAAATAAGAGGTAGGCTAAACCAGTCTAGCAATCGTGTAGATAAGTGTCTAAAAAATCATCTAATTGTACTGCGTATAATCCATGTAAACATTTAAAATAGAAAATTAGATCTGTCCAATCTCTTCAAAATGACAGTGGTAGCAGATAAACTCAACTTACTAGAGCTTGCAACCTTAGGCATATCATTAATAACAAAAATAACATAGGTCCCAGGATCGAACTTTGTGGCATGCCAGATGAAATATTCAACCAGCTTGGTTCCACACCCTCTACAACCACTCGCTGTTTCCTATCATATAAATAAGAGGTAGGCTAAACCAGTCTAGCAATCGACCATTAAAACCATTTTTAATTTATGAAGTAGTAGTCTGTGCGATGCACTGTCAAAAGCTTTGCTGAAGTCTAAATATATAAGTAGGTCAGTTTGAATTGAACTGTCTAGATGTGAACAAATTGCATGGTAAACACCCGTTAGTTGGGTACTGCAAGATTTTCTTTTTATAAATCCGTGTTGTTCAGAGCAAATCAGATTATTAGAAGGGCCTAATTATACTAACATGGTTGTGAATACACTATTCCATCACTTTTGATACAATAATTAATAAAGAAACTGGTCTGTAATTAGAAACAGGATCCCTGTCATATTTTTTATGAAAAGGTATAACGTTGACCAATTCCCAAGAAATCGGAACATCAGACTGTTCCATACTTAAATTAAACAAAGTCACAAGAAAAGGAGTCAATTCTTTAGCACACTGTTTTAATACAGCTGGTGACACTCCATCTGGTCAACAAGCTTTACTGCCGTCCAGACTGGAGAGCACCTTGAAGACATCTGATTCTGTAAAAAATATATTTGACAAAAACATGTTTTTATATCCACCAGTATCTAGTACAGCTGATGACACACCAGTGTTGTTATTGGAAGCGTATTCAAAATATATGTTAAACATGCAAGCCATAGGCCTACCATTGGGATTAGTAGCATTTACACCTTCATAACAAATGTTACCAGGTAGACATTTGTTTTTTTGTCTTTTTTTTATCGAAAATAAGACCAAAATCGTTTAGGGTTTTCTTTTAGTATGTCAGGCAAATCAGCAATGAACTGGTTGTGCTTGACCTGCAATAATTTCTGAAATTCATTTCTTACTTTTCTAAATTTTTCTCAATGATGAGCTCTATCAAATGTCTTAGCTTTTGTCCAAGCTTGCTTCCTTTTTTTCTTTTCAAACGTCTCACTTCAGAGTGAAAACAGGGTGGTAAATTTGATTTTCGTACAGTAATTCTAGGTACACATAAGCCTCAACAGCATCATCATAGTACTGAAGCCAACTTTCCCAGGCCAGATCAACGTCTTTGTTATTAGTCTGTTCTAATCTATGGATCATTAACACTCAGCAAAGCTCCTAACTTAATTCAATCAACGTTTTTATAATTGTTAACTTTTCTATGAATTTCCCTTTTTTTACCAGATTTGTATATACAGTGAAACATATTATTGTATGGTCAGTTGAAAAATATGTAAGCCGTATTGGTTCGATCCTGTTATAAAACAAAACATAATCGTGTTTAGGGCTTAAATGGTTTACATATTTCACATCCTGCCTCTGACAGACCGGAAGAAGATACCCCACGCCAACTCGAGGCGTTCCGCCAGTGGTAGCCTAATTTAAAACTGGATCAGCGTTGTGGATTATGATTGTCCAACATCGAACCAACATCAGAATAGCAAGAGTGCTCAGGGGGCCATAATTTAATTACTAGGGGCGGGGGGAGGGAGTTGGAGTTTTTAAACTGGACAAATTATTTATGCCACCTCCTGTCTGCAATACGTCTAATATCAGAAATTTAAGAAATAAAGTGTCATTTAACGATGCCGAGCGAAGCGAGGCCAATTTTTTTGTATATAGGCCTATAAACAGAGTTTATTTTGCTAAACAGAGCATTTATTTTCCAGAGGTCGAAATAATTTAAAAACGGGAGAAAATGACGTGGAAACGGGAGGTCGGTAGATGCCCCTCTAAAACGGGAGGCTCCCGCCCAAAACGGGAGGGTTGACAGGTCTGAGAAGTACAAGCTAATTTTCAGAGATCTGTACATTGGGCGTAATACAGTTTTCGCCGTTATTTTTCTTCCAGACCCTAGTTCTAAGTTTAAACCATCATAGAAGTTATTTTTTTAAATAAATAGAACACATTTTTATGCATTCAGAGACTATAACATTTATACCCTTTTTCTACATGTACAAAAAACGACCAAAACAACGACATCACAAATTTCCTTTTTTTAGCCCCTAGTTTTATTTTTACACAAGTGCCTAGCCTAGCCCTAGATCTAGTCTATAAAAAATCTATTTCGCAAGGACTATTTTCATGTCACGCGGCGACTACCGTGAAATTTTCATTAAAAAATATTATGTAGTTCAAAAGTTAGACCATTTCACATGTAGTAAATTTGAAATTACGACGTCCCTCTATAAACCCATTAAACTGGTTAAATTAAAGTTTGTTTTTATTTAGCCCTGAATTACATTACATGCCAGATGGTCTAACTTTTCAGCTATACAATATTTTCTGATGAAAATTTCACGGGAGTCGCCGATGGACTCGAAAATAGTCCATACAAAATTTCATGAAAATTGGTTGAGAATTGACTGAGAAATCGGCGATACAATTAATCTGATGGCGGGTATAAACCAGACTAGCCTATTGAATATGCCTTGCTGGTCGCGTAGCGAGAAAGGCATATGATCGATCCCATAGAAAAACACGCATTATTACTGGCCGCCTACTGACCGCCTTCAAATGACTCACAAATGACTCATTCGACTCACTATATTCATACTTACCTCGGTCACCTGCTTTAAATACATCCAAGACACGAAAAATGAAATAATTAGCAAATAAATGTGCTAAGCCATTTCTGCAAATCTGAACTGACAATGGCGATTTTGTGTTTGGAATAATCATCCAGATAACTGGTAGGCCTAAAACACGAAAGGCATAATTGCGCATGTATGAAAATCGGATTAACCGGCTGTTCGACTCAACACTGGGTATTATCGCTGGTTATTCCGATTTTCCAATGTCCATGCTTTACAAGCGTTTCGTGCTTTAGGCCTTAGTACCAGTTACCCGGATGTTAACTCTCATTGCTAAATGATATGAAACCTTTTATGAAGACAAGGAAATGGTTTAGTCATTTTTTTAAATTTTTTGATTTTCTGTGAAGATGATGATAGTGATATCGACTTTGACGATGATTTACTTGATGAAGATTTCGATGGTGAGAGGATGTTTAGTGTGGTCACTTTAACACTTGTGCTGTTGAATTGTTTGTTTCTATTTTTAATGCATTAAAAGCTGGAATTGCTACGCAATTCCAGCTTCTAATGCAGAAAAATTTAAAATTTATGTTTAATAAATATCGGCAAAATATAATTATTTGATTTACTTTGTAACAAACCAATTTATGGCTTTCATTTTATTTTTTCTGAAACTTGCTTGAAACCTTACATATATGGTCCCTGCAGCACAATACTTGTCTCTCTTTATTGTCTGAGTTATGGCATGTTTGTAATCTCAGAGTTGGTTCATTGCCCACTCCTGGATATTTTATTACTACTGCTCTAATAGGCTTACTTGTGTTCATAAATGTCCCTTTTATTTAATTTCCACTTATCAGGATACATTCTGCAAAAGGAGGTTATGGTTTACAAAGTAAAGAACAAATTTGCATGAAACTTTTACCAGAGGTGTGTCTCGAGTCAAAGAACAATCTATACATTTTGTTGATGATCCCGGATAACAATCCAGATCGCTTGGTATAGGTTTGCAGTCTCGGACCGACTGTCTAGTTGTTAAATATGTGTTAACACTTTTATATTCTTTTTTTGTGTCGCTGAAGCTCACTATTTTCCATCCACTTGACGCTGGAATTGAAACAACTTCCAGTTTCGAATGAATTGAAAAAAACTGTTGTTTGTTGAAAAAAATACCAAGTGATATGTGAATAATGTTAAAGTAAAATGTTCTTGGATTTAGCAATTTATATATGTGAAGTATATTATTTGGTGTTTTAATACTGTGTTTGTCATTATAACTATAAATTGTACACAATGTACATGATGTATACTGAAAATGTTGTCTGAATTATTTGTTTCCTTTTTCAGTCATTGTAAGTGTTAACTATATGTAAGATTAGTTACAGGGAACGTTTTTCAGAATCATGTGGCGATAAACTATGCAAATCTGCCCAGTTTGTTGATCAAATTCAAGTTTGGTCAGCAAAATATTTATATTAATGATAATAATTTAATGTGGGTCATATAGGTTGATGGAAAAACCTGGTACTCGATAACAAAGCAGTTATCTGTCCACCAAATGGTAAATACATCTTAATAGCCACTTTGGAAAGAGTTTCTTTTGTACCCCCCCCCCCCCCCCCTCCAGCGATAAAATGTGATATAACTGAATGGCGTAGGGGTAGATTAGAAACTTTTCCAACTATTTTTAAAACCGATCAAGAAAACATTAGATATTGTTTAGCACTTGTTGTCAGCACTTTAACACTTTCATTGCCAAAGCTTACCGTACTTTGGTGAGCAGTATGTCATGGTATTTAGCTTATAACCTGGCCAGTTTTTTAATTTCCTGGTTTACGGATTTTTTTGTCCTGCTTGTCGGAGGACGAAATAAAAGTAAATAAGTAAAGCTGTGTACTTTTAATTTTTTTTCATAAAAAAAATAGGGCCGTAGTACAAAAACAATATTAGTAGTTTAAAATGTTTGCAGCAAAAGCCATGATTATATATCAGTTTTAGAGTGCATGTGTTTATCGTCCTTACCACCCCAGATTAATTTTATTTGTTTTTGTTGGGAATTTATTAAAAAAAAAAAAATTAATTTCAAGATGGTTTAGGTGGGCAGAAATAAAAAAAGGTCATTTTAGAATTTTAAGTTTATTCTTAAATTTCGAAAATCTGAAAACCAGGAAATTGAAAAACAGTGGCCTAAGAATGGTCTCTTGTGTTGAAAGGGTTAAGTGACACTTTTGAAGGATGTGTCCGCTCTTACACCGCTATTTTAAGCCGCAAGCACAAAGTATAGTGATCTTTAATCCCTTTTCTAAGCCGCTCATACTATTGAACGAAATGTGTGTTTAAACATTAAGATTAGCAGATGTTTAGTCCTAAATTGAACAAATATTAGTAGTTTTTACCCACTTGAAATTGTGGCTCATGGCAGCGAGACACAAATTCAGGTGGGTGAAACTTTGAACAAATTAAGTGTTAACAGATCCAAGGACTTATCCAGGAAATGAAAAAAAGGAGTCTAAATTTACTTATTGTTTGGACAAGACGCGGTCTGGGGTCCTCCCACAATGCAATTTGGTGGAATCTGGCGATATTTTTCCACGGCCAGGTTGAAAATATGCCGTCCAAAAGACGGCTGGATGGGTCTCTAAGTCCTTGAACAGTCTCAATTATTTTCACCGACTTGCCATTGTGGATGGTGTCATGCACTGTATTAGGCCTAAAAAAAAATATTGTTTGTTTCCGATTTCCGACCGACCCTGTCAAAACATGTGCGACCCAGATTTATTTTATGGATTTCCAAAAAAAAAAAAAAAAAAAAAAAATTTTTTTTTTTTTTTTTTTTTTTTTCCAGGAAATCTATAAGTTAAGGGATAACTTCTGGTTGTAGTCAAAGTAACTTAAAAAACGTTACGAAAAGGAGAGGGGGGGTCAAAATGCGTCCAAAAAACAAAAAACCATTATGTAATGTACAGATAAGACATGCATGGAAGTGAATTTGGCGCCAAATAAAATAAAACAAAATTCTTACCTACCGATTGGTTGAAGTGACAAAAAATAAAATAAAAAATAAAATAAAATAAATTCCCTACCTACCCACTGGTTAAAATGACAACAAATCGGAAACAAACATATATTTTTTTTTGGCCTTAGTGGGGTTCAGAGTGTGATAGAAAATATAGGGTGTGCTCAGGTGAGATTTTGGCGTGCTATTTTAAATATATATGGTACTCTTCTGAGCCATATTGGTTCATTTGTCGATAATATATACTTCATTGAGCAATGCATTAGCCATGATATGAATGCGAGTGGGCCTACGAATCCACTTCATGTTGATAACCATAACGACCCATCTACTAATATTCTGTGCTTTTTCAATTGCAGATAGTTTCGATGATGAAGAGGATTCACCCGATGCTGTCCCTTTTGATGACGAAGATGATGAGATGTCGGAGGAAGACGAGGATACCATGTTTGCTGACATGGAGGAGGGAATAGTTGATTCTGATACCAGAGTCACCAAGGAAAAAACAGCCGAAGATTTCCCAGAGGGAAAGGTGAGCTCTAAACACTTGTGCAGGGAAACAATTAACATGGCTTCAGCTGCTGGAACTGTTTGTTAAAATATTTTTTGATAGATGCTTAGTTAATCCAGTAATTCGATATTGGAGATGTATTTTTACTCAAATTCAATTTTTTTTTCCATCATTCGCATCGAATAAATGAAAAATAGAAAGCAAAAATGCAGCAGCACAGTTCTTATCCTTTGTGCAGGGAAAAAATTGTTTAGTATCGCATAAATGCTATTCAATTCTGCCCATTTGCTAAGCAAATTTGTAATTAATCAGCAAAATATTTATACATTAAAGATGAGGATGTCAAGTAAGTTATAACTTGGTAGAGAAAAAAATTGCTGTTCAATAATTACCAAACAAATTCCCTGCCTCTTGCTGCTGGAACTGTTGTACATATATACAGTTTCAAGCATGTTTTAGATCAAATCAAAATATCACGAAATTTGATAAAATAGTTTTTGGTAGATTCTTAGTTAATCCAATAAATTATAGTATTAAAAATGTCTTATTTTTCATAAATATAAATATTTTTTGTCATTTTTGAAGGAATTAAATAAAAATAGAAGCAAACAAGGGTTGATGTTTCAAATTGTTTTAACATACATAGCACATCTCCCAAATTGAATTATTAAATTGACTGAGCACCTGGCACATAACTGGCACTTATATTTGCTGAATTTCAGGGTAATTTTATTTGAAATTACATTAATAAATTTTAGTGACCGATCCATCACGTCCCCCCCCCCCCACACAAAACAAAATAGATTTCCTCCCAAGTTTGGGATACTCAAAATATTTATATTTATTATAATTCTGACACCTAGTGCCTAATTTAATGTGGTGGTGCTGATTTTCAAGTTTTAATTCATGTGGCTGTTGTCTTCAGGGCTTGGTCATCCCAGAAGGTGTTCATGTGAAGGATGGTGTTCTGGTACTTGACGAGAAGAACTTTGATGAAGTGGTCTTCAATGCAGAGATAATCCTTGTAGAGTTTTATGCCCCATGGTGGGTCAAGTCAAGTTGAATTGAAAATTCTTCCTTTGAATTAATATACCAGAAGTATTTGATGTCTGAAGCAAAAACATGATAACTACAAAAATATTTTGTGATAATTATGTCAAAACTCTCTTGGCAATATTAAACATGACTAATTTATGTTACACAATAGTCAGAATAGTAATTTTCTATATTGTTTGAGTTGTACATATTTTAATGTGCATTTTTTTCTTCTACTAGGTGTGGCCATTGTAAAACATTAGAGCCTGAATTTGCGAGTGCTGCTCTCACTTTCGCTGACATGAAATCACATATTCTTCTGGGTAAAGTTGATGCCACTGAGAACAAGGACCTGGCCGAGAGGTACAAAGTCATATATTTATTCCTTGCAACGCTAAATTATTCTTGTATAAACCATAGAGACTGGAGTTTTTTTCAATTTGAAATCACCTTAAATGTCCTTAGTTAGCTCTCTCGGTTCATTTGAACCTATGTTATGGGTCTGCGGTCGTTAGAAATATTTTAATTCTTTCAGCGCGGGGGCCGACTTTATAAGATGTCAGATTCTGACTTAGAAAGACGGTACCAGCACTGAAAGGATTAATCCTTTGTACTGATATTTTTGTTTAAACCCACAATTCACTGATGTCGACTATGGTGTTAATAATGTAGGTTAGTATAATAGTACTTGCATAACCATTTTTTAGGAATCTAAGTATGACATATATCTGTGAAACCCCATATGATATGACTTAATTATATAAACCTGAGTGATTTTCAGTCACTTGAATCACAGCTTGGTAGTGAGACATGGCTTCAAATGAAAGCTAAATTAAATAGCTCTAGAGCTGTAGGGTTAAAGCCATGTTTTAAACCCGATATAATGCTTTAGGGAAAGTTAAAATAGTTTGAAATAGATGTTCATTTAAATAAATAATTATTTTTGCGAATTGTCTACTCTTTAAAAATGGTATTTTTATGTCCATTTGAATGAAATGGAAAATACTAATTAACTGCAATAAACTAAATAAGCTTAGTCTTCAAACTTGTCTGATATTTCTTCCCTCTTAAGCATATGTATTGCCCTTACTGTTCATTCCCTTTAAATTGCACCACAAAGGTGAATAGAAATACCTTTTTATAAAACAGCACTGTAAACCCCATTATGTTAGCCTCCCATTCAATCATTGGTTGGGTGTTCAGGGCTCGAAATTGGACTAAATTTCCACTTGTCCAGTGGGACAACTAGCTAAAAAATTGACTAGTCCTTCCCAAAAATATCACTTGTCCCTCCTAATAATTGTCAAGCAGGGGCACTCGTTCAGTAGGACAAGCTAATTGAAACTGAACTAGTCTTCCCCAGATTGTTGGTCGTCTCGGACGATCGGACGGGGCCAATTTTGAGCCCTGGTGTTTATGGTGGCTAATTACTCACAGATCATACTCCTTCTATGAAATGAGCTGCTGTCAGAGACCTGTGCTCGCTAAATTTTATGGGTACTAGAATCACCTGAGACCCATTTCACGAAATCTTTTTGGATGTCAACTTATTGAGCTCTTAGATTGATGGATTATATTTTTTTTAATTGTTTACTTTTAACCCTTCAAGTCAATTTCTTTAAATTTTAAACCACTTAAGGTTGTGTCTCGCTAACGCGATCCACAACCTTAAGTGGTTGAAAATTACCCATATTTGTCAGGGATCGACACTAACTGATTTCAGGTAGTAGCCCAAAGGGCCACTAACTTCAGATAATTACTGGCCCTTAGCCTCGTCTTTCTAGTCCTTAGTGTGCACTGTATCGAAGGGGTGTGATTTTTTCATTGACCCCCAGGGCCAGTATCTCAGGTAATTTACTGACCCTTAGTGATTTTTACTGGCCTCGGGCCAATGGGCCAGTGTTAGTGTCGATCCCTGTTTGTTTAATTTGAGAGAAAACAATTACAAATCTTGATGTTTAAACAATAATTTAATTCCCAATATCAGTTATTTGATCGGCAAATGAAACAGATTAAAAACCACTATAGTCATGATTAGCAGCGAAAATACGGTGTCATGCATACATTTGGCAAGGAAGCCTCAACCCTTAAAGCACTGAATTAATTTGTAAAAAAACGTCGCAACCAAAGGGTTTTTCAATTTGAATTCATCATAAATGTCTTTATAGTTAGCTCTTTCTGATTCATTTGAATACCTATGTCATGGGTCTACGGCCAGTAGAAATATTTTAGTTCTTATCAGACTTTAGTCGTTAGAATCTGACGTCTACAGACTTCAGATTCGGACGACTAAAGTTGATCCCAGCGCTGTAAGGGTTAAGGGTTAAAGGAGTAATCCACTGTGTACGAACAGCGGGACACATCTGTACCCAGAAAGCACACGCCGATTAGAGAGATAGAGGCAACTGGGGTACAACTAAAACCAGAAAAATACATAGAGTGGTATATCGCTTCAAACTGCTGTACAAATTGCCTGAATTTCTAAAAAAAATACAAACAATAATATTGATATGATTACATTTCTTAGATTTGGTGTCAGTGGTTACCCGACATTATATTACTGGAGAGAAGGACAGAGGTTTGACTATGATGGAGAGCGAAAACAAAATGGTGAATATTCATTGAATATGAAAACATTATTATTGTATAATAAGTTGTCAAATTAAAAAAAAATCATTTTTCCTCTACTTTTATTATTATTTTTCACTCATTGACCTTTAAAGAGTATCATTCAAAGTATGGGCATCTTGGCAATTATGGGGGAATGTTAGTATATAGACTAATAATCTAATGTATGTTTTTGTTCATTTTATTGTATACTCACATGTGAATGTGCTGATCACCGCTTTAGAATCTGTATTAATCTGTGTGATGACTTACACACACTGATATGAGGCGTGTGATCACACGCACACGTCATCACATGCCTAAAACAAAGTTGATGTGCAGGAAAAACAGCACGCCTCGTACAATGTACAGATACAAAGGCAACACTTAGTGGAGTGCAAATCACACTCCTTGATCACACTCCTTGCTAATTCAAGGAGTGTGATTTTCCACACACTACTATTTTTCAAACGACCAGCACCGCACATATTAAAAAATGCTGTATCAAAACTTTTTATTGTATTTTTTTTTTCTCAAGATTTTTATATAATGTCTGTTTGAAAGAACTTGTATGTGCTGTTAAATCTGTTTGTGAATTTTTTTTTCTTATAGATATAATGGAGTACATGATTGACCGAGCCAAGCCAGATTGGAAGCCACCACCAGAAGCTGTTGTTACTTTGACCTCTGACAATTTTGCTGAAATTGTGGATGACCAGGAGTTACTGCTTGTTGAATTTTATGCTCCATGGTGTGGTCACTGTAAAAAGCTGGCACCAGAGTTTGAAAAGGCCGCCAAGCAGCTGGCACAAATGGAGAAAAAGATAATGCTTGCAAAGGTAGATGCCACAGTGGAAACAGACCTGGCCGAGAGGTGAGTTAAAATAACGAGGACGCCAAATAGTTGTAAAATTTGACTTAATCATATACGTGTATTATTATTTTTATAAACATATTACAAACAAAATCAAATAAAACTATGTTTGTAAGCATAGTTAGATGAAGGTATGCGTCCTTTTATATACAATTTTTTCTATTTAATTCTCTCAGCACCCAGTTCTCACTTTTATTCCCTATTTAAGGTGAATAAAAATATATTGATTTTTCAAATAAACTGAAGTACTACTGTATATTATCTCAAAAAAACATCGGAACATCCATATTTTTATTGATTGATATCATTTCAGAACAAACCTATTTGTATTGATTATACTATTTTTTATTCAATGAATTGTATTCTAAATTTGCTTTGATTAAGTGTGACAATAGTGCTTAAAGAGTTAACCCTCTTGATGCTTAGCACAACTATAGTCATTTTTTTATCTGTTTTATTGGCAGATCAAATCCCATTAAGTTATTGGGAACGAAATGAATGTTTTAACGTGAAGATATGCAAATGTTTGGTCTCAAATTAAACAAATGAGTAATTTTTACTCTCTTTTTAAGTTGTGGGTCACAGTAGAGAGACACAACTTCAAGTGGGTGAAAATTTAAATAATTTAATTTAGCGGTTTAACATGTTTAACGGTTAATATGTTTTCATTGCTCACAGATTTAATGTACAGGGGTATCCTGTGCTGAAGATTTTCCGTTATGGTATCGTGTATGAATACAATGGAGGAAGAGAGACAAATGGTATGCCAATTTTTTCATTGTTTTTGAACTGATTTTCACAACAGAAAAATTGATCGGAATAGTATCAAATTTGCTGATTTTGAAGGATATTTTTTTTTGATTGATCTGAAAATGAACTTTATATACAAAGTTATGTAATTTTTTAAACTCAGATGATAAATCAAAATAATGTTTCCTTTGAAGTGACTGGATTCAATTCAGAATAATTACTATTGCTATAATTACTAAAACACTTTTATTATTTGATGGGTAAAATACTGACTTGAAGTTTGTGTTGATATTATTTAAGTGCTAATTGACAGAAATAAATTAAATCTATTCATAAAGACTTTGAACATTTATTTTTTTCAATTCACATTTTCAGGTATTATTTCCTACATGTTGAATCAGTTGGGAGAAGGATCCAAGCACATGAAAGACAAACTTACGCTGCAGAGTTTCATGAAAAATGATGATGTGACTGTCATTGGATTCTTTGACAGCAGAAATGATGATGTATATAACACCTACATTGATGCCTGTGAGTTTTTTTAACCTTACAATCCTGAAAAGTTGTTTTCAATTTGAAGTCATCATAAATCTCTTGGTTAGCTTTTTCCGCTTCATTTGAATATCTATGTTAAGGGCCTGTCACACCTTGGCGATCAGACTCAACGATCGCGTAACGCACAACAAAATCAGCCCATCGCTGGACCATCGTTATGCTATTGTCGTGTGCGTTTATCGATCTTTGTTGATCGCAGATCAACGCTGATGAACGCTGAAAGTTTTGAACTGGTTTAAAACTCTCAACGCACACCAGCGTGTAAGAGGAGACGCTAGGGGAGCGTTAATCGATCGTTGTATGCGCTATGGGAACGCTACTCAGTCGCTGTATACGCTAGGGGAACGTTACTCGATCGTTGTACACGCTAGGAGAGCGTTACTCAGTCGCTGTACTATATTGCTTATAAATCATAATAGGCATATGTATATAAATATATAGATGTATTACACTTCCTGGAGAATCACTTATAACCATAAAAATAAAGTTAAAAATTATTGGTAAGGATAACATATCTACAAATGTATCAATCTTTATATAATTTCAACGCATTTTTAAAAGTTTGTGATAAGCTGATCAATAATAATATGAGATGTTTAACATCTACTTCAATGCAAAATAGGCCTTTGACACGAGAAAATGTCCAATTCAAAATAACTTATACCGAACACTTCTGAACACTCTGACAAACCTTTTGAAAAATCAATATATTAGCATGGCTCAACATTTGAAAAAGATCAATTTACCACTATAAATCTACTAAAACCAATGAAATACTGCAGTACAAACTAGAGGTTTTCAAGTGATCGTAACTGTGCGTTGTGGAACGTCGAGCACACGTTGCCAGTCGCTCCACAGTCGTCGAATGCGTTAGACATGCGTTACTCACGCGCTACTCCCGCGTTTCCAGTCGCTGGTGATCGCTGGGGATGTAATCACGGTTTCTGTGATGTATGTTCTTCAGTCGTGAATCACGTTACTCTAACGCTACTCATGCGCTTACGAATGCTAGACAATCGTTCTGGATCATGAGAGTTCATCCATCGCCAGCGTTTTCAATAATTTTCAATATTTTTCCGTGCGTTACGCGATCGTTGACGGTGATCGCCAAGGTGTGACAGGCCCTTTATGACTCTATATACCAGTACCTATGTTATGAGTCTATGACTATCGTAAATAATTTACTCTTTCAGTGTGGGGATCGACTTTAGATGTCAGAATCTGAATTTTCAGAAATTTAAAGTCATCCCAGAGCTGTAAGGGTTTAAGTTAATAAATACTTAGGTTTATTTATGATAATATAAAAATGCTCCTTTTTTTTTGAAAACCTGTATACGTACCATTTATCATAAATATGATTACGGTAGTTTGAAATTAGTTGAATAATTAGTATTGCACCTTTCCAAAATTTAGGCAGATTATTTTTTTTTGTTGAAAATATGTTATTCATGGTTACAAATTCCAATAATCAGTAAGATAACAGAAATTGTACCAACTTTGGAAACAAAACTTTTCAAAACCTACTGTTGTCCTGGCGTTGAAAAGGCTCACAGATCAGACCTTTTCACCGTCAGGACATCCGTTTGTGATCGAGGCTTGCTGTAGCAAGTCGAAACGTGATAAGTTTCAAAATAAGCTAGTACTATTTACTACTATCCCATTTTTTCTCAGTTTTAGATAATGATGAACCTGTGTACATAAAGCTTATTTAATACCATTGTTATTTATTCTGAATTTAAATAAAACTTGCCTGTCAGGAATAACTTGTTCCAGCGAATACAGAGTGTATGATATGCCTGATATTTGTCTGCTTTTTCAAAAATGAAGCTTAACAATTTACTATTTTTTTTTTGCAGGCAATGAGTTGAGGGACGATTATACTTTAGGACATACATTTGATGCTGAACTGAGAAAACAATACAAAGTGAACACTGGGACAGTTGTTGTATTCAACTCTCCTCGCTTCTACACAAAATATGAACCTAAGTGGCACACCCTTACACTCACAGTGAGTGGTGAAAAAAATTATTTTCTGTTATAAGAAAGTTGTATTCTGCTCTATTCTCTCCCATTATTACAGACTTTTTAAACCTTTAAACTGCTAATAATGTCTATAATGTCTATAGCCGTTTTCATCCTTTTTATTTCTCCTTCAAACCACAGAATTTGAAGGAGAAATGAGCAGTATTTTTGGGGGCGGGTTGGGGGGGGGGGGTGGCAGGGTCCTGCCCACGGTGGGCGGCCGCACCTAGCACTCTGATACGCCGCCCACCACAACAGTTGGAAAAACATGGAAAACTGAGTATAAAAACATGGCTGTAGTATAAAATGTCTGGGCATGACCCGGGAGGGGGGGGTGAGATAATATTACATTTAAATTTTATTCGAATATGTCATGCTTTTATGCAGCTGGGGAGCTTCAAGGGTTAATATAATTTTGTACTTACACAGGATAAGTCGATGAGAAAAGATGTCACCAAGTTTGTGGAGCAGAAGCAGATCCCACTTGTCGGCCACATGAATAAGACGCAGGAAAAGAAAAGATACAAGACTAAACGCCCCCTAGTGGTTGTCTTCTACGCAGTAGACTTCTCTCACGATCATAAACAAGGTGAGAAATGAGTGCATAATTTAGAGGCGAGTCAGCGTTGCCTTCTGTGTTTTGAAACCTACAGGACACTCTGATTACAGTCTGTCTGATGATGGAGGATGGTCTAAAATGAAAGTTAGCTTTTCGGTATCTTTTTATGTATGTTATATATATTCTATATAGTTGAACACTGGTGATAAAAAAAAATCTCGCTGTTTGGATTAAAAAAAAATATATATTTGCTTTGTGAATTATTTTTTGCTGCTGAAAAATTAGCTTCAGGTGTGTAAAGCTGTACTTAAAGATTCTTCCTAATTCAGTTCATAGTTTCTATGAATTTATGGAAGTGCTCAGGTTCTTATAATATTTTGTGTTTTAGCTACACAGTTGTGGCGTAACAAGATTGCCGACATAGCCAGTGACTACAAGAGTCTGACGTTCACCATCGCCGATGAGGACGAGATGGAAGAACTGTTCAACGATTTTGGTTTTGACGAGTCTGCAGAAGAAATGAACATCGGCATTGTTGATGGCGCCGAGAAGAAATTCCCAATGGAAGAGATGGAGGAGTTTGACTCTGACATGATCCGTGATTTCCTGGATAGCTATAAGAATGGTGAGTGTGGCAGGTGTTTAAATATAAAATGTCTCGCTTTCCAAACATATTTATTTGTCAGAATTTTTTTTTAATTTGAACATAATTCATCCACCCATTTATTTGAGCTGGGAGTTAAATCACCCAGTGTCTGTTACATACACTTGTTATCTCGATGTCTTTATGATTTTGTAAATATAATTTCTGTGTTGGTTCATCAGTTGGATGCTGCAGTTGGGGGGAGGGGGGATAAAGAATTAAGCTGACTGAAAATTAGTAATTAAAACTTTTGCAGTGTAAAATCTCACCAAATGTGATGCTATATTTTTTATACTGTCTAATACTGCTCACAATCTTAACCCTTCCAGTGCGGGGACCGTCTTTATGTCAGAATCTGACGTCTACAGACAGCAGATTCTAACGAATAAAGATTGTCCCCGCACTGAAAGAATTAAAATATTTGTAAAGGCCGTGGACCATTAACACAGGTATTCAAATGAATCTGTAAGAGCTAATTTGTGATGGTTTCAAATTGAAATAAACCCTTTGGTCTCCATGGTTTATACAAATATAATTGAGCGTTGCAAGGGTTAACAACTCCTAAATTGTTTTGTCAATCCAGGTGACCTGAAGCCTCGCATCAAGTCAAAGCCACCACCAAAGAAGCAGGGAGTTGTAAAGATAGTGGTGGGAAGTACATTTGAGAAGATAGTTTTAGACAAGAGCAAAGACGTATTGATTGAGCTGTATGCACCGTGGTGCGGACACTGTAAGAAACTGGAACCTGTTATTAAAGAGCTGGCAAAGAAATACACTAAGGATAAGAACTTGGTTATTGCCAAGATGGATGCCACTGCCAATGACCCGCCCACTGCCTACCCTGCCGGCGGTTACCCTACAATCTACTTCGCTCCAGCTGACAATAAGAACAGTCCTGTTAAGTATGATGGTACTTCCAGAGAAGTGAAAGATTTAGAAGATTTTATGAAGAAATATGCCCGAGCTTCCAGTTTACGGGCGGGCAAAGAAGAGTTATAGTGCAATTGTTTCTATGAGCAGATTACATGTCATTGTTTTTGATGTACCTCGGGAGTGTCTTTTGACAGATGTTTATTGTGAACAAATAATTACATACTCATTCCATCATTATCAGGGTACGTTATAAGGTGTGTCTGGCTATCCAGCCAATGTCTGGTCTCAAATTAATGTAACAAATACGAGTAATTTTTACCCACTTGCAGTTGTGGGTCGCTTTCCATAGCGAGAGACAACTTCAAGTGGGCGAAAATTTAAAATATTCACTTTAGCGGGTTGAAATGTGTTATCCACCTTTTCTAGGTGTATCTATTAACCCTTCTCCTGCTAAGTAAAGTTATTTAAATTTTCTACCTCCTAAAAATTGTGTCAATCGCAAGTGTGTGAAAATTACTCATTTGTTTAATTTGAGACTAAACATTATCAAATCTTTAATTTTAAGCAGTTGTTTAATTCCTAATTTAACAGTGTTTTTTATCCGATAATAAAGCAGAATAAAAACGACTATTGTCGTGATTAGCAGGCAAAAAGGTTAAAGCCCTTAAGTGTGTTTTGCACTAAGAACGTATATGGTCAATCCAAGAGACTACCCACAATGGTTTGTCTGTTTCGGACACACCTTATTGCGAACCCTCCATAGACATCATTATAATCATTAATCATAATTAACATTCTGTCCATCCTAATTCTTTTTCATAAGGTTCACAAGCCATTGTTAGGTAGATCTTTATTCTATATAATTTCTACCAGTTTGATTTTTTCGTTTTAAATGGTGACGGTCAGCTGTATTGCTTTAACAATTCATTTTCCTACCTTGTTTTCTTTGGAGGAAATAACCTCTCATTTATGTGAAAAGTTTATTTTTTGTACTGTTTGATGTAATTGAGCAGAAGAATGCGTTTTTTCTACCATTTATACTCTTCAGGATGTTGTACACCTGAATTTAACAAGTAGTTATTTTTCTATTTATACTGACATATCAATTGATCAACTGAGTATTAAACATTAATGAAAGAAATGCTTGAATTTATGTGCACAAAGTTTCCTATGAAATGTAATTAGGTTTGAATCTTAAGACTCTTGGTTTCATTATTGTTTGTACCGTTACAAGGTATTTCTTCTCCACAGTCATGTTGTTATAGCAATAATTATGTTGTTAATCTCCTCATCAGTTGATAGCTGAGCTTATTATGCGAGTCAAATTTGTTATACATTTTAGTTCTCATCATTTTTTAAAAATTGTCCATTATCAATTCTAATTATAACCTTTTGAGATGAGAGGTTATTCAGTTTGAAACTGTTGTTAATTCTTTCCTCTTTGGCTTGAGTACATATCATGCATATTTAATTAGTCCATTATTTCAGTGTAGGGATATACTTTTGATCGCTAATGCTGACTAACTTACATTTGCTGTAAAAACATGCAAGAGTTTATAACTCAATCGATGGATGTATGCCCCTTAGCAATTTCAAGATCGAGCTGAATGTGTTGTCATGAGGGGAGGGAATTGTTTAGAAAAGAGTATTCTTATGTTACTTTTTGTCATCATACCTAATTTGAATCCCATTCTCCCTCTGACTGTATCAAACAATGCTCAGCCAGATTTAAATTCCCTACAGGCAATAACTGTAAGAAGAAGATTTTTTATGAGATTTACATTATTCATATTGCCTTGCTATCCTGTAAATATAAAAAGATATTTTGTCCAGTCTCTTAACTGATTGATTGTTAAATATGAAAGGGACCAGTAAACATTCCATCATATCTAATCTTATCATCATTAAGAATCACTTAAGGTCCAATAGCTTCATCTGTCTAGCTACAATCATTAACAACAAATTAGGAGGGAAATTTGTGATCCTTATAATCACTTTTAATTTCATTCAGTTTTGATAATTGATTTCAAGCTTTAAATAGAATTTATTAAACCATCAAACAGAAAAATGATCTAAGAATTTTAAACTTTTATTGAACAAGCGAGAAGTTAGAGCATATTCCAGTTAGTTAATTGTATGCGAGGTAAATATCAACCGCTTATTTTTCAATTCTAGTAGAGAAATTTTGAGTAAATCTAATACGTTTCTTCACAGGGCCACATACCATATTTACTTTAGGGGAGTCAAAATGTGCCAAGTGGTACCTCGTGAAGTTTGACTTGGCAACTTCTGATTTCCAAGGTGACTGCTGATATTTGTGCTGGTTATCTAAAATTGATCTGAAATCCACTTTGATTTAGCATTTCCGATAATATTGTTGTTCTATCAGGTTATTTACGTGAAATGTGCGTTGACGGTGAATATTTGTACAATAAAAACTGAAATCCTTCAATTTGTTCTGATTTATTAATGTGCTATGAAGTATCCTAAACTAACATTGACGTTACTAACGTTATAACTCATTTTCTTATATTAAGAAATCGATTACATTAGACTGAAACGGATCATCTGCGATTCTAATATTTTTTATCCGGCTAGGTCACGGACACCCTAACAGTCCGGTTCCATTAACCCTTTCAGGCCTGAATTTACCATTGTCATCTCCATCCACTACAAGCCGCAAATTGCTATCGCAATTCTCGACTTGTAGTGGATGGAGATGAGTTGATGTGGTTTAAAAAGTAAAGAAAATTACCATGTATTGGTAAACAAGTTTCATGGAAAATCCTTGGTTGTTAGAAAATTAAGTCTGTTTTCAGGAATGTAAAATGATGCTTTAATGCATCGTGAGGGCTTAAAGGGTAGAGCCGAATAAATGTTATTAATGCATATGATCTATTTCCAGCCCTTTCATGCATCAATCTGTAGGACTTTATTTAAGTTGTTGCTTATTTAATTAGTATTAGAATATGAAACTAGTATCAGTGATGTAGCCGGATAAATATCAGGCTAGCCTCGCAGATGATCTGTTTCCATCTTGTCCATCAATCTGTATGGTTGTTGCTAATTTAATTAGTATTGGAAAATGAATTCCTAATATTAGAAAATTCAATCGATTTGGGGCCATTCAACAATTACATAACGCTTTTTTGTACGATTGTTGGCCCTTAGTAACGCTTTTTAGCGCTACTTTGACTACGCTCTGTAACGCCTACCTCAATTGCACCACCCTCCCATTCTAAGCGTTACATAATTATTTTAATTATTTAATAATTAATTATTATTTAATTATTTTATATTATGAAACAAGTTATTAAGAATTTATATTCTAACATTAAGTATTCATTTTCTGATGGTAAGTATTTATATTCTAATTTCAATAAATGAATTCTAAATAGTGGATGATTATTTTATAATATTAGGAATTTAATTTTTGTAATAATCATTGATTTCTTGATACTGATAGGGCGGGGGCCCTAGGGTAGTGGTTAGTACCGCTGCCTTTCACGCTAGAATTCGGGGTTCGGTTCCCAGTCTCGGCGGTTTAACAGAAACAAAAATGTTTCTTCCCCCATCCACGTGTAAAGCTCTGTATTGTGGGGAGCCTCTGTGACCGAGAGGTAGCGTGCTCAGCCTCAGACCACCAAGGCTCAAATTTCGAATCCTGTGTCTGGAGGACAGTGTCATCTCATTCATCTCACCCTCCTCAGGAGGTTCTCCTGGCCCAGTTTAGCCTATATGTGCACAAAGGTGGCCTGAAGCCCGATTCATTTCATTTCATTTGATACTAATAAATTATTTTACAAATGATTTTCTAATATTAGAAAATAGGGAATGAAATTCACTCCAGCATTCCATACAAAACAAATAATTTTCGAAATACATAGCCTATATGTTGATTTGTGATTAGTAGATTTGTGTGCGCCAGGTACAGGAATGTCCTCCACAAGATATGCCTACGATAAGGATTGTGCGAGGTAGCCTGTCTAATCATCTATAGCCCATTGGGCACACGACGGAGTTGCGACGTTAAATCAATGTTAACGACGTTGATTCAACGTCGCAACAACGCTTGTGTCCAGTGAGAGGTAACCTGTGTTTGATAGCTTGGTTGTACGAGGTAACATGTCTGATAGTCTACAGATAGGAAAGCGGTAACCTGTTTACTGTCATAACATGCAAATTGAACAAAAACAAGGATGAAATGTTTTATTCCATTTTGGTATATAATTGCAGCCACATATTTCTGGTATTCTTCATATTAATGATCACTTGATTATATTGGATATTTAATACTGTGTGTCTAATACTACCACATGACATCCACCTAATAATAAACATAAGAGGGGTTACCTTGTTTCAAGCCTCTGATCACCTGAAATGACAATAACATTATCACTCCAGTGATATAACACATCCAGTTTTAAATGCTGGGCTATACCTCCTTCATTTCAGAAATGCCAGCCTCAAATGAATGAAGAAAATAGTAAAGATCACTTTACACAGTCTGTGATAAATATAAATCACGAGAAAAATAATATTGTCGAGATATTTAATCCATTTCCACAGTTTGAGGGAAGTTGCTTTGGTTTAATTTTGGGCCAGCGTTGCCATTGTTTGATTGTATAAGGTAGGCCTACATTTTATCACGCGATATTATACAGAAAATTCTTCTGTTTCAATCCGAAATTAGTGTCGCGCTACCTGGGCATGATTGGTGAATGGCATCACCGAAATACGCAGGCCTAATATCGATTTTGGCGCGATATTTTAATGATCTACAGTTATCGTAGACTGTGTCAAATTATCTTTATACAACTATTTGTTATCGTTTTAGACCATTGCCTCTTTGGATCATTACACTACTGTTTATTTGTTGACTGTGGCATGTCTTTGACAATGTTGGCCATCTCCTCTTCTACTTGGCCGACAAAAGCTGGAAAGTTCACATCACTTAGACACAGCTTGATAAGGGTTGATAGCTCGGTGGTTGGCAACTGCTGAAGACCATTGTATAGACGTGGTAGAGTGTTCTCCTTCTGGGCTAACACCTTGAAAAAAAAGCATTAATATTATATATTTATTATTGGAGTGGGAAGACATTGTGTCCCAGATCGTAAAATAGTGGGAAACTTTAACTACCACAACATTTTATCATATTTATATGTGAATTAACAGTGTTTATAGCGATAGCGATTCACACCTTAACCCTTTCAGTGTGGAGACGGCCTTTATACGTCAGAATCTGACGTCTGTACATGTCAGATTCTGACGTATAAAGACGGTCCCCGCCCGCACTGAAAGAATGAAAATATTTATATTGTCCGAAACATGGGTATTCAAATGAATTGGAAAGAGCCAAATAGACCATGTATGATGAATATAACCCTTTAGTCGCCATGGTTTTGACAGAAATAATTCAGCTTTGAAAGGGCTAATGCGAATAAATGAGACTAATTAGCTGGGTGTTAGAAGGGTTAATATTACATTTACTGGTATTTGAATTTTAATCTATAACTAAAGCAATATAGGCCTATGTGAAATTTCTACACAAATCTGTAAAAATCAGTAGAGTATAGACCGTGGTAGATTGTGCTCCTTCTGGGCTAAAACCTAACAAAATAAACATATCTCGAGGCGTATATTTTCTTTCGGTTATAAACTATATAAGACTCAGCTTTCTACATGCTTTCCTTCACCTATTATATCAGCAAATGTCATCATAATTTTGATTCACTGAATTCCCAAATGACGGTGAATCTAAACTAGCCAATTTTATAAAATGTATAAATGTAATATCAAAATGGAAGCGCGGAGGGCTTCCTCATGTCGTATCATCTTCTTTGAAAACGTAGGGCCTATTCATTGATTAAAGCAAGTGATCTTTATTTAACTGACATTTTCTAGATGACACTTTCAATCCTTTCGATATGTATATAGTTTACAGCAAAATATGATTGAATTTTATCAAGGTGCGTATGGATATATTCAAAATAAATCAACATTTGTCAACTAAACGGGTCTTAATGCGAAAAAAATGAGACCAATTAGCTAGGTGTTAGAAAGGTAATATTGAATTTACTAGTTTTTTAATTTTTTATATAAAGCGATATAGGCTTTATCTATATAAATATATAAACTATTCTTCCCTGAAATATCCTATGGTTGCTAGTACAAATCAGTAGACCTACCTCAGCTATTTTTCCAACGGCTACATCTCCTTCTAACATGGGTTTTGATGGCTGGCTGGGCTTTTCAGTCTGTGGAACAGATATGATATATTTTATAAATGTATATAGTTGCTGGTAAATAAGTAACTTAAAATCTCAGCAATTAAAGGGACATGCCCAGGTCTACAATCCTCATAAAATCGGTGATTTTATTTTAGCTTATTAATATGACCATTTGATGTAAACATGTCATTAGACTAATTTTTAATTTTTGTGCTGCGCACTTAGAGTTAGGCTGGATATAGAGACGAAATTCCCGTATTTGCTATTTTTGACATGGTTGTCAATAATCAGAAATCAGGAGTTTGTCTCTATATCTAGCCTAACTGGTGAATGCGCAGCACAAAAATTTAAAAACTTTTGCAGAACTAGTCTATGGACATGTTTACATTATAAGGTCATATTAATAAGCCAAAATAAAATCACTGATTTTTTTATGATTTTAGCCTAGGCATGCCCCTTTAAAGTAACATGTTTACCTATAGTTGGCGACATTTATTTTAGATTTTGAATTAGGTTTTGTCACCTGAGATTCCAGAGCTATTTGTTTGATCGGGAAGAAAGCTTGCATTGTGTCCACCCAGTCATTACACACAGACACAGCCGTTTTGTCACCGTTATCTGCAAACTTTACTCGGAACCTTCGACTCTCGTCCTGCACAACAATTAAATATTATTTTTACAAAAAAAATTTCTACAATATTGAAACTATTGAGATATCACTGATACTATCTTTAAAGGTACACACTTCGAAGTAACCAGACTATAAAATTGGCTATAAGGCCTGATTTTTCTATTATTGATATTTATTTTGATAAATATCGCCGCAAAAAACGACTGTAAAATGCAGTCTTGTCATTCAACAATTCTCCAATGTCACCCACAAGCTGCGGAGCATTATCAATCAACAATAGATCATGCATGTCATGTGCTGATCATGTGATGTGGCCGTGTCTATTTCTGACAGTTCAGCAAGCAAACGAGCAATAACTGAGCCGTTTTCCAAGTCAAGTAGTCTAGATACTAGAGTACTTTTAGACAGGGCTATCACGGTTAGATGATAATTATGTCTTACTTGAACTGAGATGTTAACATATCTATAGTTTCAGCCCGATGTGAGGTCGGTAGGCTATAGGCCTACCTGTGGGGTTATCTGCAGCTAGGTAGGCCTACTGTCATGACTGTTGGTAGATTCCCGCCCAGCGGCACAGACTGGCCGTAGCGCGCGCCGGGCGAGGACGAGCCTGACCAACAACACGAGGCATTCACCCGATGCTGTTTTAATGTTGGGCCAGCGTCAAAGACGGTGGACCAACAATGGAACAGCATTGGGTGAATGACTCATGTTTGCTGGGATGTGTGTTGGCGCGTATTTTTTAGATAAATTTATAGCCACCATATAGCTGTCCACATGATGTAACATACACGCGGCGGCATAGGTGTGGGTCTGTGCGTGTTGTCTGGTTGTGTGCATCTGAGCCGACCTGAGCTGGCAAATTACCATCAAGTGTTCTGGGCACAGAGTCTCAGAATCTGAGATGACGATGAGTTTTTGTCTGGTGGCATTTTTAAGTAAACTGTTAGGCCTATATAGTATATTCATTCTGTGAGAAAGGCAATCTCCCCCTACAGGCTAGTGAGAGTGGCGCTGGTGACAGCATGATGTGGATGATGTGTTTTTAACTCTCCCTAGTTCTCTGATACAACTGACGTGTCAGACTCTCTCTGCTTGCGTACGCCACGTTCATGTGACCAAAATTAGCATATGGCGTGTTTACACAAAATTCAAATGGCGACAGTTTGAGTATTATTCGGCCATACAATCAATAAAACATCTTATATGAGAGTCCAATGATGCAGTATGGCCACATATATGCGGCAATTTGTTTCATAATTAAACTGAAAGTCATGTTTTGGAAACTATACGAGACTATACTTCAATGTGAGAACCTTTAATCAAATTAGAATGCGTGACATCCTCTATAGATATTTCTATTACAAAATGGACAGACATTTATGATAAAAGACCGGCCAGGATTAAACTCAGACCTTTTAGGAGAAGGGTGACAACTATTATATATAGGGGATTTTACTTTTAGTTTTACCGACAACGAAGGGATGGATGGAGGGGTGAGGTGATAATTAGGCCTAGAATATGAGTCGTTATGAGAGACAAAACGGTAGGAGAATATATAACACGTGCGACATAATTAATTGTCATTGACAGTATAGATGCTTAGAGAAAATAGATGACCATTCCATAGTGACCGTCAGATTTAAGCATACATATTTTAAAATATCGTCTCTTTGGATATGGGTGTGTCTACCAAGATAAGACAAGACAAAGTTTTTTTCCCAACCCAAAACTTTGATACAGGGTAAAAATAGCATGGTGAAATGTGTTAATTGTAAAGTGGGAGACACCCTTTCCTATCCAAGGTGACGATATACAGGTACATAAACGTGCATGCACCTTAACACTTTCAGTCGGGGGACCGTCTTTATACGTCAGAATTTGACGTCTGTAGATATATATATATATATATATATATATATATATATATATATACCCTTTCCCATTTGAGGGCTGGTGTCTGGGATGCATCATTGGCGCCATTAGAGACTCAGAGTAGAAAATTGATTGTAACGGGGTAGGCAAGTGAGCAAAATCTTCGCAATGCAAATCTTTATTATTGACCATTCAAAGCACTTAAGCGTATGAATTTGTTACGACTGTTTTTTTTTCTACTGCCCATCCTTAGATTTTACAAACAATCTACAAACATTCACTCATTTTTTTAAAAGAAACAGAATAAAATATACTAACTTTGTGTCAGTATTGGTCAATAATTGAAACGTTGAGCCAGACTTGAAACAACGTTGGCCAAAAATAAATATGCTAAGAGGATTAATAGTAATTATCATATACTACCCTACCCTATGATAATAATAATAACACACCACAAGCACAATACACAGTAGGCTTAGCTGTGGGAATCGCTTAAAAATGACAACGATTTAGAGCTGGGCGTGTTGCTCTCCCAAGCACTGGACACTGTATAAAATAAAGAGAAGAACCACAAGAAAAAAGATCCTACAATTACAATGAATTTTTCACCTGCGCAATTGCGCAATTATTTTTAAGGAGACTTCATCTCTGTGACTCAGTCTTCAGATCAAATGGATAAAAAACAGGATTGCTTTTTCAGTTTTCAAAATTTAATTGTTGTATTATGTTTGTGCATAACCTTTGCATTTGTGTTAAAGAAATATTTATAAGCGTCGTATTTTCTCAGTGCAATATATATATAGACCTCCAGTAACAACTGACACGAATTAATTCAGATACATCTGGGACTCAACAGTTTCTTTTTTACTAGAGACGAAATCAAGCATAATAATTAAAAATGGGTAGTAAAGTTGTTTTAAAACTGTGAAAGAACACCCAATATTAACAAGAATATCTTATATAGGCCTAACTAATGATGAACTGGAAGATAATACTTGCATGAAAAAAATATTTTGTCATAGGCGAGTGTGGCGATGATATAAAAATAAAGGTAAAATAAATATCACAGGAATTTTAAGTGAACGTTGTAAGCATTTTAATGGGCCTCAACTTTTTTCGATGACATGTTATCATTTTTAATAGGGGATTATTGCATAATTATTATCACAATGAGGGTGATCCAACGTTAACACAACATTGGGTCAACAGCTGCTTATGTTCATGTAGCTCATTTAATATGCTTCATAGTTCGCGCTCGCTATTAAATGAGCTAGGCCTAATATTAATCATTTATGTTTTTTGCATTTTTTTTTGTGCTTAAATAGTTGGGACTACTCAGGCTAAGTTGTAATACATCTGTCATTAAGTCCATTAAGAAACTGACATCTCAGCCAGGCTCTCATATCTTCACGCACGAAATCGCACAATTGGATGTTTATTTTTTTCAATTTTGGATTATTGCAAATCACGGACCCCACAATACCTAGAACCATTACAAATCCATCAAAAAAGCTTATAGTACCAACAATTTTCGGGTCTCCTAGTTTGGCTACTGGACTAGGAGCCATGTACCCGACGTTGTTTCAATGCTGTTCCAGCGTCTGTGACGCTGGCCCAACATTGAAACAACATTGGCTCAACGTATCGTGTTTGCTGGGAAACATTACTTGATTAATAACACGATATACGATACATTGACACAAAGGCGGTCTGATATAGCCCCAGTGGCTGAAACAGATTTCAGCCACAGAT
Organism: Flabesymbios commensalis; assembly: GCA_964017125.1. NCBI lineage: Eukaryota > Metazoa > Annelida > Polychaeta > Terebellida > Flabelligeridae > Flabesymbios > Flabesymbios commensalis. The sequence continues at coordinate 12,720,482 of OZ024910.1, forward strand.
CGAACGCGTACAAAATCGTGGGACATTTCTTCGGACTGTCATATCTGAATATATCGGGGAATAATCAGGTCGAAAATATTTTATTTTAGAATCAGTAGCATTTCAGTTACATGCCTGCCCGCGTGCTCAGTTCAGAGGTCACACAGTCATGAAAAAGTTATGGACATTTTTTGGACCTTGGGGTCGAGATCACTCTCAGTCACCGCCATGTTGAATTTTTCGGATAAAGCAAATACATCAATCTACGGCCTCGTAAAGTACGGCACGGTTAGGGGGCCACCATTAGATTCCCAGGGGGGGGGGGGGGGCAGGAGTATTTGTCGCGGGCAAATTATTTATTTCAACCGGGCTCGGCGGCGAGCTGAAAGTTTCACATTTTGTTACATGTTTATGCATGTTATATGGAACAATTCTTGAAGTAAATTATTTATTTCACGCAGAGTCCGCCCGAAATTATTTATTTCAAAAATACCCCTGCCCCCCCCCCCCCTGGGGATCTAATGGTGGCCCCCTTAGGCCTGATACTAGTACATCGTCTGCGACGCTGGGCCAACCTTAGTGCAGCATTGGATCAACGTATATTATTTTCTGTGTATCAACCAACAAATACAAGGCGTTGGCTCAAAGTTGGGCTGCTGTTGTGCCATCGTCTACGACGCTGGTCCAACATCAGCCCAGCATTGGGCCAACGTCTCGTGTTTGCTGCGTACTTCATACCTTACACGCGTAGACCAGGAGGACACTGTCACCTTTCTGGGTGGCTTTCATCCACATTTGAGAATTCCACAATGACATATTCTCCTGGAAATACAGTGATCAACAGCACATGTTGACTTATGGATTTAACCTTAACCGCCGGTGTCGCATATATGCGGGTTTCCATTTTTTATTAGCACATTAAGTACCACCTTTTAAACATGTGCCAAAGATGAAATGTGACATCAATCAGCAATATTTGAAAACAGTTGACCTCCATTTTGCCAAATCTGAATAATTTCCACCCACTTGAAGTTGTGGATCGCGTCAGCGAGACACAACTTCAAGTGGGTGAAAATTCAGATTGAATAATTTGGCGCTTAAAGGGTTAAGCGATAATCACTTTGTTTGAGTAGAAGTTCCTTTTATTATTTGAGTTTCCAGGCAAACTATACGAATAATTCAAACAAAAAAATCACCAAAGATGTATTTCACAATAAATCTGCAGTGATATTTATAATGTCTTGAAATAAATGACCAATCACGTAAATAGCACATAAAGTGGCCGAATTATTATCAGTTACATAGTTTAGTAATACTATAATAATACGTTTTTTTAACATTTTCATAAATAAAAAAAATAGATTCTCAATTTTAGCATTAATATCTTTGGTATTGGTACTATTAGCATGAATTATTACATTTATTAAAGAATCTAATAATAAATTTAGTCCCAGTATTTTCAATACTCAACGTCTTGTCACCTCTTATATCTCCTCCTGACCGACAGACAGACAGCTATTTTATTGATATAAAAAGTGCCTCTTGTCTGCCGGCTATAAGAAGAAAACCTGTACCGGAAGAAGGCAAGTACATCCCACGAAACTATTATTGCTGATAGGCCTACACAAACCTGCATGCTTTTGCCGTACGTGACCACCAGATGGTGCTGATTTGTGAGAGCCATCACCAGCTCAGCCGTGTCGTTACTGAAGAACTGCACAGAAATAAGAAAGTTTTAGGTAACAAAAACATCTATAGGACAAAAAATAAAAGTTTACATAGAATTTTACCCTCACAGCGCGGCGATCGACTTTAGTCGTCAGAATCAGACGCCTGTAGACGACTAAAGTCGATCCCCACACTGTAAGAATTAAAATATTTATAATGGTCGTAGAATTATATTATAGGTATTCAAATGAATCGGAAAGAGCTAACTAAGACATTTAAAATGATTTCAAATTTAAAAAAACCCTTCGATCTCCATGGTGTATACACGAATAAATCAGCGTTTCAGGGGTTAACCTTCCACGTCACATGATTATGAGCTTCTCACATCTTATCCCTTTCAGCATGTCCAACACCGTCTTTATACCTGTCATACTTCGGAATCTGACGTCTGTAAAAACGATCAACACTAAGGAAAATCCCTTCCTTTTTGTCACTACACCAGCCACGAACATCCCATGAATATTACCTGTGTATTTTGGCGATGTTCACGATGTCCCGCAAAGATGTAAAACATGTCAATTGGCCAAGTTTAAAGGTGTTGAGCCTTCGTGTTTGGGTATGTGAGACCAACTGGGAAAGCGCCATTAATCAGTGATTCTCCAATGTCATTGTAAATAAACTAGCAACGTCTTTGACGATGTGACACATCTGAGACCTTACATACTTATCCTAATACGAATTAGGAACTTTTTGTCATAGATTACGGCTAGTAAATTGCAAGAATTAGAAGGAAATAATGGAACAAGTGACTAAATGTCACTTTTCTGTCAAACATGGCGACCACATTAAAAAACGGGTGGATCTAAAAGACAAAAATGTGATGACCCGACATTTTGTCATAATTCGTCGTTTTCGAAACCGCATTACGTTGCCAACTTTCTAAAAGTTGTAATCTATTGTAATGTTGCCTTCACTCATTCAAACACTCATTAAGATAAAACACAGCTAAAACAAAACATGCCATTTGCCTGGGTATGGGCCTTTAATAATCACTGTGGATAACGCCCGAGGAGTTTCGGCCTCGATCTTTTTAACAGCTAAGATACATAACCCAGAGGGCATTAACACTTTAGGCCCTCACGATGCATTAAAGCATCATTTTACAATCCTGAAAACAGACTTAATTTTCCTACAACTAAGAGTTTTTGAACCAAAATTTTCATGAAATTGGTTTACCAATACGTGGTAATTTTCTACAATTTTTAAACCGCATCAAGTCATCTTCATTCATTACAAGTCGAGAATTGCGGCAGCAATTCGCGGTTTGTAGTGGATGAAGATGACAATGGTAAATTCAGGCTCGAAAGGGTTAACTGCCTTAAAATACATCCAAACATGATAAGGTCCCTTATAAACAGTTCGGTCGCACTTGACTGATAATAAAACCATAGGCCTACACTGATACTTGATCAACAATATTCTCTATTCCCGGCTTAGAGTGTAGTGGTTGGACAAAGAAAATAATGTAGTGGTTTTAATACCAGCTACTTACCTTCCATTCTTCTTGTTTTGTTTGATTAGGTTGACTAGGTGGTTCGACTGCTGTTGCTTCCACTGCTGCTGCTGCTGACCCTAATGCTGCAGGCACTTGAGGTTTGCGCAGGCCTACTAATAGATCACTCCCAACAAACCGCGCGTATCGCTTCAAGCACCATTTCTTCCGAATTGTTGACATTTCGATGAATCTTTGTTTGTCTGTAAAAAAATAGATTCTCCATTGTCGTAAACTTTTTCAGCTCCCAGTGAATGATTTTTTTAACAAATAACATTAAAAAATAAATTATTCAGTTATAGGCGAATCGGTATGTATTTGGAATTAATTGCATATTTAGGCCCACATAATTATAGACCCCTATATATATACATGAATAGAATAGATATTTATTTGCACCTGTTTACATGAACAAACAATTTTGCAAAAACATTTTTAAAAAAGTTAATAGTTGAAATAAATCTTTAAAAAAATAGTATTACCGGTACAACATGGTTTTACAGTGGTTTTCTTCCGTCTAGGTATGTATTCATGAATTTTGTTATATGATTTACAACGTCCAGATCATTTGATTTCATAATAAAGAGAAATTAGTCATTTTTGGGCAAATTTTGAAAACTGGGAGAAGCTGTACATATATCCGTTATTAAAGTTTATCTTGTTACGACTAAAGACGAGCATTTTCATGAGGAAATGCATCTCATCTTCGACATTACTAGTTGTACAGTGTAAACAAAACCTTTCTTATATAGGGATTTTTTGAGGTCTGTGGTATCTGTTTTAAGACTGTGTGCGCTAATTCTTGGTTTCGTTAATTTTTTTCATTGGATATAATTTTCAAATAGTAACAGGTACGTTTCAAGTTTAAATTATTTCCTAAATGTCAAATGTATTTGTGACTGTATTGTAAAATATATGTGGTAGTTTGTTTATTTCCCCCTCATTTTTTTCATGTTTCTCGTTTAATCCTGGTTTTGTATATACTTTGTATGCTCCTCAACCAGCAGCATTTGGTGTCTAATGCTAGGTCTACATTTTCTCAATATCATCATGTTTGTAATCTAACCCAATATTTGATTGCTGATTTTAGGAAAAAGATTATTATAGGCATCCTACCAAGCTCCCCTCGAACAGCACCATTGTTTGCTTTTGCGTGTACACCTAGGATTGATTTACCAAATTTTAGATGTAATTTTTCCAATAAGTAATTATCAAAAGATGTAGATATGTTGATAAGTTGTTCTGTGTGTCTGTTTATTTGTGAAATAAATGGGCTCCAAATGTCGGTAAAAAAAACTAATATGGCTGCCAATGTCAACATGAAAATTTCTCATTTTTGCCAGTGACTACTGTTAATTATTATATTATAGTCCACAATTGACCTGAATATATTTTATTTTAGATTATTCTGAAGACGTTGGCTGCAATAAAATTATTATTTTAGCGATAAAAAACAAAATTAACGGCCCTGAATTTTTAACTTTTCACCTTTATAACAGACCTAGAATCTAATGTAATACCTCATTTTTGCCTACTTTGTGTACACTGATTACGTTGCAATGGTTTTACGTTTAAAGGTCATATCTAGGGCAAAACTAAAATGGCTGCCAATGTCAACATGAAGTTTTTATATTTTTGACATCGACTACTGTTATTATATTCTGAAATTATAGGTCTATAATTGAAATAAATATTCTATTTGAAAGTAATTTGAAAACGAGCACTGCAATTTAAGATATGTTTTACGTTTCAAGGTCAACTAGAGCTCAAAACCAAAATTACGGCCATCTTGAATGTTTTTAATTCCTACTCTAAAATCCATTATAGCCGCTATTATTCAAAATGTCGGGCATTTACATAAAAAATGATAACATAGACCCAACGATGCCATAAATCTGTAACTTGGTTTCATTATCTCATTTTTAGGAATGCCTTTTATAGTGGGGCGGCAATGTCTGAACTATAGCAACCATCCTACATCTTTGGATTAAAGCCAGGGACTTGTGTTGTTGTATGGAAAATACATTCTGATATTCTGGATATTTTATTAAAAATCCAAAGTGGCTGCTAAAAACAAGCACTAAATTTTATGAAAATGTCCATCGGGAGGTTAATTTTTCAAAATTGCACGTTACCAAAACAAACAAAATAACAGGATCACCTTTACCAAGGTGGCCGCCATTTAGCCAAGGTCAAGCATCAAATTGCTTTACTTTTTCGATAGAACATTCTGTAGGTACAAGCTAAGATGGCCTGTATTTGTCAAGTTAAAACAATAAATGAATGTCATTTCCGATAGAATTGAAAGAGATTAGTGATTTTGGTGTGGCCAGAATGCTCCATAAATATTGCACTGTGAGTAAAATCCAAGTTTGACACCCTTTTTAAAGTCAAACAATAATTTAATACCACTTTCAACATAATTGAAACGGAAATTGGTATCTATCGTAGAGTTTTCAAGTAAGCCCTATGCCCGACACAGTGGTGTGCCTTTATAACTACAGTTATTTTTTATGTACCGGTAAATGCTAGAAATTTTCAATTTTGATGGCCGTATAGGATTTTAGAGTAGGAATGAGAAGCATTCATATCATAAAGAATTGATAAGTATTTATCTTTGCCGTCATTCATGCACATTTTGCTGTACCGTATTATTATGTCCACTAATGAGGATTTGTAGACCATTGATTGTCACTTAGGATTAGACCCCTATGTGTAATTATAGTGAACATACATTTAAAATGAATACTTAACATTTATCCGTTTTACAGACTAAAGGAAACGTATAAATCCCAATGAAGTCAGTGTACTCACAGTAGTCTAAAATGAGGCATTTGATAATATTAATAACACTTACAAGTGAAACGCTGGTGAAAATATATATAATAAGGTTTGAGTCTGGTAAAATCACTTGGAAATATAGATGTCATCGCATCCAGAAATACAGTTATGGCCTGGTGCACGAAAAGTGGTTAAATTGGTTAGCATTTGTATCAAAAAAAAATTTTATCTGTGATTTGGGCCCAAAATCTACATAAATAAAGTCACATACTGTATGTCAACTGATAGACTGCATTCTTAAAAATGTATTATCTAATCTTACAGTGTTTATACAAATTCATTAAAATCATTAAACATGGTCAGTTAGGGGATGGACATGACATATAGATATCTCCCTGAGAGCAATATGAAATTCACATAGAAAAAAATGTTATTACTGAAAAAACAAACCTGCTTTTAAATGGTCTATTTAATGATGTTCCATTAGATTTAATACTAAATTGTAACTTTTTTCGCACATTTGTTACATAATCTTACAAAGTCAGTCGGATACAGGGAATTATCAGTCGGATTAAATGAATGTCCACTAGCTCTAAATATTATTTGATAGATAAGATAAAGCATATTCTGTACACAACTCTATGTGAAGGTATTTGAATAAATACATATGTATTCCTTACTCAGCCATTAAAGATCAGCTACTTAGTTTGGTAGGAATATCTATATAACATCTAAGTGATCAGTACCCGAGTAAATGGTCTTTTATCACCGTTTTACACTGTAAATTCACGTTATGATATCTGATATAAATGTAAGTTTTGAAAAACACAAATATATGTTAAAATCCAAAATTGTGATATATTGCTATTTTAATAATCTAAATTGCTTCACATGGTGCTAGGATACTTTATAAATGGACAAAATATTATCTGTCAAATACCAGTGCTGGATAAAGAGCGTAGATTAGACTTTCTAAAATCGTGTCACGTCCGTCCCCCTGGAAACTAATATTGTTGTTGCCGAGTAGAAAACAATTCCAAATATAATATGAACTATTGTAAAATATGCATATAATATAAATGATTACATTGCAGCTTTATTCCACTATGATCCTAACAGTTTATTCAAGATTTTACGCGTAAATACATATTATGGGGGACGGACGTGACAGGGTGGGGACGGACGTGACAGCCATATTTGTGCTATCTGCCAGAAATCTTCCTAACATTTATCCATTCAAAGTTGCTATAATTAACATATCACCTGAAGACTATATAATCACCAAATCGTCAATGATAAATATTTCTGCTTCCTTGATTTTCATCGGGGGGGACGGACGTGACAGATTTTTTTTGTGAATTTTGCCGTCTAGACACCCCAATATTTCACTGAAACTTTTTTTGTATAAATCTATTTTTATATCTGCTGGTCATATACACATATTATGCCATATAATAAAAACAAAATATAAACTATTATGTGTACACTGCCCGCCCTAGACAATGCTACTTCGCATGTTAAAATGTGCAGATGGGTGACGTCATATGTCCCCCACTCTCAATTTCAAGTATTGTAGTAAGCTTGTGATTGGCCGACTGTCTTGCTAAAAGTACCCTGATCGGCTGGCGAAAATATTATGGAGGGGAGGGATGGGTGTAGACAGACACCTGTGTGGGGCCCAGCAAACACGAGAATTTGACCCAATGCTGTTTCAATATTGGCCCACCGCCAACGGCGCTGGGCCAACATTGAAACAACATTGGGTCAAGTCCTCGTGTTTCCTGAGAGAGCTGTCTGCATTTGGATACACGCGTGCCGTCTGTGTCTGGTTGGAACAGGCTGCACAGTGCTCTGTGTATATTATGTGATAATTAATAATTTTAGGTGATTAAATAAATAAATAAGTCAAAATGCTTGAAAAAACGTTACAAGGATATCGCTTTACATTTCAAATCAAACTGACCTAAATAATTGAACTAGATGCACATAGTATACCTTAAATTGAAGGTATTATTATGTAGTGTTATACAGGATTTGCTGTCTAATGTAATAATGCACAATTTTTATATAATGATGATGAAAAAAAAAAAAAAATTGATGCTAACTCGTAACAGTACATCTTTGACCATTTTTGGTGACCTATATGCTATTTTCACTTTTTTTCGCTGATTCAAATTCGATAAAAAGTGACATTTAGCTTGAATGTAGGTCCAAATTCATTTTCAATCAGCTTTAGTGTGTATTTGATGTATACATTACGAATACTTGCATCCGTAACACGATTTAATAGAATTTGACCACTTTTCGTACCACAGGCCTTATGTTAAGTCGCATTGCCATAATAAACAGATAAAACACCGGATCATTTGAAAATGTGAACAATTTGATGACTACTTAAAATAAAATCGCATTAACACCAAAACTGGAGATAAAATAGCTACTATCAGAAATACATTGTATTTCTGCTACTATGCATGTAGTAGCAAAAAAGACTCCCTGAGAGCGTAGAAACATAAAGATATATATACACATATAGATATCGGGGGGGGGGGGGCTAGAAGAAACATGACAAAAGCTTGCCACAAACTAATATCAGTTTCTGCCGTGCAAAGCCAAAAGGCAGTACACAGGCTTATTCAACATGTTCAATTACACAGTTTTTCATACAAGGGAGTTATTTTAACAAGGGCGGGGGCCCTAGGGTAGTGGTTAGCACCGCTGCCTTTCACGCCAGAGTCCGGGGTTCGGTTCCCGGTCTCGGCGGTTTGAAAGAAACAAAATTGTTCCTTCCCCATCCACGTGTGAAAGTTATTATTGTGGGGAGCCTCCGTGACCGAGAGGTAGCGTGCTCGGCCTCAGACCGCCAGGGCTCGAATTTCGAATCCTGTGTCTGGAGGACAGTGTCATTTTGGCGGGCCTTACCTACCATTCAATCTCCAGGGGTAGGGAGCTGGAATATATTTTTAAGTAATTAATGCGTTAGTAAGTATGTTACTCTCCTGTCCCTAATAGACGAGCCGGTTCGTTTGTTAAACGGCGGCCGATTTTGCAGACAGGCTCGTTTGTTGTGGTCAGGTTCGTTTGATAGAAAATGAGTTTTAGATGACTGAATTTTTTTTTCAATTTCTAAAAACTACTTTCCATGCGGGCAATGAGTAAAACATACGGTAATGGGATATTTTTTCCAAGAGGTGCTTTTATTGTGGACAGGTGCTATTAATAAAAAATATTTTTCCAACAGGTGCTTTTATTCCAAACTGCAGGAATCTCATGAGATACCTACCTGGCAAACACAAAACGTGGCACCAGCTAGGTTGTTTCAATGCTGGGCCAACGTCAGTGGCGGATCCAGCATAGGGCGTACCCGGCGTACGCCCCCCCCCCCTTCTTGGTGAAAATATTGCATTTTCAAGCATTTTTTGAATAAAGTGAAGCTAACACCCCTTTTTTCAGCCAAAATGTGGCTTACGCCCCCTCCTGTTGCACATTCTGGATCCGCCACTGAACGTCGCCGACGATGGATAATTATTAAACCTACCAACGGACAGCGTTGCGTGCCTGCTGGCTTTTAATGTACCTGCATATTCTGCATTGAAAACGCGATATAATAATAATAATAATAACAACAACCTCATTTACCGAGGGTGGACCCAATGAACTGTATCCGATATTGGGGCCCTCAACGCTAACAAAAAATGAGTACAATATGGAACATATAGATATATATACGTATTTATCATGTTTATTTCATATTTCGTATTTCATATACAAACATGTTAATAATTAGCACATTGCTATGGATAGATAATATACACACTTACATCTAAAAATAGATACGATTTTTTAAGTTGTGAAAGGGTAGAAGCTTTACGGCTATGGGTACTCAATGAATTCTATATTTTCGGTCATAAAAAACGTAAACTCTTTCTGTGCGTATTCTGGGAATGAATAACTTTTTCTTACTGACAGATCTCAAACTGAATGGTGCGGTTTAACTGGAACTGGTGAACATATCGGTCATGTAACTGGGCGTCATATCTCTGAGAGCTTTAAATACTAATGTGGCTTGAATTACAAAATTGTACATTTTTATCAATTGTGGCCATTTAGGAATTGTTAATAGTTTTGTGGATGGGACGGTATAATCTACATCAAAAATTAATCGAGCTGCCATTTTCTGTAATTTTATCAGGGTGTTGATATATATTTTTAAATGCACTTCCTCACACCAAACAACAGTAATTAAAATGACGTTTAAAAGCAGTTATAAAATGCTAGCATTTTGTCATATATCTACAAAATAATGACTATTGAAATTTACTGAAATCTAGCAGCTTTGTTATTTGATTAAAAGGCTTCGAAAAACGAGCAGAAATATAATTGTAATTGATAAGTTAACAATAGATTTCATGGACACATTTATCTGGTAAGAGAAAATATTAATAACTAGATTTTCTTTGGTATCCCTCTAAAATATCGACTTTTATGACATCCATAATATTGATGGATTTTACTGGTGATAATGACCCACATATGACTACTTATATTGAATTTGATATATTTTAACTTTTGCTGCTTGTTACAATGGTTCGACGAGCTCTAGGTATACCTTGGCGATAAACCAACCCTTAGGTCCCTAAAGTCATCATTTTATTTTTAAAACAAATTAAAAAAAACCTACAATGATGTAAAGGTTGATATAGCGCCATGATACCTAAATTAAAATCTAGCTGAACCGCATTTTCATGCATATATTTTGTTTTTTTTTGTGCTAAATTTAAATTTATAAATTTAGTAGGCTTTATATACAAAAATATATGCAATAATTGTACAAATATGCAGTTCTATACAAGAAGATTATTATCACCTTCATGCCACTATGGAAACGTCAGCACAGTTACATGTTATAGCCTAATTATGCAGACAACAGGCAGGTTCAAGGCCAGCAGATAAATTTTAGTGAGGATTCTCGTGAGGATTCTAATATAATAGAGTATACGGTAATTGGTATATCCAGGCAGTGATGATATTACACAGAGCACTGTGCAGCCTGTTCCAACCAGACACAGACGGCACGCGTGTATCCAAATGCAGACAGCTCTCTCAGGAAACACGAGGACATGACCCAATGTTGTTTCAATGTTGGCCCAGCGCCGTTGGCGGTGGGCCAATATTGAAACAGCATTGGGTCAAATTATCTTGTTTGCTGGGCCCCACACAGGTGTCTGTCTACACCCACCCCTCCCCTCCATAATATTTTCGCCAGCCGATCAGGGTACTTTTAGCAAGACAGCCGGCCAATCACAAGCTTACTACAATACTTGAAATTGAGAGTGGGGGACATATGACGTCACCCATCTGCACATTTTAACATGCGAAGTAGCAGTGTCTAGGACGGGCAGTGTATGATGATATGAGTGAGTGGGAGAGATCACGTGGGAATAGTTATACACGGCATATGCCTAGGCAGATTCTTGACACTTGTCAGCGCTGCTCAAGAAGAACGCATCTCTAGCCAACATTTCCACAAGATACTAATTACAGGTATGAAATGTTATAATGGGCTTATGTCTTTATACTTGTGCCTCAGTGAAGGGCGGGGGCCCTAGGGTAGTGGTTAGCACCGCTGCCTTTCACGCCAGAGTCCGGAGTTCGGTTCCCGGTCTCGGCGGTTTGAAAGAAACAAAATACCGAGAGGTAGCGTGCTCGGCCTCAGACCGCCAGGGCTCGAATTTTGAATCCTGTGTCTGGAGGACAGTGTCATCTCAATCATCTCACTATCCTCAGGAGGTTCTCCTGGCCCAGTTTAGCCTATATGTGCACAAAGGTGGCCTAAAGCCCGATTCATTTCATTTCATTGCCTCAGTGAATAACTCTTTCTTCTGAGCATTTGTGGTTCTATATGGGCCTGTTTCCATTGGTAAGGTTTAACCGGCGTGGGGACCCGCGCGGGTGCCATATTATCCTACCTTCATTGCATGTTAATCCAATGGCTGAGGGGGGTTCTGTGTGCATTTTTAGGTCCCGTAAGTTTTTATCAAAATTTGTTTAGAGGACCACCCCAGGAGTAAAAAAAACTTGGGTAGACATGCTGGATCATGGTAGCAGCTCAGGGAAACGATTTTCAAAATAGCCGCCAGAAGTCATTCTGAAAAACCTATATGTCAATATGTTTTGAACCAATTTTAATGATCAAAATGTCCAGTAGGGGGTTTTCAGGGTGCTGAATCGATTGGGAAAGGTTTTAATATGAGCTGAAGTAAGAATCATGCGAAATTCAAAACGGCCGCTATTTTTACTTGGAGCAAATTAATTTTTTATTCATGCTGATTTATAATTGACACAGGTAGTCCATGGACCAGAATTGGTCAACATGCACCTCCACCCCCACCACTATTCATTTTGATCAGGAGCTTCCTGGGAATTGCGTTAGCGATGTTACGAGGAGTAACTTTGAGGCGCGATGTGGGTTTAGGCCACTTTTTTAAATGGCCGCCATGAAAATCTAATTTGGGGAATATTTCCACTTCTAAATGACAGAGAATCATAATTTTGGTGTCAGACACCTATGTTTTCAGAGTAAAAAAATCGAATGAAACCACTTAGAACAATAATGGGTCATTCCTATATGGCGAATTCGGAAAAATTCAAGATGGCAACTGGTGAAAATCATACTATGACAGAATCTGAATGTTTATATTGAAAACAAAATATGTTTACAAGTTAAAATGTTACAGTAAAGAAGACAGGTATGGTTATAATGGATATCTTTGTGTCTCTCGTGATCTTGTAGGCTTATATTATTTGGTTATCGTCCAGTAATACGTAATATTGATATCCTAAGTTGCAATTTAACCAATATATCGAGTTCTAATTGACATAGAAGCACAATTCTTGTGTCTACACCTATGTCTTATGGGGTCAACGAATCGCGTGAAATCACTTAAAACATATTGGAGCAATACCATAAGGCAAATTTAAAATATTGGGGCATTTCTTTATGGCAAACTCGAAAATAACCCACATAACTATATTTTTTCTGACAAAATCACAATGTCTATACATTGTATACTGAAAACCAAATTATTTTGCTGACATTGTGGCGCCAGGATAGCTCATTGGTAGCGTGGTTGACTCAGAGCCCGGGGGTACCGGGTTCGAATCCCGCTGCGGCCGATATCTTTCCTTGGTGCACACATATACAGTGACCCAAACTGTTCAAAATCTTGGGATAATGACAACCGAACGTATAACGATTCGCGCCGCATAAAAAAAACGTGCAAAAAAAATAAATAAATAAAATGACCAATATGTCAAAGTTGACATGCAAACGGTCAATAAAAATATTTAAAAATATATATATATATATATATATATATAAAAGTATTATAGGACTGAGGACATGCATGGTTATTGAATATTGCTTTTTTATTTCTGAAATTGTACATTGCGTGCAGTTATCAGCTTAAAATCCAGAAATGAATATTGATATCCTAGGGCCTTGGGCGGGGGCCCTAGGGTAGTGGTTAGCACCGCTGCCTTTCACGCCAAAGTTCGGGGTTCGGTTCCCGGTCTCGGTGGTTTGAAAGAAACACAAAAATGTTTCTTCCCCATCCACGTGTGAAAGTTAGTATTGTGGGGAGCCTCCGTGACCGAGAGGTAGCGTGCTCGGCCTCAGACCGCCAGGGCTCGAATTTCGAACCCTGTGTCTGGAGGACAGTGTCATCCCAATCATCTCACCATCCTCAGGAGGTTCTCCTTGCCCGGTTTAGCCTATATGTGCACAAAGGTGGCCTAAAGCCCGATTCACTTCATTTTTATTGATATCCTGGATCTCTAGTTGCAATTTATTGGAATAGAATCATATTTCTAGTGTCTACACCTATGTTTTCTGGGTTAATGATTCGAATGTGAAAAAATCCATACTGGAACATTATTATGGCGGATTTGAATAAAATTCAAGATGGCCACCGACGAAATGTTCTTTGTTATTGTATTGAAGACATGCACATGATTAGAAAACACTCATTCGTGTATTTGAACACGTATATGTTACTACCTTACCAACCTGTCATAAAATTTGAGTCTTGATACCCGATGTTCACAATCTAATGTGGGCATTACCCCTAGTTTTAATTGACATATATAATCATATTTGAGCTACTACGTTACACCTTAGTATCCGTGTCACGGGGAAAATGAAACCACTAATTTACATAATGTGATTATACTTTAAGGCTCTACTACAACAAATGTGGAGCAAACTCTCTGATGAACTAGATGTTCTAGATGACCATACGCTAATTGCGAGCCGTGCTGGAGAAGGAACACGAAGAACACGAATCAATATGAAATACCGTATTTATTCGCCGAAGGGAGGGGGGACATCAATTAGAATAGCTCCTGAGATTACATGGTGATGGACCCTTATTAGAGTATTGTTTCAAATAGTCATATAATGCACACGATCGCAGGTTTTATTTTAAAAAAAACAGGCATTTATGCACACATCCATATAACCATCTTATATTCAGCACATTATATGTGTAGCAGGGCACATGCGCATAGTGTAACAGTGAACTCAAATCCGCATCTGTAAATGATGCACTTCTCTTTAATGATTCTGATGGCACATACTCTTTTTCTTGGGTAAATTTACAATAAATGATAACCTATGGTATTGAGTTTTTTTTGTTACAGAGTATTAAGTAGCTGCAAAATATTTTGTTTGTAGTAACTCATAAAATATATCTTGTGAATATACAAATATTCTATATGGCCGAGAGACGCTGATCAGCTACATATCTTTTGTAGTTGATGTTAGTCATATTGAACGAAAAACAGGGGGAGGGTTGAATTAGTATGAGTGCACTGGACAAAGCCTTCACAACACAATACTCTACATGACTCGCAAATTTCCATATGTTCACATACTGTGACACCATCAGTGCATTGAAAAGTCAAAACTGCTTCAGCACATTTATCGTGCTATTTATCAAATGGAAGAGTGTGCATATTTTTGTGATGATGCATGTATGTAGTCATTCTTGCTGTAGTTAAATAAAGGCCCCTTCAGCAAAATACTCCTTGGTTCACAGAGAGCTATGTTCACCCCACCCCATGTTGTAACATAGGATAACTAAAGACATGGATTATTTTGATTTTAAATATGCCTCTATATTTGTAACCCCAATAATTCATTTGTACGTTTTTTTTGTTTTCACACAAATGGAATGACAATAGGGACATATTATACGATTTCCAATGTTAGTTATACATGACAGTTTAAATACACGAAGTGATGTTTTTCTAACTATGCATGTCTTCAGTACCACAACAAATATCATACATATATTTCCATGACAATGCTAATAAAAAAAATCCACATAGACATTGTGATTCGAAACCCATTTGTTGAAATCCATCATGGATTCTTTCAAATGTACCTTTTATGGTATTGCTCTAGTAGCCTATGTTTTTAGAGGTTGCAGTCGATTCGTTGACCCAAAAACATGAAACCCATAAACACCAGAATTGAGATTCTATGTCAATTAGAACTCGAGATAATGACCCAGCTAAATTTCCATCATAGGATATTAATACGTATTTCTGAACGATAACTACATAAAATAGAAGTTCTGAGACACAAAGCTATTTTTTATAACCATACCTGTCCTCATTACTATACCATGTTAATATTTGTATCGAATGTTAGCTAATATAATTTGGTTTTCAATATAGAGATCGTGATTTTGTCATAAAATTGTTTTTGCTGGCAGCCATCATGGATTTATTTCCGAATTCGCAACATAGGAATGACCCAATCTTTCTATAAGTGGTTTAATTCGATTTTTGTCCATGAAAACATATGCGTAGACAGCAAAATTATGATTCTATGTAAATTAGAACTGGAGATATTGTCCAAATTAGATTTTCGTTGCGGCATGCAATTTTGAAAAATGGCCGAAACCCATATCGCGCCCCAATATTTTCTGGATACATCGTTAATATCACTCACAGGAGTCCCCTGATCAAAATGGTACCACTCGTGGAGAGTAGTGGTGGTGCATGAGGACCAATTCTGGCATATGGACTACTACCTGTGTCAATTATAAATCAAGATAAAAATAAAAAGAAACTTTGATGAAGCAGAATGGCGGCCATTTTGAATTTTGCATGATCCCTATCTCAGGTCATTTCAAAACCCTTCCAATCGATTCGGCACCCTAAAAAACCTCATACTGGACATTTTGATCATCCAAATTGGCCAGCTGGTGCAAAATATATAGACATAGGTTTTTCAGAATGGCTTCTGGCGGCCATTTTGAAAATCGTTTTCCTGAGTTGCTACCATGATCCAGCATGTCTACCCAAGTTTTTTTTACTCCTGGGGTGGTCCCCTAAATGCACACAGGACCCCCCCCCCCTCAGCAAGAGGACTAATAATAAAATATATCAATTTTGTTTTGGTCTTGGCCAATAATTGAAACATTGAGCCAGACTTAGAACAACGTTATGTAAAAATAAATATGCTAAGATTGATGGTAATTATCATAGACTAACTTCAAACAACGCTGTTCCAAAGTCAATATGCTAAGACTGATAGTAATTATCATAAACTATACTCTACGCTATGATCATTATAACACATCAGAAGCACAATCAACAGTAGGCTATGGGGATCGCTTAAAACGGACAACGACAACGTTGCATAAAATAAACGAATACGGGCCTCGAGATATAGATTATTACCCAATTACCATGATGTTTTCACCTGCGTGATGGCGAATTTATATCTCAAGAGCTATCATCTCTGAGATTCGGTCGCTTTTCAAATTTCCAAAATTTAATTGTTGTATTATAGTCGCGCATAGACTTTGCATTTGTTTTAAAGGCCTATTTAAATAGAATACCTAGAGACGAAATCAAGGATAATAATTGAAAATGGGCAGTAAAGTTGGTTTGACAATGTGGAAGAATAACAGATACTAACAAGGATATCTGATATAGGCCTAACTGATGATGAACTGGAAGATAATATTTGCATTAATTACATATTTGCATAATCGGCATTCCACAAAAAAGGTTGCATAATTATAATCACAATACGTGTGACCCAACGTTTGCTTAAAATTATTGTTGGTCCACGGTCTGCGACGCTGGCCCAACATTAACACAACATTTGGTCAACAGTTGTTTGTGTTTATTTAGCTCATTTAAAGCAGCTCCTCTGGATGACATCAATTTTCGTACTGAAGTAGTGTATCCCACGGATCATGTTTTTATTTTTTTTCAGAATTTTCATATTTTTACAAACATTTTTAATCAACATTTCTATGAAACCAGAAGTAACCCAAACAAACTATTTGTATACCTGAAGGACGATTGAATGTTTTCACAGCATTGGGCCACATGCTCATGGCATCGGCCCAGCGTTGGGTAGACAATCAGCAGGGTTCCCCACAGAAAAAAAAATCATCCGGTTGTTCTCTAAAAAATCTTAACTTGGCGCGCTTCAGCAGCATAATAAATTGTTTCTGTTGCGCGCGCGATAATTTTTTTTTTTAATTAGTACACAGCAAAGTACAGTAGTCCCCTTCTTAAGCTATGCATGGACCCATCATCATGATCATGCTATCTCTGAACGCATGCATAAGAGAGGTGTATGCAGAAATGGGGGATGCAAAATTTATGAAAACCAATTAGTATGATGTTCATATTTTTATGCTATATTAATGTATCATAAATCATTTCATGGTATATTATTGCATCATAATCCATACATTTTATTCTTTTTTTTTTCTTCATCTTCTATTTTGGCTTGTAAATTATTTTTAATCACATGATGGGAATGCTTATGATTTACTTCCAGTTGCTTTGATTTTTTCTTTTGCAAATAATTGTTGAAACTATGTATGAGCAGCTAGCTTTGAGGGTATGTTTAACAGCAAGTTTAACCATAGCGTTCACTGGGAAATAACAAAGGATGTGGGGACGAGACATTGCCAAAACTATGCCTATCACACTATCTGGGCATATCAATGTAGTTGTGTTAACACTAAGTTATATTACACCAGCGTTCTGTGTTATTTTGGTGGGGCTAACCATGAAGGCCTTCACAGTGAGGAGCTATAAAGTTTAAGATGTTCATTAGCACGGCATTGTCAAGACTATGTCTAAGGCAGGGATAATCCAGTAACCATGACCAATTTCGGCCTTATGTAATTGTTGGTCCAATGTCCAACGCTGGCTAACAACAACTGACTATAAGACACCAATTAGCGGCGACTGGTTTGATCTTACTGTCTGATACGTGGGAATATGTGATGTAAAGTGCTGAATATTGCTGACTTGTTTTGTTTACATGGCAATATACGACCTGGAAATACAACTATTTCACTCTTTTTCGGTGCTTTAAAATTGTTTTTTGACTTTTTCGTATTTTCAGTTCAGATCAGTAGGCTATATAGCTTCATATAAATTAAATTTTCAAAATTGACAACATTAAAAAGTTTCATCCCAATGGGTCCCTTTAATATGCCTCGTAGTTCGCTCTCGCTATTAAATGAGCTAATGTTGATCACATTTATTGTTTTTCGATAGTGCGGTTGTGTTGGCTTAAATAGTTGGACTAGTCTAGGTTAGATTGTAATACATATGTCATTAAGTTCATACAAAAACTGACATTTCAGCCAGTATTTCATATCTTTGTTTTACAGCAAAAATACCACGAAATCGCACTATTTAATGTTTTTCCCAAACTTTTGCGGAGGTTATGCCCCCCCCCCCCTATAGGCCCCTGCTGTTGAAAGTTTTTTTGGAAATCTGAGACCCCCCTGTTTTTATTTCTAGATACGCCACTGGATAACATTTGCATGTTATATAAATATACTTCATAGGAAACTGCGCTGACTCGCTATGTCACTGTTGGAATAGTTAATAAAATCACGAATATACTTATGCTAAAATATTAAACATTCTGTCTTCCATATTTCTCTGTCAGAAGAATGCGATCAAACACACCATAGTTAATGCTAAAATGTAGGCTATTCAGAACACCTAATCCTTCCTATTTCATTGTCAGACGAACGTGATTAAACACGAATATTCAATTCTCAAATTAATAAACACTGTTGCAAATTCTTTTTAAGACCGCGAACCATTATGTGATGTCTTACTGTTAAAACACACATTGCAATAAAGATCACATGAACATTAGAAATATAATTGCTGGTAACATATAAGGTTAACATCTGAATCTAAATCACTGGAACCTGGAGAAAAAATATCGTTTTACACAAGGGAACCAACCCACATAAGGTGGCAAATGATTATGTAGCATTTTCATTCACGCGGATCCCGCGCGGGTGATTTGCCGGTAGAAAATCCAACAATGTTGGATTTTTCCCGCAACGCATGGCGAATACGCATGGGGAATTCCATAAAATGACGTCACACAGATGGGCTTTCCCGTTTATCGCCGCGTGTTTTGCAAAACCTAACTTGCACATATCATCACCTGATATTCTGCAAATATGGCAAACAAAACCCCATATTTAACACTATTAAAGATGGAAGCTTGTTCGATCGAATCCTGGTTTGTAGGCCTACAACCAAACGAAAAAAATACACAAAGACCAAAAGTAGCAGAACTTTTCTAAGAAGCTAGATGTAACGTAGAAAGAATGGCAGTTGGCCTATTTATATAGCCTAGTACCCTAGTGGGCAGGGGTCGAAATTAACGCTAGCCTATGCCGTGGCTGTAGTGCTATTCTCGCTACAAGCCTATTGCAGATAGACTGACCCAGTATCCAGACAGGGGCTGATCCAGTATTGACAAATAATATGGATCCTATATTTTGGCAAATATATGGTACTTATAAAAAAAAATTCAGAAAAAAGGGGCGTGCATCCACACTGCCAGGCACTTGCACGTACGCCAGTTAAGGCGCCTTGACCACCATCACCATCAATGGCATCATCACCACCACCACCATCATCATCACCACCAACATAATCACCACCACCATAAACACCATATTCATCACCACTACCACCATCATCATCACCACTAAAACCACCACCATCATCATCAACACCATAATCATCACCACTATCACCATCATCATCACCACCAACACAACCAACACCATAATCATCACCACTATCACCATCATCATCACCATCAACACAACCAACACCATCATCATCACCACTACCACCATCATCATCACCATCACCACCATCACCACTACTATCACGACCACCATCACCACTATCACACCCCTCATCACAAACACAACCTCCATCATCACCCCCAACACCACTACCACACCACCACCACTACCACACCACCACCATCATCACACCACAACTACTACCACACCACCACCATCATCACACCACAATCACACCACCAGCACCATCACCACACCACAACCACTACCACACCACCAACACCATCATCACCACCATCACCACCACCATCACAACCACCATCACCACCACCAACACAATCACCATCACCACTACCACCACCATTACCACACTACCAACACAACTACCATCACTATCACTGCCAAGACCTCCGATACCATTCATCATCACCACCTGGTCCACCACCAAGGAAATTACTATTATCCCCGCTGGTATCACATGCGGATTTATATCGAAAACAGCACCAATGGAAACAGACGACCCGCGCGGGTCCTGTGTAGTTACCGGCACGGCTAAAAAACCTTACCTATGGGAACGTAGCCTATGTATGTTTATTAAAAGATTTGCTCTGTTGGGACAATGTGTTTTTATTTACTTCTACGCTGCACTATTTTTTTATAACAGATCAACATGATTAACGATTTTTTTTAAATTAACGTTGTCTCT
Organism: Flabesymbios commensalis; assembly: GCA_964017125.1. Classification (NCBI taxonomy): domain Eukaryota; kingdom Metazoa; phylum Annelida; class Polychaeta; order Terebellida; family Flabelligeridae; genus Flabesymbios; species Flabesymbios commensalis. The sequence continues at coordinate 12,741,345 of OZ024910.1, forward strand.
GTTTTTATGTTTGGTGGATTACAATTTTGGTCGCCTTGTATAAAATGTGAAACAAATTTGTTATGGGGCCTACACGTCACAGTATTTTTGCTCCAGTAAGTGTGGGGTGATGCCAAATGTGAAGCAAATTTGTTATGGGGCTTACACGTCACAGTTTTTTGCTCGAGTAAGTGTGGGATGATGCCAAATGTGAAGCAAATTTGTTATGAGGCTTACACGTCACAATTTTTTACTCGAGTAAGTGTGTGATGATGCCAAATGTGAAGCAAATTTGTTATGGGGCTTACACGTCACAGTTTTTTGCTCGAGTAAGTGTGGGATGATGCCAAATGTAAAGCAAATTTGTTATGGGGCTTACACGTCACAGTTTTTTGCTTGAGTAAGTGTGGGATGATGCCAAATGTAAAGCAAATTTGTTATGGGGCTTACACGTCACAGTTTTTTGCTCGAGTAAGTGTGGGATGATGCCAAATGTGAAGCAAATTTGTTATGGGGCTTACACGTCACAATTTTTTACTCGAGTAAGTGTGGGATGATGCCAAATGTGAAGCAAATTTGTTATGGGGCTTACACGTCACAGTTTTTTGCTCGAGTAAGTGTGGGATGATGCCAAATGTGAAGCAAATTTGTTATGGGGCTTACACGTCACAGTATTTTTGCTCGAGTAAGTGTGGAATGATGCCAAATGTGAAGCAAATTTGTCATGGGGCTTACACGTCACAGTATTTTTGCTCCAGTAAGTGTGGGGTGATGCCAAATGTGAAGCAAATTTGTTATGGGGCTTACACGTCACAGTATTTTTGCTCGAGTAAGTGTGGGATGATGCTAAATGTGAAACAAATTTGTCATGGGGCTTACACGTCACAGTATTTTTGCTCCAGTAAGTGTGGGGTGATGCCAAATGTGAAGCAAATTTGTTATGGGGCTTACACGTCACAGTATTTTGCTCGAGTAAGTGTGGGATGATGCCAAATGTGAAGCAAATTTGTTATGAGGCTTACACGTCACAGTTTTTTGCTCGAGTAAGTGTGGGATGATGCCAAATGTGAAGCAAATTTGTTATGGGGCTTACACGTCACAGTATTTTGCTCGAGTAAGTGTGGGATGATGCCAAATGTGAAGCAAATTTGTTATGAGGCTTACACGTCACAGTTTTTTGCTCGAGTAAGTGTGGGATGATGCCAAATGTGAAGCAAATTTGTTATGAGGCTTACACGTCACAGTTTTTTGCTCGAGTAAGTGTGGGATGATGCCAAATGTGAAGCAAATTTGTTATGGGTCTTACACGTCACAGTTCTTTTGCTCGAGTAATTGTGGGATGATGCCAAATGTGAAGCAAATTTGTTATGAGGCTTACACGTCACAGTTTTTTGCTCGAGTAAGTGTGGGATGATGCCAAATGTGAAGCAAATTTGTTATGGGGCTTACACGTCACAGTTTTTTGCTCGAGTAAGTGTGGGATGATGCCCAACCTGTGCGTTCTAAGTAACTGCATATTTATCAATTTACTGCATCCCAGCAAACGGGATACGTTCACAAGATGTCTGTTTGATGTTGGCCGCAGTTTGCAGCACTGGCCGGCATTAGTTCAATGTATTATCATCATGGTGTGTTGTAGCTGTCGTCAGACAGTACGACCAAAACTATTACCCATAAATCACGTAAGCGTCCCCCTGTACAGCAGTGGTAGTATCCTTGGGTATCGTACCTAAACCTTGAAAACTTGGTATAGTCCGGCGCTGTAGATGGTGTGCCGCCTAGGGCCGCCGGTGGTTTGGCGTCTTTTGCTTGCTGGGTACCCAGCAGAGACTACATTGTTCACCCGATTCTGGGATATTGTTGACCCAGCGTCGAAGATGGCGGGCCAACATGTGCTGGGAGCATACATGTAAGCTCATTGTTTGTCCTGTTTTAAGATAGGATTAACAAGCAGGACTGTTACCCCACTTCCGCTGAAGACTTCGTACACGACGAGACGATGGCTGAATTGCACTCTTGGATAATCAGACGTGTCCTCCTCTAACAAGGCCAGGCCTTCAAAGACAAACCTTCAAAGACAGGTATCATCGCGGCCGGCACCCCTCTCCCTGCCTGCTCGGCACGGGGGCGGGGCTAGGGAGAGGGCATTCTGGGAATCCGGATGAGCGTCCCGGCTGTGAGACCGACGCCACCTCTAATCAACCAATGATTTGTATATTGAATGTGAATTGAATAAAAGTGCCTGGATGGCAAGGCAGAGAGCTAAGTTAGCAATCTACACCAACAGCTAGTGTGCACCACTGCCACCACGCACTCCAGCTATGTCTTATTAAATCTTTACGAGGCTCATTGTGTGTTGTACTTCGTGCTAATGCTGCGGCATCGGGGTCCTGGTCTTGAAAAAATTTGTAGGCCTATTATTATCAGGCAACCTTTTTGTTAAATCCCTCCCCTAAGGCTTATTCCCTTCAGGCCTATGGTAGTACAGTGTATGCTACTTATCCGCAAACACATGCGCCAAGGACTGGCACCCATAGCGCTGCTTCATATGGAAAGCTATTCTTGTTGCAATATGCTGCGGTTCAGCCTGATAAAGCCTAGCATAATGGTATGTAAATCGCTGCCAGTGATTTCAACACCTTCCCTTCAAAATAGTCTCCGTAATCACCCTAGCACGCAAAAAAATCACGCCAATTGAAGTTTCTGTCATATTAAGATTAATTATGCCTATTACATATAACAAGAGGCCTGAAGTCATATATCATCCCCCGCCATAAATTAGGTTCGAGTTTTTGCGGTCACAAATATTTAAAAAGTCGACTTGTGGTGGCTATTTTAAATTTCAGTAAAATCACTGTGCTGTGATTGCAAAATGTGAATTATTTCCGATTTCAATTTTTGCGACCACAAAAAATTATCAAGCTCATCCATGGCGGCCATTTTGAATTTCAGCAAAACCTTTAAAAAATCACCTTAACATCTGCATATCGTGGGGAATGCGATTGCAAAATTTGAATAATTTCTGACTTTAAGAATAAGTTTTTGCGCCCACAAAACAATTTGAAGTTGACCGCTGGTGGCTATTTTGAATTTTGGTAGTATCTTTAAAAAATCACTTGCACATCCCCATGACATGTTGCTAGGAATGTGATGCTAATATTAAAAATAATTGACCAAACTATTTTTTGAGTATTTGGGCCCACAAAAAATTGAAGTTGATCTGTGGTGGCCATTTTGAATATCACTAAAACCTTGAAAAATTCACCTGCACATCTCCATATCGTGGACCATTAGCCAACTGCAAGCTATAGCTACATGTATAGGCCTATGTAGTATTCAAATCGTGATTTTTGTTGGATCAACGTTGTCTTCAGGTACCTGATATGATGTATCAAGGTTCCCCAGGTGATGTCTCAAGGTCTCCGAGTACGGGGTAGCCTACATTGAGACATTTTTTTGAAGTTTTGTTAAAAAATTAAAGGTTACACATTTCTAAAAATTCCCATCTCTTGCTCAAATATACCCCACTGGATGCTGTATCCATATATGTATATCGTCAAAATGTTTTATTAGGAAATTTAAATATAGGGCCTATGCTTCGGAGGGTTTGAATTTTTCCGCCTCAATGTGCCCCAGTCTCCCCTAGGCTAGGCATAGAGATTTAGAATATTGTTTTTCACACCTCTATGGCATTGCCTTAGTTTTAGGGCCTATAAAACTAAGCCATAGACTAGAGGTGTACAAACACTCTTCTAACAGTAGACTAGTCTAATTATTATTGCTCACACTTTGACTCCCTCTGACTCTTAGTCTTATCTCTGTGCTGTTGTTTTCACAATGTTGACTGTCTGAATGTAGGCCTGTGTCTGATCATAGTATGCCTATGCCTAGTCTACAACATCAACATCATTATCTTATATGGATGTGAGATATGGTTTCCACTGATAAATCAAACTCTTAGAACCAAACTAAATGTCTTTCAAATGAAGAATATGAAATCCATTCTTAAAGTTAAACAGTCAACAGCAAACTTGTGTGTTTATGGTGATTTAGGAGAATATCCAATAGATCAAAAAATAATATGTAAAACAATTAAATATTGGATAAGAATTGTAAATCTACCGAAAGATAATATTGTTAAGCAAATGTATACAGTCCTAGAGGGCCTGCATCACATTGGTCATAAAACATGGGTATCTCAAGTAAAAGATATTATGGAAAAGGCTGAACTTGCAGAACTGTGGACAGATGTTCCTCCAAAAAAAACTCTTTCTAAATATATACGTCATCATCTTGAATCTATATTCAGACAGCATTGGCTAGATGAGATCAATAATTCTGTTAAGAATTCTAAGCTTAGACTTTATAAAGAAATTAAATACACATTCATGCCAGAACCCTATCTTTTCTTTAACATTCCAAAATTTCGCTATGCAATTTCAAGGCTACGCCTTAGTTCCCATCACTTAGAAATTGAAACCGGTAGATATACCCGGCCTTTAACACCAGCCAATCAGCGATTTTGTGCTGCGTGTCCTGGAAAAGTGGGTGATGAATATCATTTTCTTACAGAATGTGTGTCTCATTCAGAAAACCGTAACATTTTATTTGATGAAATTACGAGATATATACCAAATTTCCTGACTCAGGCAAATAAAGAAAAATTTATCTCAATCCTCACCTCGCAAAATATGAATGTATTGCTTTCATTAGCAAAATTTATTGTTAAGGCATGGGGCTAAATATTAATTGTGTAAAGTTAGATATGAAACAGGTGTAAATGCTGTAATATATATTGTTCTTTAACATATTCCATTTAGTACAAGTTTGCATTCCTGACATAAGTGCAAGCCTGAATCAAATTTAAAATATATATCTGTTTAAACTAGACTTCTCCGAATTTTTTTTTGTGATGTTAAAGAATTTCGATCAATATTCCTGTGGGGAATACTGATCACTTCAAAATGTGCTTATAAGTGCTGAAATGAAAGGAGATGTATTTTTATTATAGGCCTAGGTCTACATAAAATCTATACATATTTTTGTCTAATGTGTAAAAGGTATATTTTCATAACCGTATACTTCTATGCATTTCTTATTATGAATATTATTTGATACCATAGACTACTTTTTATTTTTATAACACTGACATTTGTATCATACTGATTCTCTTTGTCAATAAAAGTATTATTATTATCAGCCTATCGTAGTCTAGATCTAGGCCTAATTGGGAATGCCCTGCGGGTTGAATGGAAATTTATGTCATCGGCATGTCCCAGTCTGAGAGATATGCAAACGGTGTTCATTTGAGTGCGATATATCGGAAAATACAGCACTCGTTCAACGAATAAAGTGTGAGCCTTTAGGCAAACACCTTATTTATTGAACATGTGCTGTATTGTCACATATCGCACGAAAAAGGAACAGCGTTTGTATTTTCTAACACGATCAAGTCACACATGACACCATACAATGTGCTCAATCCTGCGGAGGCTGCTTTATGTTCCGAAGGTCCCATATTCCTAAGGTTCTATATTCCGAAGATTCTATGTTCCGAAGGCTTTATATTCCGAAGGTTCTATGTTCCGAAAATTCATTTCCAACAGCGTTTTTTTCTATCTACCAAACAAATAGACATGGACCAAGCATAGTTTAAAACAAAGAACTATTAATTCTGTGGTTTAAAACGCATATATTTATACCAATATAACCTTATGTACGTTGTTTCGAATCATAGAGAGTAGGCCTAGTGGTCATTACGGAATCACAAAAATCATCGTTATGTAATCACATACATGACAAATAGGTCACAATATGTAAACAGAAGTTGTGTTAATTTTGATCTAAAAAGAACTTACTGTGTAGAAAAGTGAGTTTACATACAGGGGTCAGATATTACTTTTGTTTTTATCACTTGTGAGATGGGCAAAATCATTTAATCAAATTTATTTTTAAAATTTAGGTCAAAGCCGCCATCTTGAATTTTCGATTTTTTTCGAATTGCTCGAAATATACTAAATAAGCCTAAATATTGAATTATATATCATCATTTAGGTTTCAGAGCACATGAGTCCAATCAAAATAACATTTTTATCTACAGCGTAATGACGGCCATATTGGATTTGTCCATTTTTTAACCTGTTTAAGTTGTTAAAATGATTATATTTTCTACAGAATTTCATTAGGGGCCTATACTAGAAAATTTTAATTAAAAACACATCAACCCATGTTATTCAGAATGTATAGGGCCTACTGTATGTTTTTTACACTGCATGGAGAAAACAAAGTGAATTGAGCTTAACTAGTTATTATGTCATTAGCATATCAATATTATATAGTGGGCTACCAAACACCACTAATGATTACGTAACGCACAGAGATGTGATTACGTAACGCTGTTATTTATTTATAGGATTATAGGATCCTTGCTAGCAATTTTGTTAAAAAGAGTGCTTTTCGTATTCTACAATAGATTAAAGGACCTAAAATATTCTTACCATTTCCATATGATTACGTCTGATGTTGTTACTCCTTTATGGGCAATGAAACTGGTTGATGCATGCTGTGGCATTGTTGAAAAATGTAATATATTGTTATACGTGTAGACTATATGAACAAAGACACAATGCATTCGCGCAGTGTGAGTTGAAATTGAAAAAATGTGATTACGTAATGCTGGAAGTCACGAAGTGTTACAATCCTAATTAAATTGAAATGGGTGTGAAGTTGAAAATGGGAGTAGATCTAGATCTGAAGTGAAACCGCAGAATGACTGTTATCTCTCACAAATCAGTAAAAAAAATTATTGTCGGAGCAATGATTGTCGAAGTAATGAGGTCATTTTTTTATATTTACATTACAGATAATTATTTGCTTCTGTCGCCACATGTGGCGATGTGACGACCACTTGCCCACCTCTGGGCTGATAAAGATCTACGTCTAATAGTGAAAACCACAGCACAGAGTGTGAGAAAACAGGTGACCATGATCTGATGATAGTGACAAAATGTAAATAGTCTTGTAGGCCTAGATTTGAGTCGTAGGCTATTTTGGGAAAATCGTTCACATTGTGATAAATGCACCAAATTTGGTAGACCTAGGCCTGAAGAGCTGCACTATACAAGCTATTTCAACATAATACACACTTTTTTGGTTGGCTTGAAAATTTGTGCACTTTTCTGCCGTCTTGGAAAAATTGACCCTGTTTCAAAATTTCGGCGACGAATACCCCAAATTAAAAGAAAGTATCACTATTTTTGCTAGCAGTTGACAGTCACTACCAAGGGCTTTAACGTGGATGCACAATATTTTATTTCTGTTCAATATCAAATGTGCAAGAAAGCGCTAAGTTTGTTTTTTATCCCTCCATTTAAACAATTTACAACGTTTTTTAGTGAATATCAGTAAGACTTCATCTCACTCATGGTAACTTTTTATGGTATAAATGTTTGTTATTCGTACATTTATATTTCTGGACCATTTTTCAAAACTGATCTTGACCACTGAAGAAGTGATCACAGCCACTTTAAAAATTATTTAAACCACTACAAAAGTGATCTTGGACACTAACAAACTGCTGTCCGCCTCTGAAAAAGTTATCTAGGCCACTGAAGAAGTGATCCCAGCCACCTAAGAAAAGTATTTAAACCACTACAAAATTGATCTTAACCACTAAAGAAGTGATCACAGCCACTTCAAAAGTTATCCTAGCCAAACAATTATTTAAACCACTACAAAAGTGATCTTGGACACTAGCAAACTGCTGTCCGCCTCTGAAAAAGTGATCTAGGCCACTGAATAAGTGATCCCAGCCACCTAAGAAAAGTATTTAAACCACTACAAAATTGATCTTAACCACTAAAGAAGTGATCACAGCCACTTCAAAAGTTATCCTAGCCACTACAAAGGTGATTTTGGCCACTAACACAATGGTGTCAGCCACTGAAAAAGTGAAGAAGTGATCACAGCCACTTTTAAAGTTGTCTGAGCCACTACAGAGGTGATCTTAGCCACTAACAAACTGGTGTCAGTTACCGGTACTGAACAAGTTATCTAAGCCACTACAAAGTGGTCTTGGCCACTGAAGAAGTGACCACAGCCACTTTAAAGATATCTAAACCACCCCAAAAGTGACCTTGATCACTAAATAAGTGATTACAACCGCTTTAAAATTTATCTCAGCCACTACAAGCGTGATCTTGGCCACTGAAGAAGTATTCACAGCCAAATTAAAAATATCACAAAAATGATCTTGACCACTAAATAAGTGATTACAACCACTACAAACGTGATCTTGGTCGCTGACGAAGTGATCACAGCCATTTTAACAGTCATCTCAGCCACTAAAAAGGTGATCTTGGCCACTGGAGAAGTGATCACAGCCACTTTAATGGTTATCTCAGCCATTACAAAGGTAATTTTGGCCTCAAACAAATTGGTGTCAGCTACTGAAAACAATATCTAAGCCACTACATAGTGATTTTGGCCGCTGAAGAAGTGATCACAGCCACTTTAAAAGTTATCTCAGTCGCTAACATTCTTATGTCAGTCCCTAAAAAGTGATCTCGGTCACTACAAATGTGATCTTGACAACTAAAGATGCCATCACAACCACTTTAAAAGTCATCTCAGCCACCACGAGGGTGAACGATCCAAATGATCCTGTCCACTCAGGAATTGATTAGAGCAAAATGTAGTGGCTGAGATAACTTTTAAAGTGGCTGTGATTACGTCTTCAGTGGTCAAGATCACCTTTGAAATACTCAAAAAAAAAAACCGAATTTACAGTAAATATTTCAAAAGTGAGACCATTTGACATGCAACACAATTCTGATAATAATTCTGATATTTTAAAGGTTTATAAAGATGTGTCATAATTAAAACAAGTAATACACGTCAAATGGCCTAGTTTTTTAACTATACAATATCTTAAGGATATATGGCAAATGGCTATAAAATGGTGTTGACACAATTTCATGAAAATCGCTTTGGAATTGACAGTAATCAACGAAAAACTAACTTTCATTTTAGACCATCCTCCACCGTTGGACAGAGTATACTTTAGGTTCCTTTGGCTCACATCATGTAGTGGCAGCATCGAGAGCCTACACATATAGGCTACATTTTAAAGAAGGTTAGTATTGGAATTATTACATAAATCAAGTTTGGATATTGACCATGCTAAGGCATATAGATTAGCCAATATATTTTGGCAACAGGGATCTCTATTTATATTGCCATGATGATATAATGAATATATATACATGTCTGAAAAATATTGAAATCGTACAGTTATTTGACATAATGTGAACGGATCATTCAATATTTGAGAAATAAAACAAAATCCCCAGCGCCCAGAGCAAAAAATAAACGATACCAATGTACACTGATCCCACACGGCCTGATCCATTGGCAATGACTGCATGACATAAACTATTTATTTTTAAACTAATTATATTGCAAACACGTTATATGTATAATTTATTACACTTTTAATAATACTAAAATTATTTTAGAGCTAAATATTTTCACTTTTGCATGCTACGTTGTAATATAATTCAATATTAGTTGCCAATGAATGTTATTATTATGTATGGCGCATATGCTATAAATAACATTTAATTACATTGAATGTGATAGTTTGGGGATGAATCTGCTGAAACGTTGTTTGTTACTAGGGTATAGAACTCAAATTTTGATAATAATGTGTGGAAAATTGCAATAAATGAGGATGATCGCGTGGTTCCAGTGACAAGTACTTCTGTATTGTATCATTCCTAATTTCAGGTGTCGTAACGTTATTAACTTTATTGACGTCAAAGTACAAAATCAATAATGTTCAATAATCAATTTAACTATTTAACTATTTATTTATGGAAATGATTGAAAAACGTGCAGTTATTTGACATATAGTATGAACAGATCATGATAATTAGGCGTTGTGCCAATAACTCACATAAAAATGTGAGATTTTGGGGAGAAATCAATCGAAAGTTATGAAAAAACATAATTAAGGATAATTAATTATGCTCCTCAGTAGCGAGTTTTATTTCGTGTAAATTAAGATTATAATTATTATCTTGCATAATTCTGATATTTCTTATATCTAGTGGCGGCCATTTTGGATTTAGCCCCTACGGAGTCGCAATGCGATGCCCTTTTTTTGTATCCAGCCTAAATCGTTCAATATAGGGTCTTGTCGACATCTGGGCCAAATTTGATAGCTTTGGGACAATTTGCCCCAAACAGTCCATTTATTGCCCTAACAGCCCTGACTACCTAGACTACATGCAAAATTAATGGTTATTTATTCCAATGTTTTTATAAAGCATTGATATGATGTATGATGAACTTACTTGCTCTATACTCAGGCGCGGATCCAGAGAAGGGCGCAGGGGGCGCACGCCCACCCGTTTTTGTGCCAAGTTCTTTAAAAAGTCCCCTAAGCTGGCCTGAATATGCCTAAAAACTCTCGTCCGAGCCACCTGCGCCCCCTCCTTTTTCAAATCCTGAAAAATATATAGGCCTACGGTAACGGTACACTTGAATTCAAGTTAAAGTGTAGAATATATTTTTTATATATAGCCTACATATTATATAAAATATATGTTTTCCGCGCCTAAACCATAGATAAAATAGCTGCATATTTTTTATAAAAAATAGCAAAAAAGATACCCCGGAAAACGTAAAAACCTTCAAAATAAATACAAGTAGAACACTTATAAAAACATGAAAAGTTGCTGATGTAGGCCTAGATCTAACATGTATTAAAATATAATAAATAGTCCTACACCCTGGCCTACACGTGTCCCCAAAAAAGAAATAAGCCCAGTGCCGGTGTAACCGCCCAGATAACCCTCCCCCCCCCCCCACTGAACTATACCCGAGTATATTCTGGACTATACCCGGCTATAATCTGGAATATACCCTGGGGTATAGTCTGGGAGCTCCCAGGCTATACCCCGGGGTATATTCTGGGAGCTCCCAGTGTATACCCCACAAGCCCAGACTGTACCCCATCAAATGCAGGGTGGGGTATAGTCTGGGAGATAGGGGTATACTCTGGGAGATATTATAGGGTCTATATATAATTACAATCAATTATACATTTTAACTAATTATAAACTAACTCTCTTGGGGCTAGAGCACCACATGTCTCGTATGTTAACATTTTGATGGCTAGAGTATCACTTGCCTCATAGGGGGCCTACATCAATATTCTTTGGACTGGATTATTCTATGTCTTCTATGTAAAACTTCTAATAGCTATATCATTATAACGGACGCACCATTTGATATCTGGGGGGGGGGAGGTCTAGACAAAAATTGTAAAAAATATTTTGTCGCCACAAAAGTCAGAAAAAAAAGTTTGTTGAAAATGTGGGCAGAAAAAAAAAGTTCGTTGTCGAAATTGATGAAAAATATGTTGACCAGAAAAAACACCAAATGGTAACGTTCATAATAAGGAAAGCATACGACAAAAAAATTCTTCGACGAAACATAAAAAAAAAATTGTCGGACGTTGATCGCCAAAAAAAAATATTGTAATAGGTAAAAAAAAAAGTTTGCGAGCAACAAAAACTCTAGGCCCCCCCAGATATCTATTGGTGCGTCCCTAATTATGTATCTTTTATTAACCATCTGGGGTCTAAATAAAAATGAAATGATTGGGGTTTTATGCCACATTTGTCCACATATATATACGCTGTGCAAGGAGAACCTCCTGAGGATAGTGAGATGATTGAGATGACACTGCCCTCCAGACACAGGATTCGAAATTAGAGCCCTGACGGTCTAAGTCCGAGCACGCTACCGCTCGGTGACGGAGGCTCCCCACAATATTGAATCTTCACGAGTGAGCGGGGAAAAACATTTTGTTTCTTTGAAACTTGAAGGCCAGAGTGGGGTTCGAGCCCGCGATCTCCGATTTTCCAAGCAGGCAGTTTTAACCAGCCCCCCGCCCTATCTGGGGTCTATCGAATCAAGTGTCTAACGTATTAACTATCATTATATTAACCGTCTGGTGGTTAGAGTATCGCATGTCTAAAGTTTTAACCCTCTGGGTGCTAGACTACCATAATGTCTAGAGTACCACATATCTCGTCTATTGATCGTCTGGGGCTAGACTGTCAGATGTCTCTGATTTGAACCTTCTGATGGTTAGAGTATCACATGTCCCATGCATTAACCTCATGGTTGTGGCATCACTTGTCGTATGCATCAACCCTCTGGAGGCTAGAGAATCACGTGCCTCGTGTATTAACCATCTGAGGGCTCGACTATCACATGCCTCCTATATTAATCTTATGATGGTTAGAGTGTCACATGTCTCATGCATTAACCGTCTGCGGACTAGACCATCTTAAGACTTCCATGTTAACCTTCTGATGGCTAGAGTACCACTTGTTTTATGTATTAACATTCTGGTGGCTAGATCATCACATGTTTCATGCATTAACCTTCTGGGGCTAGACTATTTGGCGCACACCAATTAATTAGCTACAGTAGCTGGACACGTACATGTGCCACCTTAGCCCCCAGGAGGGGGATGATAAAGGAGACCTCTAGCTATCGAAAGGTTAATATACATTATGAGACATATGAAAGTCTAGCCCTCAGAAGGTTAATCAATGAGGCATGGAATGTAAACACAGCTAATACGTGATGCTCTAGCCACCAGAAGATTAATATATGAGACATATTATACTCTAGCCATGAAAAGGTTAACATAGGGAACATAAGATAGTATAGTCCTTAGAGGGTTATTACATGAGACATGAATTATGCAAGATTACGATCAGATATTATATCGATAATTGATCGCGCCTGCTAGGAATAACAGTTAGCTGTCCAAAAATCTAAAATTAACCTATCATATAAGAAAATAATAATATTAGATGGACTGGTTGCTCCTCGGCTGTTAACACATGAGAATGGACAAAAGAGAAAACCTCCGTCATTCTTACAAAGCATAGCGAAAAGCTTTCTCACATCAATATAGGTTGCAGTATACAGGTATAGTATAGAAGACCTAGATGCCATGTTTTATTGAATTATTGTGTTACGGGCATAGTTGAACGCTTTCTAACAGAATAATGGCATTGAAACATGCTGATTACGATAATTCGAATATTACAAGCACGCCTGACATCCACAGGTGCTTGTCCAAGTACAAACATTATCACAGTTAAAACTGTTCTCCAACTAATAAAGGGACAGGCCCAGGCTAAATACAAGTCATCAAAAAATCGGTGATTTTATTTTGGCTTATTATTATGACCATATGATGTAAACATGTCCATAGACTAGAACTGCAAAAGTGTTTTTAATTTTTGTGCTGCGCACTTACCATGCTTAGGCTAGATATAGAGACGAAATTCCCGTTTATCTATTTTTGACATGTATGATTGTCAATAATAAGAAATCAGGAATTAAAGCTTTAAAAAGTTTAATGGATACTGATGTTGGAGCTCTATAACCTAGTGAGGGTATAATCATTCTATTGACTTTGTCACTTTTGTTGATTAGGCCTACATTAGAAACATGATTGTTTAATAATAAACCCTTGTCAACTGTGACTCCCAGGTCATTATAGCGTGATATATTTTTAATAAGTTCCGTTAAGATGATATTTAACTACAATGCGAGTAAAATTTCTTGTAAATTAAAGTACTATAGGCCTACACTTGAGCACATTAAAATTTAACTCAAAAACTTGACTCCATTCATAAAGGCTATTTAAAGCACGCTGCAATCGCTCACAAGCTTTAATATTATTAATTGTCCAGAAACATTTTGCATCATCTGCGAACAAAGATAAAATTGAATGATCTTTACAATCGGGCATGTCATTTATGAAGATCCAAAATAATAATGGACCAAGTATTGATCCCTGTGGTACAGCAGATATAACAGACACCCACTCAGATGTGGAACCATCACGTACCACTCCTTGGGACCGGTCTTTCGAGTTATAGGTAATCCAAAGTAATAATTTACCAGAAAATCCAAGTTAATCCAAATAGAAGTTGTGTGTTACACGATTTGTCGGTTGGTGAGTATTAATTAGTGGTTCAACAATATTATAAACACTATTGTGAATATATCTCTCCATAACCTTAGATACTATGCATAAAAGTGAGATTGGTCTGTAGTTTGAAACTTGTGATTGGTTCCCCTTCTTGTGAAGTGGTACAACATTTGCTTGTTTCCACTGGGTTGTTATTTGACTAGAGGCAAAATTATTTTTAAAAAGGTTAAAGGGACATGCCCAGGTCTAAAATCATAAAAAAATCGGTGATTTTATTTTATCCTAATAATATGTCCATATGATGTAAACTGCAAAAGTTTTTTTTACTTTTTTGTGCTGCGCATTCACCAGTTAGGCTAGATATAGAGACGAAATTCCTGATTTCTAATTATTGACAACCATGTCAAAAATAAGAAATACGGGAATTTTGTCTCTATATCTAGCCTAACTGGTAAGTGCGCAACACAAAAAAAGTAAAAAAACTTTTGAAGTTCTATAGTCTATGGACATGTTTACATCATATGGTCATCTTTTTATGATTTTAGCCCTGGGCATGTTACTTTAATGATGGAGGTTGAACGTTTGCACATTCTTTCAGAATACGTGAAGAAAGGTTCACTTTTAGCACAGCGTGATCAGTGGGAAATATAGGCCTACAGTAGTTATAATTTCTGGAATATTTGTAAAAAATAAGATCGAGAATATTACCTGCAGAATTAGCGATTACATCATTAATCTATGAGTGGCCAAATTCGACATTATATTTTTAAATGAAACACCACCGCATGAGCTTAAGTTTGGCGTATTTTCATTACCACTCAAATTAATAGATAGTAAATTAAAATCGCCGAAAACACACACGTTATCATATTCGTGGTGAACAGCTGTATAGGGTATTATTCATGGCGGTACAAAAAAACTCATTATCAAAAGACGGAGTTCTAACAAAGAACAAGATATGTTTTCTTCTCATTTTCGGCTTGCAAATCACATGGGCCTACCATTATTTCACAGTCAGGTTTCAAATCAGCGCGACGACTACATATAATATCCATTTTGAATGCCATTATAATGCTACCGCCTCTCTTGTTTTGTACTGGCTCTTCTCTATCGTTACGATAAACAGTATATTGATCAGAAAATAATCCACTATCCAAACTATTAGAATTCAACCAGGTCTCTGTTATTCCAAAGATGTCACTGTCACTGAGTTCAATTAGAGCGTTAATGTCCCTGATTTCATTCACATTGGATGTAACCGACTTTAAATTGCGAGCGTTAAAGGTGATCTATCATCCCTTATATAGTATGAATAAATGTGTGACAAATAAATCAAAGTTGCCACAAGATGGAGCACAAGTGTTTCCTTATATGGGGTGAATGGCTATCATGTGACCCTCTGAGAGGGTCACATGATAGCCAATCACCCCATACGCGATACGTAATAGACAAGTTAGATGTCAGGCGCGCTGTGTTTTGTTCATCACTTTCTACACATGGTGTTCTTGTGGCCGAGGAGTCCGCAGCTCCAACACGTCACACGGCTGTGGTGACGACAATGAGAGGTTTTGTGACTCTCACCACACTTGCAACATTTACCGCTAGCGTGAGCTTGTTTCATGTTGCGTCTCTCCTGATTCTATCAATGAGATGTGAAGGGTCGATACGGCGTTCTTTTCCTGTCTGATTAAGATGCACCCCATCAAGGAGTGGGAGACAGTCATTGATGCTGCCTCCCATCGAGGGTTTTGAAGATGTTGAACCTTATAATTACACTTCCAAAATATATTACCATAACTATGGCTCTATAATAAGTATTTAAAATGTTTAGTTCATGCTCATTCATTATAAAGATGTTGGTCAGGCGATGGTGGTGGGAGGGATAAACGTTGAAGAAAACGTTTATTGGTTCTTTATTATATCCTGGACATTTAGGATTCTGGCCCATGAGGAAGACCAATACAGTTATGTAGGCCTATACAAAATATTAAGCCGATTTTCGTCCATAGCACTCAAACAGCCTGAAGCCGGGCCTTGGAGGTCCGGAACTACTGTTCTAGTTATTTTTAAAAACATATGTTTCATAAAATATGTCGACAAAACTGTTTATTAATGCTTATAGCAGTTTATTTAATCAAAACAGGGGCGGACGAATTATAATAAAAAGTGTCATAAATTGAGTGAATGGTTCAAAATGTTATAAAAACAGTAGTTTTGTACAAAGCTGCACAATGGTATTCTAATCCATATTGGAAGGGAAACCACCTGGCAACGATAGCTTGAAGGCTTCGTTCAGGGCATTGTCAACACCCTTATTTTTTTCAAAAAAATATAGTAATTGTTTTTAAAAATTATGTCTCACCAAAGATGTCTACAGGACTGTTTATTAATGCTTTTAGAAGTTTATTTAGCAGTAAAATGATTCAAAATGTGTTAAAAACACCAAATTTAGTGCGAAGCTGCACAATGGTATAAAAATCCATACTATAAAAAGGTAACCACCTTGTAGATGGCGTGTAAGGGCATTTTTAACCCCACCTTATTTTTTCAAAAAATTCAGTAGGCCTAACAACTATTGAACAAAATTATGTTTCACCCTTTTTTTGCCAAATAATTATAATATACAAACAAGAATCTTTGGGCCGTCGATCACCCACGTTACCCACAAAATCTGAATACGCTCTTGTATTTAAAATCTGTTTTCATTTTGCTATTTTTTTAAGTGATTTCACAAAGAAATGCGAAGAATTACCACATTACTAAAATCAAACTTTTATATACATTGAAGTATGTTGGGCTTATATCTCATTTTAGTCTATAGAGTTGTAGGGGCACTTGCCTAGAGTTGTAGGGGAATTTGCCTGAAATCCCCCCTATTATTAAGAGTGAGTGAAGATACGCTTTCTAGTACAAAAATCTCAAAACGACCATAGCACTTCGAGGGTTGTATTGTTCTAGACACCTTTGCATACAATGGACGCGGTATGCATTTTGTTCGAATAGCAATAATGCAAATATCGCCATGGGGACGACATCCATGACATCACGATTTCCATTACATTTGGTTCCATTAACCCTTTAAGCCCTCACGATGCATTAAAGCATCATTTTACATCCCTGAAAACAGACTTAATTTTCCTACAACCAAGGGTTTTAGAATGAAAATGTCTATGAAACTGGTTTACCAATTTTCTTTACTTTTCCAACCACTTCAAATCATCTTCATCCACTACAAGTCAAGAATTGCGGTAGCAATTCGCGGTTTGTAATGGATGAAGATGATGACTATGGTAAATTCAGGCCTGAGAGGGTTAACCCTTAATCTGCGAAGTTGATCAATTTAAATTTTCACCTACTTCAAGTTGTGTCTCGCTACCGCGATACAAAACTTCTAAGCGGCTAAAAATTACTCATATTTGATTAATTTGAGCACAAATATTTGCAAATCCTGATGTTTAGACACTCATTTCATTCCCAATAACAGTGATTTGATCGACTAATAAGACAGATTAAAACGACAATAGTCGTCATCTGTAGAATAATGGTTAACAACTGATTAGGGACGCACCATTTGATATCGGGGGGGGGGGGGCTAGAAAAAAATTGAAAAAAATAGTTTGTCGCCACAAAAATCAGAAAAAATAAGTTTGTTGAAAATGTGGGCAGAAAAAACACGTTTGTTGTCGAAATTTATGAAAAATATGTTGACCAGAAAAACACCAAATGGTGACCTACATAATAGGGAAAGCATACGACAAAAAATTTCTTCGATGAAACATAAAAAAAATTGTCGGACGTTGATTGCCAAAAAAAAAAGATTGTTTCCTCTCGGAGGTAAAAAAAAAAGTTTGCAAGCAACAAAAACTTTAACCCCCCCTCCCCCCCCCCCCCCAGCTATCTAATGGTGCGTCCCTTATGTGCTATATAGAGCGCTAGAGCGATGACGTGATCAATTAAACCTCCAGCTGCCGAATGTACTTAACACCGTCACGGAGGAAGATCAAAACATAGAATACGATTTCAGGTAAATTATCAAAGAGCTAGACATTGGTTTCAAATGTTAGCCTATATTGATCTGAAGAGGTAATATATCTTGTAATTTTTTTGCTGATCAACTGAAGATATCCAGGCAAAAGGTTGTTTTCATATGCACAAAAGATCAGTTGTGAAACAGAGATCATTTAGAATTAAACGAATAGTACCTAGTAAACATGACACGGATTTAATGTTAAATCAATGTTGGGCCAGCGTCGCAGACGGTGGGCCAACATTGATTCAACATTGGATCTGTGTGTCATGTTTGCTGGTTATGGCCTAATTAGAGAAAAAGGTTCATCATATTGCTATGTGGACATTGATCTGCAAGCCTGTTTGTAGACGGTTTCAAGGAATTTCAATCCAAATTAAATGACACTAATATTAAAACAAATAGTTTGTGGAAGTTTATCATTCCATAAAAACATAACTAGGGAGATGACTTTTAATTTAAAAAAATATCTGGTCAAGCTTGTTAAAAAATATATATCACATTAAAATGAACTACTGCTAGCTTATGCCAATTATTTTATAAACACAACTTAATTAGATGATAAGAGATCTACAGGTCAGCTATTACTTCTTGACTTGGCTCAATAATACGTTGACCTGATCAGTTTACCTTGATCTCTAATCGCAAAATAACACTCACATCATCTGATCGTGTCCGATTTATTTAATAAAACTGTGTTTAATCTGTGTTTTTTTTGTATTACCATTGTTTATTACTAATGGTGCAAGTTTAATAATGAGTGCTTAAATTTGTTAAAGAGACTGGGCCAGGCTAAAATCATAAAAAATCGGTGAATTTATTTTGGCTTCTTAATATGACCATATGATGAAACATGTCCATAGACTAGAACTGCAAAAGTTTTTTAATTTTTCTGCTGCGCATTCACCAGTTAGACTAGATATAGAGACGAAATTCCCGTATTTCTAACTGGTGAATGCGCAGCAGAAAAATTAAAAAACTTTTGCAGTTCTAGTCTATGGACATGTTTACATCATATGGTCATATTAAGAAGCCAAAATAAAATCACCGATTTTTTGATGATTTTAGCCTGGGCCAGTCCCTTTGAAGCAACCCGATATATTTGGAAGAAAAATGATTAAAAAACTATTTTGGGTTTCACAAGTATTTACCTATACATTGGTGACAATTTAACCTTGAAGTTGGCATATTAAGCTGAAATTGACGTTTAATTACAGAAATAACATATGAAACCACTTCGTCGTGTCATACTAAAAAGTGGTATTGAACATGTTTCTGTGCCTATTTGTTAAAAAGCTGTAGGACCTATTTAATTATCAGAATGCAAATTAGCACATGACATGGTTTTTTTCAGATACTAGTATGTCAAACATTTATCTGTCGCGTCAACTTATTAAAAAATAGCCCTACTCATAAACATAAATACTATTACTTCTAAAAATTAATAATTTTATCACATACTATGCTCAGCTACGTTATAAATGGAGTAAATTATGCTAACAAGCTTACCAAATATATAAACTGGTACATATCTTATAATATTTATAATGATGAAGACATGTTTTAAAGAACAGGGGTTGAAACAAACCTGTACTTTAAACCATATGTTTCATATGTACATGACCAAGTCATATTTTAGACATTTTCAGCCTTGACCTTGACATTTTTAGTTGACCTTGACCTTCACTCCCTAAAATAACACCCGAAATCACCTCCTCGTGATAAACTTGGTTGAAAATGTGTTATTACACTTGTTTCTACGCATATTTGTTACAAAGTTGTATTATAAAAACGGCAGTGTGTTAATTAGGGTGTTTTAATTAATTGGGGTGTTTTTTAATTATGCGAATTAGCGTATAAAAAATTCTCCCTAATGTTCTCGAGATGCCAACACAGCTAAAAAGGCCATCAGGATGTATAAGAAGATCATTAAATGAAAAAAACTTTCAACTTGAAAGGAAATCCGGTTCGCTTTATGGCGATTGGACTAAATGTGGGTAATTAGGCGAGTAAAGAAAGCATTAACCATGTTAACCCTTTAACCGCTAAATTATTCAATTGGAATTTTCACTCCCTTGAAGTTGTATCTCGCTGACGCGATCCAAAACTTCAAGTGAGTGAAAATTATTCAGATTTGACAAAATGAAGGTCAACTGTTTTCAAATATTGCTGATTTATGTCACATTTCTTCTTTAACATGTTTAAAAGGTGGTACCTAATGTGCTAATAAAAAAATGAAAACCCGAATATATGCGGCACCGGCGGTCAAAGGGTTAACTGTTGATGTGCTTAGTAACATACCAGGTAAAAACTGTGGACTAAGTAGGAGCAACCATTTCGAATGGTCTGTAATTGCACGGCTGGGTGTAAATGTGAGTATATGGTGGTGGTGAAGCATGATTCAAAAAAGCTAAGTCTTAACAAGTCTTGGTTTTTCGGGAGCTTTAATGTTTGTGTGTGATTTTGCCACATGTTGCCGCTTTTTATTTGTGATGAAACTCAGGAGAATGTACGTGACAGAAAATGTATTTCTGTCTAAATTGTATTTTTTTTACGATACATTTTCCCATGTTTGAAGTAATCTATGTGGGGCTTTGATATAATGTTAAATACTTTGGTAAAGTAGGCTAGTATATATAGTCACCGGCGGCTTGTATCACGGAGGAATGTTTATGCAGGGGGCGGGATTAAGTTGGCTTAGCTGGTATGCATACCTGTTTTAGTAATAAGCGGGCAATTCTTATAATTTTGAATTTGAGGAAATCATTTGTGTTTAATTCGTAGGATTCGGATGACAGACATTTTTAATTTTCTTGATTTTAATTGTGAGGTGGCCATTTTCAATTCGTGGTGCGTGTAATTCGTGGGATGGTGGCCATTCTGAATTTCAAAGATTTGGATTGTGTGGTTTACACAATCGTATAGAATCAGTTGTCGGCGATTTTGAAATCGCGGCTGCGTGGAATTCGAATGACGGCCATTTTGAACTTGTGGGTGCTCAGAATTCGGATGGCGGCCATTTTTAATTATACAGATCTCAATTATGTGTTTTTTACAAATTTCTGTGTAGAATCAGATGGTGTACATTTTGAATTTGCATGATTTAAATCCGTGGCTTACATAATGTTCTATATATAATCAGTTGTCAACCATTTTAAATAAGCGGCGCGTGGAATTAAAATAACGGCCATTTTGAATTTTTGGGTGCGTAGAATTCGGGGATTTGGATGGCGGCCATGTTTAATTTTACAGATTTTAATTATGTGGCTTGAACAATTTTCTGTGTAGAGTCCGATGGTGTCCATATCGATTTTGCGTGATTTCAATCCGTGGTTTACACAATTCTATGTGTGGAATAAATTGTCAATCATTTTGAATTCACGGCTGACATAAAAAAATGGTTGCCTATGCAACCTATGGTTGCCAATGCGTTTGTTACCTATATTTATTTCAGATGACCATTTCTGAAGGAATTGGTCCCTGATACGTTGCTGTAGTATGACTTTAAAATGGTTTGTACTAAATGGGAGACGTTTGTGTTCCCAAGCGCCTGCGAAACCACAACCTTCCAATACGTTTTTGATTGCCATTACCCATAGCAGACGAGACAATTTATTGTAGTAAACATTTTATTTGTAAATCATGTAAATACAAGATGTAAGGTGGAGGTTTATTGAATACAGCCGTGATTGCAATAGTTTGATAAACATCTTAGAAACGCTGGTGACATAACCTATCATGCATAAAACATTTAAATCAAACAGAAATAGAAGACTCTATTAAAATGATAGATATTCAAGCTCTTTCTGTACCAATATAAAGAAAATAAAGGTGTTAAGACTAATCAAACAGCAATATTATTACCATCCGTACTTGATACATAATTAATTAAC